>JAVUPR010000061.1:24860000-25432500 GCA_036785695.1 Gentiana straminea
AATAAAAATAATTATAAAAAAATTACGGATAGAACGGTTGTATGAATATTTGTATTTTTTTTTATTACAATTGAAAGGAAAAAACTATAAATATTTAAAGAGGAAAACTAGTCTGAAAGATAAATTTCAACTGTAAAGGATTTAAGCCTCGAGATCACATGAAATTTCTGGCCAGGTTGAATGTAGGCCTTATCGACGTATGAATGTTTGTATTAGACATAAGAAATTTTATGTTACAACAGTGAACTTAAAGTTCATATAATCATTTTACCATACAATTTCCCATGTTGTGAATATGTACCTCTTTATTATTATTATAATTAATAGTTATTTTATCGTTAAACTACAATAAAGATTCTAATACAGTTAATCATTGATAGATTTTCTGTAAAAAAAAAAATTGTGTTTGAGTCGATAAAATATAAATTTTGTTAAGATACACCGATACAAAATTTCTAGTTTTAAGTCACAGTCATGTACAATTATTTTCTAATACAAACTCGTTAATTACTTCTCTTGATCCGGACATGTAGCAAGTAGTAGGCAACGGAAAAGGCAAACGTCAGGTTCAACCTAAACAAGCGTTAAGTATAATAATTCGGGTGCAAAAAGTAGCTTAATCCCAATTCAATTGGGTACTTAATTAGAAAGAGTCTCATGTCGAGCCTCTACATTTTTCCATAGGTTATCCTTTGAGGGCGCATTATTATTCAAGAAAGAGTCGTCTCATTCCATTAATTCTTCGTATTTTTAGAATTCATTCACTTCTAGACTGGTTCTGAACGCCGCGTAATATCATCTTAAACCAACCTCACGGATGACTGCCACGTGTACAAACAAACAAAACAATTTTATCTTTTTCACATATACAGTCATCCGACGATACGTTTTAATAAAGAGTCATCACATCAGATATTTTCCAAGTGGTATTATACTAAATGGATAAGTGATACATCATTAATTCCTTACGATAGTGAAATGTAAGAAAAAATTATAATATTTTCTAATTCTACTTTTGTCAATATCATGTTGTCTTCGACTATAAAAAGGAGGTGTATAATATAATAGATGTATAAGTTGAATTTAGGCGAAACCATGTTTGGAAGTATTAGGTCACTGTTCTATTCCCAATATAAAGTTATGGAATTAAACTATTTAAGGGAGTGGTTAGTTTTTAGTTTTAAATTATTATCAGTCACTTGTTTGTATGTCTAATGTGTTTTGTTTGGGATTCTTGTACGTTTACTATTTACTGGAAAATTCCTAAAGAAAAAAAAAAATACTATTAACCGGAAAAAAGAGAAGAGTTATGGTACAACAGTTATTTATGGGTTGTATCAAGTGGATGACTGTGATGCATCCAAATTATCCCTACACACCACTACTATGTGTGAAAGAATGATAAAGATTAATCACATCTATCTATTTGGTATAACTCACAAATACCTGTTGCATCATAATTTCTCTTTTTTTGTAACAAATGTATAAATGTGTGCTACATACAAATTTTCAATGCATTATCTGTAACTTTTATGTCAAATAAATTACTAAATCTATTCAATAGTGGGAGCCATCAAATATATGAAGTTAACAAATAAAACCAAGTCACTGTCTGTAATGACTTTTGTCTAAATAAAATGGAAAAATAACAAAATTTATATGTATCAAAATGAATTATCCCATTTCAACAACATCGGATTGAAAAGACTATACACGTGATGACAGAAAAAGAATTTGAATAATGACGTGACTTAAATTGTAATTCGGTCCACGATCTTTATTCGGGTCTGATCGGCCACCGATATTTGTGGATGAGGCCACCGGCCTTATCTGTCCGCAAGCTCGCAAGCCAAATCAGGACCGCGAGCCTTCGGATCCATTCCAAGCCCTCAACCCTATGCGACGACAAAAGGGGATTTGGGGGCCGACACGCGATCTCATTCGATAAACGGGTCCGTCAACGACCTCAAACATAACATTTAAAGGAAGAGCTACCTCAAATTCAACAAAACAATGATATAACGGATACATAGGTCAGCAAGGCCATCAGGAGCGCGATCTATCGGCTCCATTACGAGCCCGTTACTATAGACAAATATCTATTATACTGTACGTCATCGATTGTAAATAAACCGACTTCAGTCGGTGGCCCCCCCTATAAATAAGGGAGCATGTAACCCATTTAAGAGGCCGGATCATAATCTATAAAATAGATGGCAAAGCCAAATTGTCCCCGTCCTCTTCTCTTAAAACGCACCACCGCCGGAATCCATTGGCGCCACCGGGCACCACCGGCTAACACCACTTTTATACACTTTTATAGCCAGATATCCTGCATATAAATACCGCTAAAACAACCGTGATGATTTCGACATTATCAAATAGTGTGGGTTAAAATAAAATTAGCAATAAAAGAATTACTTTTGGAGAGAAAAAAATGATTGATATTGTCGAAAATATCAATAACGTGTAGTCGAGTTTTTATGATGGATATCTAGCTGAATATATATGATTTCTCCGGTAAAAAGTGGTGGTTATTATGAACTACGGTGGTCGGATTGAGTATTCGAAGAATGCAAAGCCAGAGTCGACAAATTTGCAAAGTGTACCTGCTTATATTAATTATTCCCCTTTTATGAGTTACATGTTGCCCATATACATAGGCGGATTACTAATGATGATTAGGGTAATGAAGATAAGACATAATAAAGTACAATCAAAGGGACTACGTTAATGGTCGTCGGGTACCCCGGGCCCGCTGGACGCAATAACCTCTTCCTGATTGCATGCCGATCTTATCCTTGCTAATATCATGTGTGAACCCTGTTCGCCTATGTTGCGGGCACGAATTGAGAGAGACCGGATTCGGCCCCCAGCCTAGCGTAGAGTCTACGGGTAGCCCGGGCAGACTGTCCTGCGGCCTGATCCGTCAAGTATATGTCCGGACTGAGACCTGCCTTGAATCACTACGAAGATGGGACCCTTTTCGGGACATTTGTAGGATCCGTAGGACCGTTTGCGGGCTGGGTATATCAGTGATATAGTTGAATAAATGGAGTCTAGATGTCCATCTAGATGGCATTAATCTTTTTTAAATCTATTTTTGGATTATAAAAATTTCACTCCTAAAATCATTGACTTTGATACAGATGACTTTTTTTTCAAAGCTAACTACCGCCTTGCAACATAAGCACCATAAATAAATTAGCCCAACTACCTTTTCACTAAAATTACGGTACCTTTGGCAATATCTTCTTCCGGAAAGACAAGTGTATCATGAGACTTAAAGGGATTCAAGAATCCCTGTCTAAATACCCATCTTCATATTTAGTGCAATTGGAAAAACAACTTATAGAAGAGTACAATGTGATCTTGCTGCAAGAGGAAATTTTTTGGCATCACATCTTCATTGGCTAGTGGAGGGCTAACGAAATACCCATTATTATCATGGGTTAATCCGGAGTGGCTTAATGGGTTGAGTATAAGTATACATCTAAATCGGTAGAGTTCGATTTCGGGACGTAATCCCGGAATTAATAATTAAAAGTTGAAAAATAGGATTAAGGACGGCGTAATTCGGATGTTTTTTCCGTTTTTTGGGCCTCGGTGATAATTAATTGGGCTAATTAAAAAAAAATCATGTGTAAAAGGGCAAAAGGATTTTCTTGTGTGATTAAATTCGATTTGTAATTGATTGATTGATTAATACTCTTTTATAAATGGAATTATCCTTTATTATGATTTCTTTTTAAAATAATTAATTAGAAACTTGGAGGCCAAGGATTTACTCTCCTATTGGTTGACAAAAGTGAGTGCAAAATTTCGCCCCCACACTAGAATAAAGAGAAAAAAATCCACTTATTCAAGGAGGTTTCAAATCCAAGGATCGGTGTCCACCAACCACCGTTTTTGGAAGATTTGCTTCTCTTCCCCTTTTCTTACCCTTGTAGTTGTTAAATATTTAAAAATTCCACCGTCCTTTATAGACACATTTAGAAGAGTACTCTTATTTTGTCATCTTTTTAACAAAAATACCCATTATTATCATTTAGAAACTCTAAAAAGGAAGCAAAGAGCAAAAGTCACCTCCCTGAAAAGACCCGACGGAACTTGGAGCGTAGATGATTCTGAAATTCATGAGATGATGCGGCAATACTTTATCGGATTATATTCGAATGAAGAAGACCACCATCTCTGTCAATGTGAAGTGAATTTGCCCACCCTCTGCGAGAACGATATTCATCACTCAACAGGCCGGTCAGCGAGAAAGAAATTGAAGACGCATGCTTCGATATGGGTACGTATAAAGTAGCAGGTCTGATGGCCTGCCTCCAATATTTTTTAAAAAATGTTGGGGAACTATTGGAGAGTCGGAGACTTTGTGGTGAGGTTTGTTAAAACAGCTTTCGAGTCATCCACTTTTCCAGCCGAGATGAATGAAGTATTGATCACACTAATTCCAAAGACGATGCATCCTGAAACCCCTAGCACAATTTTGGCCTATAGCGCTGGCAAATGTAGTCATCAAAATGATCACGAAAGTGTTGGCAAATCGTCTTCAGTGTGTCATTGGCAGTCTTGTAGAGTACGCAAAATGCATTTATACCGGGGAGGGGAAGTTCATGAAATATTATACTAGCCCAGGAGGTGATTCGTGCCCTGCATACGAAAAAACACGGCAAAAAGGGATTTATGGCCATTAAAGTCGACCTCGAAAAGGCATACGATCGTGTGAATTGGAAATTCCTTCAAAATGTCATCAAAAAAGCAGGTATCTCGGATCATTTGCAGAGTCTCCTTATGCATTGTATTTCTTCCACCAAACTGTCGGTACTTTGGAATGGAGAAATACTTGAAGCATTCACTCCTAGTAGGGGGCTCCTTCAAGGGGATCCTATTGCACCATATTTGTTCATATTATGTATGGAAGTGCTGAGTACAAAAATCCAAGATGCGGTGACCCAAGGGAGATGGAAACCATTCAAACTCTCACGACAAGGGCCACCTATCTCCCATATATTTTTTGCGGATGACTTAGTTTTATTCGGGGAAGCAACAGAGGCCCAAGCAAAGATCATGAAAGAGGTACTTGTAGACTTTTGTACTTGTTCTGGGAAGAAGATTAGTACATCGAAATCCCGATTTTATACATCCCAAAATGTGGGACACAATATGATAATGCTTTGTCCCAGTGCCTGCAAATGAGCTACACGAGTGACTTGGGGAATTATTTGGGGTTGCCCCTACTACATGGTCGAAAACGAATCTCACACTTCGTGCATCTTGAAGAGAAAATGAAAAACAAGTTGTCAAAACGGAATTCGAAGACCCTCTCCTGGGCAGGTAAAAGCGTCATTATCCAAAGGTCTCTTGCCACACAACCGTTCTACACCATGCAGACCACTTTGCTTCCAGCTACGACTCTAAATACACCGGAAAAAAGTGTGTAGACAATTCTTTTGGGGTGATGAGGAGACCGGGCGTAAGATGCACACCATTTCTTGGAGTACTCTATGCCAGTCGAAGCAAGCTGGGGGCTTGGGGTTCAAAAAGCTCTACGAAATGAATATAGCATTCCTAGGGAAGCTGGTGTGGGAGTTAATCATGCAAAAAGAAGCTTTGTGGGTCAAAGCCTTATCTCACAAATATAAGGAATTATCTACTATACCTAAGTAAGGATGTTCCCCAACATGGAGGGGTATATATAGGGCCTATGCGCAATTAAAAGGAGGGTTGGATAATACCAACCAAGAATTTACTTGGAAAGAAGAGCTTAGAGGCATACCGTGGCCTCTGGATATGCTTTGCTGACTTCCACTACTGAGTATACTGGGATGGAGGATGTTTTGAAAAGGATCTAGGACTTGAAAGGCCCAACAGGACCAGCTATTTATTATGGATTATTGCACATGAAGCCTTACCAGTTGATATGATGCTATACTCCAGACACGTTGCGGCTGATCCGATTTGCAGCATATGTGATGGGGTAAGTGAGACCACCCTACATGCTTTGCGAGACTGTAGTTGGGCAAAGGAAATCTGACGTCAGTGTGTACTACGGAAAATCGAAGACAATACTTTGGTGTCACAAATGCAGTGGACTGGATGCGTTTGAACTTATCAGCTAATGGGAGCCATTTATTTGGGACCACGAGGTGGAGATATACATGGACCGAGGCAATCTATGGTATCTGGATGTGGAGAAATAACATCAAGTATGGCCATGATGAGGGGCGGACCCCCCCCCCTCTTATGTTTTTGTTTCGAAAATAGTAGAACGAGCAAGAAATCTCAAACTTGCCTTGTGTATAGAATAATGGCTTTTTTTGCAAATACCTTTGTAAACCTGTTGGTTTTTTGCCCCGTCAAGGGATATTAATAAAGTGATCCCTTTACTAAATTTTTTTTTTACGGTACCTCAAAAAAATACGTCAAAAAAAGCTAACTATTGGTGTAACTCCAAGGTAATACGGCAAATGTTACACCAAATCATCAATTTGGTGTAACTTTTACAGCAAATATTATCCACCAACTTCAACCATTCAACATAATTTTTTTCATAATATTCCATCTTTATATTAAAAAAGAGAGTAAATAGTGTTTGCTGGTGAAATAACCCCACGGTAAATTTTTCGTTGAAATCACTCAAAATATCAAATTGGTGTAAGATTACTTGGACCACTGGAGTAGAGTTCTCCCATAAAAAAATCAATTTAGTGTACCATTAGAGATGCTTTGAGGAAAAAAAGAAAAAAAAAAACTAGCTAACACACCCAAAAAACCTCAGGCACAATTCAGAGAAATATAATATACACTAAAAAAAACCTCAGCCACAATTCAGAGAAATATAAAATTAAGTGTCTTAGCAACTTAAATTACCCTTTCTTGTTCATCAATATGATTGGTTGATGAAGAAGAATGCAAGCCCCAGACTAATTTTTTTATGCTTTTTTTCCTCTCCGGAATTTATTTTTTTTTTTTTTTGATTTTTTTTATATAGTCTGGATAGCCTATTAAAACAACCTCCTTAAAAAAATGCAAACGCTTTAGAGCACTCGCATCATATTCTCTTAAAGAATACTCTCCGTTTTAGAGTTTTAAATACACGTTTTTATAGTTTACAGAATGTTTATCCACAATGAAATACACTAGATTATCTATTTTACATAATGCGGTAGACAGAAAGTAAAATTTACAGAATATGGATAAATGCGGTAGATGTAAAGGAAATTTTACGCAATCTGTATTTTACAATTAAAAATAGGGTATGTACTACCGTGTTATTTTTCCTGATTAAATCTCTAGAATAGAGTTTTTAAAGGATTTACAGTATTAGCTGCAAATGCTCTTAGAACCCTTCCTACGCTTTAGTTTGTCACTTTGCTTAGCCAACCATATCAACATCTAGTTGCTTATCTCCTTGCTTAAATATTTAAGTCTTCGAGAACTAACAAATCCCTATCTTCTTCGACAATTTTATCAATACTCTACTTCACCATCACCCTCGTCATTTAGGCAAGTGAGCGTGTCCAACAAGTTTGTCTTAAAATTGTCTTTTCCAAGAAAAAAACTACATTTATTAATAATCCATCCGTTCCACAATAATTGAAGCAACTATAAAAAATACGCATATTAAGAAAGAAATTAATTAGTTTGACTTTGATTAGATAAAGACTAGAATACTCTAATGGAAAATATGGAAAATTGAAAATAATGTTGGTGCATTTAAGACAGTGCATGAAAAAAACTAAAGAGATGGGCAAAAAAAGAAAAATACATTAAATTTTGCATTGGAAGAGTATTATTTTGCATGAAATAATAATCTTAAGTTGTTGGGAAGGTTGATAATTAACACGCCCCTCAAATGTGGCAATCTCTCCAATATTTGCACAATATAAGAGATTGATAATTAACACGCCCTCAAGTGTGGGTAATCTCTCTCAACACTTACACAATAAATAATGTTTTCACTAGGGTTCGATCTCACGACCTCTGACTCTGCTCCTATGTTGAACTATCATCTCTTCCAAAAACTTAAGCTGTTGGAGAGGTTGATAATTAACATCTTATAGTGTGGACAATCTCTTCCAACACACGTTTTCAACCTTAAGCTACGGAATTACCGTTGGAATCCACATCTATTAATGGTTCCTCCATCAACATTTGACCTTAAAATGGGGGAAGCAAAATATAAATAGTAGTACTAGTAATCACTTGTGTACTGAAATTGGATTCCAACTCGAAAGACGTGTTAGTATGTTTGACCAATTAATTAATCAACTTTAATTAATTGATACGACATTGTGTTTTTAATTTATCTAAAAAGTCAACTTTATTGTGTATTGAATCAATAATGATGACTTTGTGTGTCCAACTTCATGTTGCGAGGAAAGCAAAGCTGCCCTTTCAGCGTAGTTGTTGTTCTGTCTCATCCATTAGGGATACTCTTGTTGACATAATCACTTCTCTTTGTTTCGTACATTTCATTCGGCAAATATTCGATTTTTTCCATGTTTCCTTATCGTTTTTGGTTAGAGTTTTATAGGACATCGAGTTTGTTCATAAGTCTTATTTCAAGATTGTGTTTACTTTTGTAGGACATACGTAGATCGCATAATAGTTGTTGTGGTGTTTGTAGTTTAGATAGATTGAAGGTAAAGATGCTTTCATATTAAAAAAATGGAACCGTCTTTATTTTAAAACATTATGTTTTATACTGTATTTTAGAAATTTGCATGAAATTGAACACGATTACGTATTTAAATTACTTGTTGGATAATTGTAAAAAAGAAAAATGAGCATGAGTATTGAACATGTCACAACCACATCCAGCGCCCTCGTGGCCACGACCTAGTTGACTGCTCTGGGATCAGTTTTCTGTTTGTTTTGTGCTATACGTATGTATTTTGTAGAATTGAATGTTTTCTGGAAATATTTATCGAGCAATGTTCTTTAAGCTCTATTTATGCATTTAGTGGAGATATAGGATTGATAGTATGTAGTTTTTAATCTTTGCATGACCACGTAGGTTATAATATGAAACAGAAAATGGTGCTCCTATATTGTGTTTCCCGGGGATAGTCTTGGTGAGGTACGTTTGTCAATGGCAATCAACTGCAAGAATACTATGAACAGAGGATCGTGTTGGGTGTATAACTAGTTGCATCACCCTTGTTGTAGCTCAATGTATTTCAAGAATACCGTGATCTTACGTGTCACGTGGGATGTTGGCTTGTCATATTACCCATGAAATGCACCATGCCCTCATGTTAGGCTATAAGCACACGCGGTGTACCCCCTGAATATCTGATTGTGTCTAAATGATGTTACAAGTAAACATGACAAAAAAGGTGAACCATGTAAGTAAGTAGGAATGGTTAGTTAACAAATAAATTACGAAATGCTGAGTAACTTACGTAAGTCTTAGAATATTAGAAATATAGTATTTTTGGAATGTAAATATTCTGCATTACTACATTTATTGTAAAATATTGACAGCACAATCTCGGCAAATTAGATAGCTTGATTCTAGCAATTAGCCTAGCAGGGAAAGGTTGTAATTGTATATACTAATCTTGTACATCATTACGAACAGCAAGGAAGATCAATTCCCGAATATTGTTTAACATGGTATCAGAGATCTAGGTTGTAACCTCTCTCATTGCGTATCTTTTCTTCCTCCTTGCTGTGTTTTCAATCGTCTTCCTGCTCTCTCCATCGCCATGGCCGGAAACACGTCTGACCCAAAATCTACCCCCCTTCATCCTGCTCTCACTGTCTCAAACATTAACAGCTTCATCAAGGTCACTCTTGATATTGAAAAAGGACAATATATTACTAGGTCAGAATTGTTCAAAATCCATGCTCGAGCCTACCAAGCGATTGATCACATTTTTCCACCAAAATCTGAAAAAGGCACTCTGAAAGACACGAATCCAGACCTTTGGTCTCGTGTCGATGCTGTCGTTCTCCAATGGATTTACGGCACTATATCTGAAGATTTGCTTCATACAATTCTTGAACCTGACACCACTGCAGCCTTAGCGTGGAATCGTTTGAAGGATATTTTTTCCGACAACAAAAATTCACGAGCTCTTTACCTCGAGCAAGAATTTTCAAAAGTCCAAATGGAGGATTTCGCTGACGCCTCCTCTTATTGTCAACATCTGAAATCGCTTGCGGACCAGTTATCCAACGTTGGTGCTCCCGTCTCCAACAAACGATTGGTGCTCCCCCAGCTTGTCTCCGGTCTCACCGACGCATACACCACTGTCGGATCTCAAATACGCCATGGAGACACTCTCCCACCATTCTATAAAGCTCGATCTATGCTAGTTCTTGAAGAAACTGCCCGAGCCAAGAAGGCAGCTCTTTCAACACCAAATTCAGCATTTGCGGCTGATCACTTGGCTGAAAATCGTTCTCCTACCCATCAGTCCCCAGGTAATAACAGGTCCTCCAACACCCGTGGCAAAGGACGCACTGGTCGGGGCAGAGGGCGAGGCAATGGTGGCAGTGGTCGAAGCAGCCAATGGCAGCAAACTCAGGCTCAGCCCGCACCCAGTCTGCAGCAGCCATGGTCTGGTCAACCTTGGTATTTTCCACCTTGGGCTGGGCAGTGGCAGCCATGGGCAATCCCTCCATGCCCATATCCGACAACTCCTTCTCCTTGGCAAAGATCCGCAGCTCGTCAGCCTGGTATTCTCGGCCCACGGCCCCAGCAGGCTCACATTGCCACGGCTTCATCCCAGTCGGAGCAGCCCTCTTATGCTCCAACAGATATTAATGAGGCTATGCACACCCTTTCTCTAGCTCAGCCTGATGATCAGTGGTATATGGACACCGGAGCTACGTCTCATATGACTGGTGGTGATGGAGGTAATCTTACGTCTTATTTCAATACGGGCAACAATCGTAGTATAATTGTTGGAAATGGCCATAATATTCCGATTATTGGTCGTGGTAATGCTTCCCTTCCCTCCCCTCACCCTCCCCTCACTCTAAATAATATATTGCATGCTCCTCAGTTAATTAAAAATCTGATTTCCGTCCGTAAATTTACTGTTGACAATAATGTATCTGTCGAATTTGATCCTTTTGGTTTTTCTGTGAAGGATTTCCCGACGGGGATGCATTTAATGAGATGTAACAGCTTCGGGGACCTGTATCCTCTTACCACATGCGCGTCTACTACCCCCTCACCACCGTCTGCTTTTGCTGCTATCTCACAAGAATTATGGCATTCTCGGTTAGGCCATCCCGGGGCCTCTATTTTAAATTCTCTTCGCAACAATAATATTATTGCTTGTAATAAACTTCGTACTAATTTTTTCTGCACTTCTTGCCCTTTGGGAAAGCAAAATAAATTACCCTTTTCTCAATCTTTCTCGCACACTACGTTACCGTTTGATATTGTGCACAGTGATCTATGGACATCCCCCACTTTAAGCTCCGGGGGCCATCGTTATTATATTCTGTTTCTTGATGATTACACGAATTATTTATGGACCTTTCCCCTCGCCACTAAGTCTCAGGTTTACACAATTTTTTTGTCGTTTCACTCCCACATAAAAACTCAATTTGAACGTGACATTAAATGTTTTCAATGCGACAACGGACGCGAATACGACAATACTCATTTTCATAAATTTTGTTCCACACATGGGATGAATTTTCGATTTTCTTGTCCCCACACGTCCTCCCAAAATGGCAAAGCCGAAAGAATTATCCGCTCCATCAATAATATCATCCGGACCCTTCTTTCCCATGCCTCTCTACCCCCATATTTTTGGCACCATGCCTTACAAATGGCCACCTATCTCCTCAACATCCTCCCCTCTAAACTTCTTCAATTTCAAACTCCCACCAAAATTCTTTATCAAAAAGACCCCTCTTACTCTCATCTCCGGGTTTTCGGTTGCTTGTGTTACCCCCTCACTCCCTCCACATCTATAAATAAACTCCAAGCATGTTCTACTCCGTGCATTTTCTTGGGATACCCATCGCATCATAGAGGCTACAAGTGTTACGACATATCAACTCGCAAGATTATTATTGCCCGCCATGTCCTTTTTGACGAACACACCTTTCCATTCTCCAAACTTCATACCTCACCTCCTTCCTACACCTTTCTTGATGATGGTCTGTATCAAACTCCGGCCCAGGACCTCATGCAACATTCCTCCCCGAACACGCAGCCCACCACCCCGCATACAAGCTCACCTATTCAGCATATTTCCCCAAACCAACTGACCCCCCAGTCCAGTCCTTCGAACCCCATCCCAACTCCCCTCACAAACTCCACCCCCACTCCGTCCTACACCCAAAACAGTCCCCCACCATCTCCAAATCTTACCCCTCCTCCACCAATTGCCTCAACTTCCCCCCAGATGACAACACGCGCTCAACATGGCATTTTTAAACCTCGCAAACTACTCAACCTTCACGCAACGACTACACCCTCCATTTCCCCACTTCCTACAAATCCCATCCACGCATTTCACGATCACAATTGGAAAAAGGCCATGAACGACGAATACGATGCTCTTATTGAAAATAAGACGTGGGAATTAGTCCCTCGTCCTACTAACGCCAATATTATTCGTAGTCTGTGGATTTTCAGGCACAAGAGAAAATCTGATGGTTCTTTCGAAAGACACAAAGCTCGTCTAGTTGGAGATGGGGCGGGACAACAACCGGGTATTGACTGTGGTGATACATTTAGTCCGGTGGTCAAACCGGCTACCATCCGAACCGTACTTAGCATTGCCCAATCCAAGTCTTGGTGCCTTCATCAGTTAGACGTCAAAAATGTGTTTCTTCACGGGAATCTAAATGAGACTGTTTATATGCATCAACCTCCCGGGTTCCGTGATCCCGATCGTCCGGATTATGTATGCTTACTCAGAAAATCACTCTATGGGCTCAAACAAGCCCCTCGTGCTTGGTACCAACGGTTTGCCGATTACGTGGCCGGAATGGGATTCTCACATAGCACTTCTGATCACTCGTTGTTTATTTATCGGCGCGGCACTGATATGACATATATTCTTTTGTACGTGGACGACATTATTCTTGCCACGTCATCTGACGCTCTTCGAATGTCCATTATTTCCAAACTCAGTGCCGAATTTGCGATGCAAGACTTGGGTCCTCTAAGTTATTTTCTGGGAATATCCGTCACACGCCATTCAAAAGGTCTCTTTTTGTCTCAAAAGAAATATGCGGAACAAATTATCGAACGTGCCAATATGTCTTCTTGCAAATCGTCACCTACTCCGGTTGACTCCAAGGCCAAGTTAAGCATCTCATCTGGTAATCCATATCACGATCCGACTGAATATCGCAGTCTTGCCGGAGCATTGCAATATTTGACGTTTACACGCCCAGATATATCTTATGCTGTCCAACAAATTTGTCTTTTCATGCATGATCCCAAAACACAACACATGTCTGCTTTGAAACGTATTATTCGATATATTAAAGGCACACTTGAGTTCGTTCTCCACATTTATCCTTCCTCAACGGCCAAACTTATTGCTTATACCGATGCCGACTGGGGTGGATGTCCTGACACTAGGCGATCAACCTCTGGATATTGTGTATATCTTGGCGATAATTTGATTTCTTGGTCTGCGAAACGACAAGCCACGTTGTCCCGCTCTAGCGCCGAGGCCGAATACCGAGGAGTAGCAAATGTCGTTTCGGAATCCTGCTGGCTTCGAAACTTACTATTGGAGCTTCATTGTCCGATTACGAAAGCCACCATGGTTTACTATGACAACGTCAGTGCCGTCTATCTTTCCGGTAATCCAGTTCAACATCAACGAACTAAGCACATAGAAATGGATATACATTTTGTTCGTGAAAAAGTAGCTCGTGGTCAAGTCCGTGTTTTACACATTCCATCCCGTTATCAAATCGCCGACATTTTCACCAAGGACTTCCTTCACAACTCTTTAAGGACTTTCGGGATAGTCTCAACGTCCGGAAACCTCCCGTTCCGACTACGGGGGTGTCTTAAAATATTAGAAATATAGTATTTTTGGAATGTAAATATTCTGCATTACTACATTTATTGTAAAATATTGACAGCACAATCTCGGCAAATTAGATAGCTTGATTCTAGCAATTAGCCTAGCAGGGAAAGGTTGTAATTGTATATATTTATCTTGTACATCATTACGAACAGCAAGGAAGATCAATTTCCGAATATTGTTTAACAGTAAGCTTAACAAGTAGGATAAACCTGACATGTAGGTTAACTAAACCAACGAGTATGTTCAAAATTAGTAATAATACTTGAAGTAGATGGTTAAGCATGTTTTATATCGTGATCATGCTAGTATCTAACTTTTTTTTTTCTCCAAACCCATCATTTTTAGAAGGGGGAATTCCATTGAATCGAAGGTGGACCAGGGGCATTAATGACATCTTACACTTTAAATGATAGGAGAAAGGAAGGAGTATAAGTTAGTTGGGTTTTCTTCATTATTATGCAAAATTCACAGATTTGAGAGAGAGATGCATTTATTGTTCCCACCTTCATTGCTACACCTAACCTCTGTTACCTAGTGTTTTTTCAGTCCCAACAATGAGATCAAATGTCCCTTTTTAAGCATTGCTTCCATAAAATTCAAAGAGGAAAAAAACTCAAATAACTACACATGCATCATACGTTTACATTTGTTATATCGGGCTAGCACATCATTTATGTGATTAAATATTTATGCCAATACATTTTGATTAACTAGTAGTATTAATTATTTTCTTTTTTCTTTGAAAAATCCAACTGAGTATGCAATTGATCATGTCAGTAGCTTAACTTCAAAAGCAGCTACTCCAGTCCCGAGGGTAGAACTGGAAAGACACTATTTGAGCTGCTTTCATGCAATATATGTCCCTGATGGTAGAATTGGGCATGGCACTGACAGTAACCTAACTTCAAATGCAGGTACTCCAATCCTGAGGGTAGAACTGGAAACAGACTAAAACTTCAAACGCTGCTACTCCAGTCCCGAGGGTAGAACTGGAATGGGACTAAAACGACAGTCATTTTAGGGTGTAAGTAATATTTTAGAATGACTGCTGTTCATCTTTTCACTATCAGATATAATACATAAACACTCCATCACCACATATAATCTAAAAGTTATTTTCTGAACCGACTATCTAAATGTTTAAAAAGACAAATTGTAGTTTATACTTGTCGTATCGTGGCATTTTCTTACAAATGAAATAGCTACTTGATTCTACAGCAATCCATGATGAAGTTAGTTGAATCACATACTGAAGTCGTTGAATTCTTCATTCGGAATGTAGAAATCAAATTTAACATCAACAGAACCTGACGTTTCTCCAGTGTCTTTGTACTCGATATTGGTAATCGATGAACCTGTCTGTTGATCCACGTCTTGATACTCAGGTCTCACACGTCTTACAGGCACAGTAACCGAGTAGATAGTCCCAAGATCCGGATCTGTTGAGACGCTTAACTGAACTTTATCCTGTGACTCGATCACCACGAAATCAGATAGTGCACTCACCACATTACTCACAATCTTATGTTTCGCTTCATCACTCACATCACACCGATCAGAGAAGAGGATCATCTTCAAGCGTTGCTTGGCAATCTTTGCGTTTGAGTTCCTTCTTGTTGTTGCAGATGGGAATAAGATCTTCCAAGCAAGATTCAATCTTTCCAAGAAGTTCATGTTTATGGCATTGTTAACAAATGATTCAAGATCATGGGTAAGGGAATTTGAGGACATATTATACTCTCCTAAAATCTCAGCTCGTTTGGAATGGCAGCGCGTGGTACTGATATCAAGTGTTGGCAGTTTGCTGATGGAGTCGTACGAAGCAGATTTGCAATTAGGGAAAGAACCGAATTCGACCTGTGTGATGATTTATATCAAAGATAAAATCATTACTCACATGCTTTTGTTTAATAGAATCAAACAAGTATTTGCCAAGAACAAACAACCATCATTGTTAGTGTTTACGACTGATTTTGTTGCGTCTTTTCTTTGAAGGCATACGATAAAGTATGGTGGCACTTACTGAACAAACAAACACACACACACACACACACACATGCCAAATTAATTGTTTTACTGAACATGCCAACTGCAAAATCGAGAGAACAAAAGCTATCCAAAATGACTACAAGAAACTAGAGGAATGATATTTGCTTAATTGCTTTTAATATAATTGAAATTTAAGAAAACGACAAAGGCTACGGATTTTAAACAACCTACTGGGCGTCTTCTCATATTACAGGTCCAGTAAAAGAACTGGATTAAGTGAGAAGTAGTCATTAACCCCAAAAACTACTATTTTTGATTTTGTTATCTTTTTGAATGGCAGGGGCACATGAGGAATGATTATCATGAAACAATTCTAATAAAGACAACAACAGCTATTGCCAACTGTGCTCCAAATTCAGAATCAGACATTAGCTAAGAAAATAACACTGCAGGTGTTAAACGTTTAGACGTTTTTTTTTTATATCCCTTAATGAAAATCGTATAGAGAAAATAGAGAGAAGAACAAGATAAGTAAGAGAAAAATATAAACTCTTCTTATTAAACTTAACCTCTTAAGGTTAGTATATATAGGAGAATACAAAAGGGCTAAGCATGCTAAAAGTAAAAGCATAAAGCATAAAGCATAAAGTAACTACATTAACTACCTAGATACCTTTTAGGGTGGTTACATTGATAAGTAGAAAAGTAGAACTGTTCATCTGCCTACTGTGTACAGAATTAATAATAAAGCTAATTATAACATTAATTTATAAGTATCATTCAGCAGGGTGCTGACTACTGACCCTGCTGACCCTGACCCTGCTGATATAAGTCTGCTGATGTAAACTATCAGCATACTTCAATACTCCTCCTCAAGCTGGAATGTAGATATCTAGCAGTCCAAGCTTGCCAATACACTTTAGTAGAGAAGTACTAGGCAGACTCTTGGTGAACACATCAGCCACTTGATTACTGGAGTTGATATACGATAGGAGAATCTCACCCTTCATCATCTTCTCTTTGATAAAATGCCTATCAATCTCAATATGCTTGGTTCGGTCATGCTGTACAGGGTTCTTTGTAATTTCAATAGCAGATTGGCTGTCATTGTATAGGCAAGTAGGAGTAGAAATGGCAAGTCTTAGTTCCCTCATAATCTTCTGAACCCATAAAATCTCACACATACATACTGCAATAGCCCGGTACTCTGCCTCAGCTGAACTTCTAGCCACAACTGACTGTTTCTTGGATCTCCAAGACACTAGATTTCCAAACACATAGATGCACCATCCAGAGGTTGACTTTCTATCAATATTACAGCCAGCCCAATCAGCATCCACATATGCCTCAATTCTGCTATTTCCTTGTGTTCTGAACAGTAAGCCTTTACCTGGATTCCCTTTCAGGAATCTCAACAGTCTGACAGTAGCAGTGTAGTGTATCTCCTTTGGTGAATGCATGAATTGACTGAGTTTGCTAACAGCAAATGATATATCTGGCCGAGTATGAGATAAGTATATCAATCTTCCAATAAGTTTCTGATATTTTCCAGCTTCTATGTCAGGACCATTATCATCCTTCCCAAAATTGACAGTATTATCCAGGGGAGTACTAACAGGTTTGCATCCTAATAAGCCATAATCGATAATAAGTCCAAAGTATATTTCCTTTGAGAGAGTAGTATACCCTTAGATGACCTAGCAACTTCAATACCAAGGAAGTATTTCAGTGGTCCTAGGTCTTTTACCTCAAATTGCTGATTCAGAAAAGACTTCAATGAGCTGATTTCTTCCTCTGAGTTTCCAGTGATGATGATATCATCAACATACACAATGAGGATAGTTATTTTACCAGAAAGGCCATGTTTGTAGAACATGGTATGATCACTGTGTCCTTGATGATATGTAGCCTCCTTCATTGCCTTGGTAAACCTATCAAACCAGGCTCTTGGAGATTGCTTTAATCCATAGATAGCCTTGTTTAACTTTAGAACATGATTGGGTTTAATCATAAAACCAGGAGGATAATGCATATATACTTCCTCCTTCAGATCCCCATTTAAGAAAGCATTCTTAATGTCCATTTGATAGAGTGGCCAATTCATAACAGCAGCAATGGAAATTAGTATTCTGACAGAGTTTAACTTAGCCACAGGTGCAAAAGTTTCATTAAAGTCAATACCTTGAGTCTGTGTAAAACCCTTGGCAACAAGTCTTGCCTTGTATCTGTTGATGGTACCATCAGAGTTGTGTTTGATGGTAAAGAGCCATCTACACCCCACTTCGGTCTCACTCCCCGTGGTTTAAGAACACAATCCCAAGTATGATTTTTATCTAAAGCGAGATAGTTCTTCAAGGACAAGACTTTTCCAATTAGGATCATTTAGGGCATGTTCAATGGACTTAGGAATAATGTGAGTGTCAATATTAGATAAGAAAGCTTGATAATGAGGTGAGACTTTACAAAGTAGGCCACAAATTTTTGGATAGGATGTTGAGTGCATTCTCTCCTTCCTTTCCTAAGGGCAATAGGCAACTCGGGTTCAATGTTTGGAAGGAGTAAGGTCGGTACAAGATTCGAGAGGAGGTAGGTAAAGTAGAAGAGTACTCAGTTTCTTGAATAGGTTGGATAGGAGAGTCATTAGGAGCATCAGTAGGTTCAGATCTCCAAGTTTTTCTGGTGTAGATAATGGCCTCTTTTCCAGGTTGATAGGTGAGTTGTTTAGTGGGAAAAACAGTAGGTATGATGGGATCATCAATACCAATGGGCAAGGTGGCATTGTTTTCAGGAAGAAGGTTTTGAACAAGGGATTTGATTTCAGATTTGGCATAAAACGGTTGATCTTCAAAGAAGGTGACATCAAAGGTGACATAGGTCTTATGTGTTTTTGGGGTCAAAGCATTTGTACCCCCTTTTTGTAGGAGAATAACCAAGGAAAATGGTTTTAACAGACCTTGGATCAAGCTTTCCTCTGGTAGGATTGTGGTTGTGGATAAAGGCAGTGCATCCAAATATCTTTAAAGAGATATCAGATAGAAGTTTGGTGCAAGGATAGACACTTTTTAGGACATCAATAGGGGTTCTGAACTTCAAAGAAGGCATCCTATTGATCAAATATGTGGCTGTTAGGACAGCTTGACACCAATAGAGAACAGGCACATTATAGGCAAACATCATGGTTCTGGCAACTTCTAATAGGTGACGATTTTTCCTTTCAGCTACCCCATTTTGTTGGGGAGTGTTAGTACAAGAGGATTGATGTACAATACCTTTTTCGTTAGGAAAGGAGATAGGTGGGAGTTAAAGTATTCGGTCCATTGTCGACCTTAGAATCGGATTTTGGTGTTAAACTCGTGTTTCAACAAAGTTGTAGAAATTCTTGAATATGTCAGTGACATCAGATTTTTGGTTCATTAGGTATACCCAAGAAGTCCTGGAATGATCATCAATAAATGTGACAAACCAGGGTTTTTTGGATAGGTTTGAGACCCTAGATGGACCCCAAACATCGTGTGGACAAGAACAAAAGGTCTTTGTGGGTTTATAAGGAACGATTTGTAAGTATTTCTAGTTTGTTTTCCAAGAATGCAAAACTCACATTTCAAATCATTCATACAGATTCCAGAAAATAAGGAAGGATACAACTTCTTCAAGTACACAAAATTAGGATGGCCTAGTCTAAAATGTAATTGAATAAGTTTATTACATTTAGAGTCTAAACTAGCCACTAATCCTCTTGAATTCTCTAAGATCTTGCTATGGAACAGGTACAGACCTCCCCTAGTACTCTTAGCACTGCCAATCTTCATCATAGACTTCAGATCCTGAAACTCACAATGGGTATCCAGAAAGTTAGCTGAGCAATTGCTGTCTTTACAAAACTGTTTGACAGAAAGAAGGTTACAATTGAGAGTAGGAACATAGAGGACATTTTCTAGGGTAAGGTTGGGTTGAAGTCTAACACTACCTTTTCCTAATACCTTTTTAGAAGAACCATCTGCTATAGTAACAAAGTGTTGAGAATCAATACTTGAAAAAGTGTCAAACACAGAGAATTCACCTGTCATATGGCTAGTAGCTCCTGAGTCAACAATCCATTTGTGTTCATCCTGTGCTGTAGCTCCAACAGGTGATTCAGTTAATTTCGGCTGAAGTTTACTGAACATCATTTGAAGAGTGTTCATCTGCATTTCAGTGAATCCTTGTCCCAGATCAGACACACTATATGCTTTATTTTGCTCATTACTCCTATCAACAGGCTTGACTTGCTGGTTCTTAAGAATATGAGGTGGTTTTCCATGTAGTAACCAACATTTTTCCTTAAGATGACCCTTCTTCTTACAGTGATCACATAGGAGGTTGGCCCAATTCTCATTCCTCTTGTTTTTGTTGTATGCAGCATTTGCAGAGTCAGTTTCAGAGGCTTTAAACACTGATATTCCTTCTCCTGGAGTAGGCAGTATGCCTCCATTTGTAGGCATGACACCTCTTCTGCACTCCTCCTTTCTTAAAATACTGAAGGCATCATTGATAGAGGGAAAGGGTGATATAGCAAGAATCCTTTCCCTAGCAGCTTCATAAGAGTTGTCTAGGCCTCCTAGGAAGTCCAACAGCCTATCTCTTTCAATTTCCTTGTTGTGAATGTCTGCATCCTCAGTACATTTCCATTCCTTGATAGTAAGTTGGTCATATTCTTCCCATAGGTTGGTTAGAGTATTGAAATACTCATTGATAGGCTGTCCAGCTTGGACAGTATTTCTCAGCTTAAGTTTCAGCCCATAGACTTGAACATAGTTACCTTCATTGGAGTACAAGGACTCCAGTTTCTTCCAAATGCTGAGGGCTGATTTTGCATATAAGAAACTTGAACTTATTTTTTCTATCATCGAATTCATAAGCCATGATCTTACTACTGCATCTTCAGTTTCCCAAGTATCAAATTCTTTCGAGTTTTTGTCTGTAGGAGGTGTTATGGATCCTGTGAGGTATCCTTTTTTCCCTCTGCCTAAGATATAGGTATATACTGACTGAGACCACGAAACATAGTTGGGTCCAGACAGCTTTTTTGTAGTGATTTGGAGTGATGGATTATCAACTCCATTGAATGAAAGAGGAACAGAGGAAGAGGTAGTATCTGTCATTGTAAATAACAGAACTTAAGAGAGGAAGAAATAGATCGGTTGCCTGAAAAAAGTTCAGGGCTCTGCTACCATATAGAGAAAATAGAGAGAAGAACAAGATAAGTAAGAGAAAAATATAAACTCTTCTTATTAAACTTAACCTCTTAAGGTTAGTATATATAGGAGAATACAAAAGGGCTAAGCATGCTAAAAGTAAAAGCATAAAGCATAAAGCATAAAGTAACTACATTAACTACCTAGATACCTTTTAGGGTGGTTACATTGATAAGTAGAAAAGTAGAACTGTTCATCTGCCTACTGTGTACAGAATTAATAATAAAGCTAATTATAACATTAATTTATAAGTATCATTCGACAGGTGCCGACTACTGACCCTGCTGACCCTGACCCTGTGATATAAGTCTGCTGATGTAAATACTTCAATAAATCGTTTTACGATAATTAAAGAGTATTCATTCACTTGTTTTTTCTCATCTGGCCCTTAATTTATATCCATCCCCAATCATTTTTTCATGCTTTACAGTTATTCCATTAATGATAGTCACACTTAATTAATCGGCGTGAAAACTCTAAAAAGAGTTACAAATAGGGACAGAGCACTCTAAAATGAGTTAGATTTAGGGACGGGAGAGTGCCACATCAAACCAGAAATCCAATCAAAGGCCACCAAACATCAGTTTATCAGAAACCAAACCTTCCATCTTCAACCAACAGTGAATACTAACCGCCCAATACTACGAAGAGCAAAAGGGAAGAAGCGGCAAATGAAGCAATGGCTTGATGAAGATAGAATGGCGGTTCAGAAAGAAAGACACAATAAGATTATGTTTGATTAGCACTAAATTCGACCCTATCACACACTACACACTATTTCACATAATTCTTGTTCTAACTTCTAAATGGGGGGGGGGGGGGGGTGTCAGTGCTGGTTACCACAACCTAGTTTTCTTCTTCAAAACGTGATAAATCCCGATCTTGTTCATGAGTCAGCTCGTCGTGACTTTAGCTCATATTCGAAGCGTAAAGCACACCAATAAGAACAAAGTTCCAATTTTTAACAAAAGGGTTCACCAAAAAAGCAACAAAATGAGAAGAATTAATTAAGAGGAAATGATGATAAGAAGCAAAAGTAAATACCTTTGAAGGAGGTAATGAGAAGCGAAGAGGAGGGTTGGTTGGATAATGTCCTAGTGTTGCAGAGACCCTCAAATCCCCTGATACCGACATTTTTTTTTTTAGCTCAAATGAATCGATCCGACGATGTATTCGTATTTATCTCCTTGCTCTTTGTTGAATGAATTAGTTGTCCCGATTGAGTCAGGCAGGCTTGAGCAACGGTGGAGCTTTTGAGGAGCAATTGCATATGAAGCAGGGTGGAATCTTGACGAAGATACCCAGTCAGTGTTGAATAGACATTTGACACAATAATCACTCCTAGTGTCTATTTCACTTCGCCCCACCTCTTTTTCTGTTGGATTCCATACAATGTTAGACATGAACATATATATATAATATGAGGAAATTTATATTTTATTGAGAGATGAATGGCTAATTGGCTATGAAGCATGATTGATATTAGAATACCCCCGTGCTTCTAGGGTCCCCCTCCCCGCCCCTAGTAGAATGAGGATATTTTCTCCTATTAGTTGTTTTGGACGCTTGTGTTTTGGATATACTGAAATAAAAGCCCAAAACTTGGTGTAAAGTAAAATCCAACATCAAATTTGGGTGTTGCATTAGAGAGAATTTTTGCACCAAAAAAAAAAAAAAGAGGAGCAAGGGCTATAGTTGGAGATGCCATGAAGTAGGCAAGAAGCGGGGTGAAGGAAATGTCTATATAATGTGACATTGTAGATTTATGCATAAAGGCATTTACACAATGTCAATATAAAGGCTATTTGTATTTGTTAATGGCAATGACACACAATGTCAATATAAAGGCCATTTGATTCAAATTCGGCCCCAAAATATTTGTCTTTTAAGCGCGGTGGTCCTCATACCACACCCGAAATTGCTTGAGTTATCAGGTGCCTGTTGAGGTGTGTAAAAGCTGCAAGTTGTTGTCAGACGGCCCCTCTCACTTTACAAAGTTTTTCAAGTTGCACATAATAATGATATAATAATAATAATAATAAGAAAAAATTGTTTATTAAAGGTTGTATAGAAGATGTTTATTGGAGTGAATTTTTTTTTGGGCGTTGAAAAAGTGCAACTGAAACGGAAAACGATGCGTCTAGAGGGTGTGATTGGAGGCAACCATTGGGGTTGCTCTTAGCTTTCCCAATATCAAGTTACTTCAAAAAGTATCAAAATCATCCTAGTTGGCAGCAGGCACTATAATAACACAAATGCAGAGGATTCTGGATTTTCATTAATGTGGATGTACAATGGTCCAGTCCAGGTGTATTGAGTTGCCATTTTACTTCACCTCTGCATGACATTTAAACAATGCAGAGGATTCATATTCATTCACATTTCACAGGTGACGATGATACAACTCAATAGTATCAAACTTCAAAGTAAACTCTTCTCAAACTATTATCAACAACAACAAATCGTTTTAATACATTTAATTAGTTTTACAAAGGGGGAAAATAAATTAAATGTTGTAACACGCATTACAATAATAATTACATTGAATAATAAAAAAGAAACAACAGACAATCAATCCTTGTACCCTAAATGCAACAAGATATAGATTAGAGACAAATCATGGAGAGAGGAGACAAGTGTCTACCGACACCCGCTCTGTAGATTCTGCAGAAAGTTTTTAGCCTCTGCCATGAATTAATAAAGTTGAAAGTTCTTCAAGCTCCAAGCCCTATGGCCGCTGATACACATACTTTGTACGAGGATCCACGATCACACCCCCTTTTCCTCCGTTCACTTCTAAATCGTGCCTGAATTTAATGAAAAAAACGTGTTATGACGATATCATTTTCGGGTAGCAAGGTAAACACCGAGTTAAACAGGAAGAAGCCCATGAGCCAGAAAATAAGGGAAAACTCAACTGGAATACAAAGTCCGGAATGGTGAGCTGCTCGCGAGGAACATATTTAAAGAGCTGTAGAAGCCGATCCACGTATACTACTTTTTTCCAAACCTACATTTAATTTTGATGCCAAGTTAATCGCTTTTATATGTCTATTACAACAATGCCCCCACTGCATCGTGTAATACATTTTCTCAGATTTCTCGAGGGGTTCATTAACAGGATCAAGGGACCCCATATCAATGATTGGGTCCCACCATGATCAGTCATGTAGTGTCACAATGTACAGACGCAACCCTGAGCCAAGAAAATACGGTTATATATGCAGAGAAATAGTAACTAGTCTATTGTGCGTACCACGTTGTCAACGAACATTTGCAACCCTAAAATTGCAGCCTTCAGTCCAAATGTCGGGTGAAGGACGTATATTGCCTATATCAAAAGCTACAGTCAGATGAAACAGTACAGACATCGAGAAAAATACTGTGAGAAGACTGGTTGATTATTATTATAGGCAAAAAAATTCAAAATGGATACATAGAACACTAAAAAATTCACAACACGCACGTGAAGGTTGCGTTGATGCTTCCGGCCAAGTATCTGTTGCACTTTCTTCATCCACCCGAGATCTGGTTGCCTGTTCATACCATGACATTAGTCATTAACAATGTACGTAACAGTTAGAGTAAGAGAATCCAATATTTCATCGAGATTATCAAACTAAGGTGTACAAGATATATATACACATATGTACATGATACACGTATATGACCTGATGGGCCGGCTATATAGTACATATAATTTGGTTACCCCCGGGATCCACAGCCACAACCGGCCCGCCTACATCTAGAGTCGATCATTGAGTGCCCACAGAGGTTGACTCTTACTTGGGGGCTCAGTCTGACCTACAACACTTAAACACATTGAAGCCATCAAGAGAGTCTGGCATTTGACCTCCTAGGAGGAATCAAACCCTTGACCTCTAGGCTATTCCTAGACCACTTATCATCTAAGCCAAGCTATTAGGTTTGTGGAGTACATATATTATAACATATTTACAAATATTTCCAACTGTAAGTGGAATTTAGAAGAGAAAAAGGAGCGAAAGTAAACAAGGAAAGGTGAAGAACACTCACGGTTGCAAGGAAGCGGCTGAGTGGAAGTAAACAATAGTATACGGCTTGTGTATCAAGGGCTCAAACTCCTGAAATTCGGAAGTAAATGGGTCCCATTGACTAGTTAATAAGACCGGAAGCATGAAGCACGTAGAAAAATGATACGGGCACAACTCTAGAGGCACAACTATCATCTAATGGTTGTGTAAAAGTTGTGTATCTAAAGTTGTGGATGTGTCATTTTCGAAGCACTTGCGAAAATAAAACCATATAGCAAGCAAATTTACAACCAGAAAAGACCAAGGCAAAATACATTTGCAATAATGTACCTTCACCACATAAAGTATGAAACGCTCTAGGTCAAGACACCGCAAGAGGAAATGAGCTCCCACAATTACCATGACAGGATGACCCTCGATGTCCACTCCACCGCGATAACTGCATATGCCCTACACATATATTAGGTGAAGGAACGATGTGCTACATATGTAAGAATTTAACTCCATGGTGAGATTTCGATTTGACCATGAAGTCCAAACTAAAGAATGGATCTCAATATGTGTTATAGGTGTGTGCTCGGTCTTTAATTTCCACATACAAGCAAATTCAACTGAAACCGAAACTCAAGCAAACACTTACACAATTTTCATTTCCGCAATTTCAGAAAGATTGAGAGAATTGGCTTTAGAAAGATATCTAGAGTGAAGTGAGAACTCTTCTGCAGCTGATAATGGAGGTACACCAAGATCACCATATCCGAACAATTTAAAACAATTCCAGCCATTTTGAGCTTGAGCAGTTTTCTCCCACTGTTCTCTACGTCTCTGATCAGGGTCCTTGATCAGTGACATAAAGGCAGGATCCAAGTACGTATCCAAATGTGACGAACTCCTGTGAAATGAACATTCAGAATTTAGAATCAACAAAAAAAGGAACAAGCTATGAAACCTGTTGTCAGTCGAGCATACACAGAAATGCCAAAAAAAATTATGAAAAATTTATGCAAAAAGCTTTTATGATGAACTCAAGTACAAAGAACACCAGGGCACACGATGATGAACATCAGCAAGGAAATGAAGTAGCACGTTAGAGACAGAAACTGACCTTCGTGCCAATCCAACATCACTGACAGGAAGATCGACGGGAGTTTGTATAGATCTAACAGCAGACTTTTTCACATTGGGCAGAGGCTTTATTCTGATTTTCCGTTCATCTATTACTGTCTCTCCATTTTCATCCCCAACATCAGCAGGAAGTTTTGTAATGGCTATCTCCTCCTCCTGTTTATCCCGTGGGAAGTAAAGTGGGAGCAATCTACGAGAAACATGACAAACACGAATGTCAAGCAGTTTGCGTAACATATATCTTTTACCATACATCAAAAGAGACGGACAACAGAAAAAGATTCTACCAGGAGGCCCCACATCAATTTATAGGAGAGGGCGTGAATAGTTTCATTTTAGATTCATAAGTTTTTACTCTCAGAAGTCCAGTTACCAAAACGAAATGCAGTAATTCAATCCCTATTCTGCCTTGATATAGAACCATTGGTCTCCTGCTGGATTTCTAACAACAACAGCTCTTCAATATATCAAAGTATTATATTATTGCAGCACATGATAATTTGCTTCAACAACAGAAGCAATAGTGATTTATGCAGGTATAGAGTCGACTCACTACGGAAAATCAGATGCAAACATCTCTAAGATGAGACAGTGCTCAAGGTTGAAGGTTCAAATTGCATATGATCAAAGCACTAAGAGATGCTAAAAAAAATAATGAAAATAGATAATGAATCAGTGTGGTTCCTTAAAAGTGTCTCAAAGCTTTTCTACATATTCGTCCGCAGGAGAAAATAGAAACCAGACAAAGTGAATTGAGCCCTGATATGAAATCGACATTGCTTTTGGTAAATTCTACCATTGGCATCTAAAAAAAGTTGATCTTTGATGTAACTGAGGATATTTAATTTAGAATTGAGGCAGTTTTTCTTATTACTTAAGAGAATAATGGGTTCTTTGAAAAGTTGTGTATAATTCTTCCCCTTTAGAAGTAGCGTCCACTGACAGTATTTAACAAATAACGTGCTTATGAGTTAAGACATTATCACAAAGAAGAAAATTTTAGTATGTCTATAACATAATCAAGTATGGAGCTTTTGAGAGAGGTGAATATGTCTTCCAAATGTGTTTCGGAACTTTTATAGTCAAAATAAAGAACAGTGAACTGTGATCCACCAGCCTTGCTGAAACGAAAATATAAGCAACTAGTGGCAGGGATTCATTAAGTCTCAAGTATCTTTTTTTGGGACTTCAATTCATTGCATAACAGCATAAACATATTTCATATATAAAAGATTAGCCAACTGACCTATGATTACAGTAAACCATCCGACAAAGATTGAAGAATGCTCGATATATCCTTAAAATGCTATAACTGTATTATCTCTAACAACCCCAACATCATACAAAGGCAGGTTTATGAGAAGTACCTTTTATATATATCAGTATCAACTGAAGTAGTGGTACAAAACACGACAGCCTTGATTTTATCCTTCTGTTTCTCGAGAAACCGTCTCACAGTTCCTAATTAGAAATTGAAATATATGATAAGAAACATAAACAGAGGGAAAGCCAGGGAACAACCTAGTCAACATGTTACATGAATCGTAAATAACAGTTATTTGGTAGTGTAATCTAATACATTATACTACCACCACCCCAACCACAATCCATGCAACCAATGCGCTTTGGGAATAGTATCTTACTTATTGCAACATGAGCAGCTGGTTCACGGGGATAATTTTTGGTTTCTGAGTATATACATCCCACGGCAATGCTGCATTCACAAGCTATTAAATGCATAAGTCAAATGAAAGATAAATGAAACGAAGAGACAAACTGAAAATGAAAAGATCATCATGGAAATACGAGATGAGTACAAATTAAAGCTTCTTTAACAACCTTTGAAGTCCATTCTCAATGAGCAGTTCAAGGGATGATCTATAACAATGACTAAGAGCATTCTCAGCAGCAGTGTGATATTTCACAGCATATTTTGGACCAACAGTATGAATAACCCTCCTGCAAGATACCCGTACAAGTGAGTTGATGACTAATAACACATTTGATCAACCTCAATTACTTCTCCAACAGTAAAAACCACCAATTCTACCTTGCAGGAAGATCATAGGCATTGGTGACTTTTGCCATCCCTGTTCTGCAACCTCCCTGCAAATGAAAAAGAAACTTTAGTCACTTGGAGAGACCCTCTTAATATAGAGAATCTTTATTAAAATCTAACGCCCACTTAACACATTAAAATGTCCACAAGCAGACACTTCAATTTATCAAACTTAAGCTTACCAATGATGCACATTCTTCGGCAAGACCAGGTCCAGCTGCAGCATGCAAACCAGGGCTGCTTTGAGCTTCATCCAAGCTCTACAAAAACAGAGAAGAACCATGTGAATGCTATGAAAGCATAATCACCCCTTCACCGACATGCTTAAGTTACTTCCTTCCAAAATTGTGATGAGCTAACTACACATGCCCCATAAAGAAAAGGGCAGCCAAGCTAAGGCCAGGTCCAGCGTAAGTGTATCTTGTCCAAAGAGTAGTCTTATAAGCAAATTATCCCAACAGCCAGACCACACAACCGACCCAAAAGACTCATGCACGCAAAATGCAATGATAAATGATTACAACATAATAGTACCGCCTAAGCACAAATCAATAGCTCATCTCATAACGATAACAAAATACTAACAGCCGCGAAGCAAGATTATTCACCTTTTATTTACTAGAAGAATAACACTTTTAAAAATCTTTAGTCCAGGTTAGAAAACAAAAGCAGAGACTCCCAGTTCTCCAAAGGAGATGAATTTAGACAAACTTTAGACTTTCCTATGATATCATCACCTAAAGCTCAGGACAATTATCTCTAGATGATCAATGTTGGTGGGAAGATTTCTAGGATGCAGCTGTTGTAACATGTGCTATGCCTATAAATTCACTTAAAGTCTTAAACATATAATTATCTGCATCTACATGTACACGGACCTTAAGCACAAGTATCCATCTATGTCAATGAAAAAAAAAAAGCTTTCAGCAATTAAGCACGCAGCTTGGTATAGAAAATTTGTCGGTGGATAATGGCAAAACAATCCAAAAATAACCTCGTTTGTGGAGTTGACAACGGCATCAACTTCAAGATTCCAAGGATTCCCTCGCCACAAATATATCTTCGAATTGATTTCATAATCCACAGGAAACCTAGAAATCATCCCATTCCCACTACTTCCGGCATCAGACGCAGACGTCAAAGGATGATAAGGATCATCATCTTCATTCTCATACAAATACCTAAAATCTCCATCACTCCAACGAGGAATTTGGTCAAGCGTCACCACCGAATCTCCACTATCCGTCGGCAATCCACCGCGATTGGTAGCGGCGTTGATTGGCCTGTACATACTTCCAAACTTCCCCACAATTGAATGTCAACCTCACCCAATGAAGAACCAATCAAAGATTGCTGCTTTACAAGAATCCCAGAACAGCCCACATGAATTTCCAGCTTCCCTGGTTAGAAAATCATATGAATCTTCAAAAGAATTGTGGCAAAATTGGGAAGAACTAGTAATTGCAAACGGTAGACAGAGAGAAACAGCTATACCTGGAAATTGATTTGTGAGGTAGGGAGGAGAGAATACACAATAATGGTGGCTTGACACCAGGAAATTAACGGAGATTTAAAAATTGTTATAGCAGCTTTTTTTTATCAATAATAAGTTTTATGGATAATACCATAAAAGATGCTGTATAATAAATTATTACTATGAATACGAAATATTAAAAGTATGAAGATAAAACAGAAAAACAAAGGAGGACATTTTTTGTACTTATCTTATTAGTTTTTTTTTTTTTTTAAAGTTTATTTCCGAAGAAAGTTATCTTCTCTTATGATAACAATTTATTAAACAGTTAACACTAGTCATATGGTTAATGGTATATGTGTTATCTCTGTGCAAAATTATTCTTGCTTTAGACTTGTCATAAGGAAAATGAATGAAAAATAAATAAATATAAGCGAATGAATAAAATAATGATAAATATAAGGAGTCGGTTTGATTCGAATTTTCGGACGGTATAAGTCGATTTGGGGCGCCTTGACTTCTTTTCCTTTGGGGAGGTCTTTCTTCGGATGGTGGAGGAGGTTGGAGTAGGTCAGGTAGCCCAGTTTGTCTAACTGTTATGGAGCATTTGGAAAGCCCGTTGTTATGCTGTTTTTGATGGTCAGGTGGTGAGGGTAGGGGCAACATGCGAGCAGTCATCGGCTGCGGCTAGGGAGTACGTCGAGGCTGTGACAGCCTTTCGAGTGTTACAGCCCCGGCAGCACTATGTGGATAAATGGACGAGACCGGTCGAGGGAGTGATCAAATGCAATGTAGATGCGTCGGTTACAGACCACGGGGCAGGGTTGGAGTGTTGTTTCGTGACCTCCAGGGTGCGGTTCAGGCAGCTTTCTCATATCATTTTGACCCAGGTGCATGCGGCAGTGGAATTTATGGAGATGGCAGCGGTTGATTTGGTTTTGATGGAGGCTGCGCCACTGGGATTTCTAACTTTGATAGTGGAAAGTGATTGTTTGGCTTGTGTCCAGCGGCTCAATCGGCATGTTGAGGATATTTCGGCTCTTGGATGCCTTGCGCAGAATTGCATCTCTAGGCATAGTCATTTTTCATTCCGTCTCTTTTACTTTTATTCGGCGTACGGGGAATGTCCCTGCGCATTTACTAGCAAGACATGCTTTGTTGGCTCAGGGTAGAGTTCATTGGGGCGCTGAGCCTCCGACTGATGTTATTACCGCCTGTTTGGCGGATGCGATTTAATAAAATTAGTAGTTTTCTCAACAAAAAACAAAAAAAAAAAAATCCAAACCAAAACGTTTTGAAAACCAATCGTTCGGTTCGGTTTGGTTTAATTATCTACAAAATAAAAAATTGCTTAAATCTCCGGCATCCGAGACCAACTGACTCGATTAATCCGGAGTTCGATTCGGATCGTGCCTCCAGAGTCTCACTATATCCGGAGTAAAGTCTGGTCAAAGCTCTTTCAACATAGCGAATCAGAAGAGAATCTAACTGATGAATTCTCTATTTATTTTCAAGTCACTTACCACTTAAGTCAAACATCTTTGTTGACTATATACATTCTTAAAGAGTATATACATACATATGTGTGTGCATGTATGTGAATTATATCTGATCTACTGGTTGATGAACTACAATCTTTCCAAAAAACTTAATCTATGGGAAGTAGATAATTAAAATTTTATATATCACAATACACCTCCTTAAGTGTGGGTTCGTTAAAATAAGAGAAAGACCAACACTTGATTTTTTTTATGGGCTTGTAAGAGGAGAGAAATGTCCGACACTTGATTGATTTGTTTTTTTTTCTTTTTGTTTTGAAAATCATGCTTGGAGCGAGGTTTGAACTCATGACATAGGGCTTCGATATCATGTTGAATTGTCATCGATCTCTCCAAAAACTTAAGTAAAATCATTACATCATCTAAGTAAATGATGATGATGATTAATTAGACCAATGAGTTCCGGATACCGGGAGCTTTAAGAAAAAAATCATTACATCATCTAATGAGAGTCGGGTTCAACTTCATCTTCTTCCTCGATATATTTGTGTATATTTGAATGTATTTACACTTGCACATATATGTACACATACATGATTATATGTTTATTTATTAATTTATGTATACATGTAAATATGTTCACATATACGGTAGCGGATTCGAAAATAAAATTCATTGAGTGTGTATATACCTTAACACCGGATATATCTAACGAAAAAACATTTTATATATAAATATATATATATATATATATATATATATATATATATATATATATATATATATATAAAATCATCGGGGACGGACGCATCCGGTACGTAAGGGTAGATCGCCTCTGTATAATATGAAAATCTACATATATGTGTAATACATACACATATACGTTATATTTTCTTATAGTAGTATAGGTAGACAGTGGCGGACACATGAAATTTATTCAGAGAGGGCCAAATTCGAAAAAAAAAATTTGAAAAAAGATGCAAGAGCCAAATTTCAAACCGGTGATCGACCTTAAGATATATATTAAAACTTCTAACCAGTTGAACTAAATGAAGAATTAAACTAGAAATTTTCTGAAATAATATACATACATAGTTTTAATATTCTTAGAGGGGTATATTAGTAAGTTCGTCCGGAAATTTGAGCGGGGTCTATTCACCCCACCCCTACTATGCTGGGTTCGCCCCTGTAGGTAGACACATATGTATTGTTATATGTATGTTTAGTTTGGGTTGGTAAAAAATAGGAATGTCTTTTCACATAAATAAAAATTTTAACACACAACATCTTATTTTCCACTTTTACCCCACAAGTTTATGTTTTTTCGCACTCGTTGATTCTAACCGAATTTCAGACAGTATTTTAAAAGTATTATTGACTCAATTTTTATCAGAAAATCTTTCTGACCGGTATTGAGTATGGAAACATTCAAAGTTCTGACTAGAAAAAATAAATCAGAATAATCATCGTTTTTTTACTCAAATTGAGTCAAAATAATTTGCAAACTCGTTGATTCTGACCGAACCTCAGACCGAATATTAAAAGTTTTTTGGCTCAATTTTAGTCAGAATGTCTTTCTGACCGGTATTGGGTGTGGAAAACATTTAAAATTCTGACTCGAATTGAATCACAATAATCATTATTTTCTGACTCGAATTCGGTCAGAATAATTTTATGTGTGAAAAGATGTTCCCTACAAAATAAGGAAAAATAAATTCAAACTATTACATTTTCGGTATAGCTCAAAATCGAACGCAAATTTTTTTTATTATGATTTGTTTTGGTTTTTTCGGATTGATTCACTTCTATTTTCGGTTTAATACGGGTTGGTTTTTTGGTTCATCCCTATTTTAAATTACTCCACATTGGGCCAAACCATACGACGTACACGTAATTTATTTTGTGAATTTTATTTGGAAATTTTCCTAATTCACTTGTGAAGTTTGATTTAATTATGGTTGTTGATTTGATTAAATACAGTAAATTCTCGATAAATGCATATCTTTGAGACCGACCAAAATTATTATTTTAACGAGTTTATTTGTTTATCGATAAATGAATAATTTATTCATTTATAATATTTATTACTTTACAAAGAAATAATTAATATTATGCATCTAGTATGTAAAATGAAGAATATTAATTAAAACTAGTAGGAAACCGTGCGATGCACGGAGAACGTTATATTTAAAAAGTCGATCTGTGTATGTAAAAAATTATAGATAATATAGTAATTTAAGAGATATTTAAGTGAAACCAAAATTTAAAAAAAAAAATGGCATGAATGAAATATTCACAATGATATATGTGTATGTAGAAATTTGTAGATATTGTAGTAATTGAAAAGCTATGTAAGTGAAAAAAAAGAAAAAAAAAAAAAATGAAATGAATGAAATATTTACAATGAAATATAAAAGTGTAGACATATGTCATATTAATGAGAATGAAAAGTAGCGTAGGTTCATGAAAATCGATCGAACGTGAAATTGCACAACAATCATCCCAATAAAGTTTACTTAACACCTGAAATAAAAAAGTAAAAGAAAATATACGAGCATGTGAAAGAAAAAAAAGAAAAAAAATTTCAATAATAATCTATATATAAAGGAGATTAAACGTCTTACATATCAATTGTAATCCTAATTGGGTAAACATGCGGGAATAAAGAAACGCTATAAAAAATGAGACATCAACCTGCTAACTTGTCTAGTGGTAAAGATGGTGTACATATCTAATTCACATGAGGCTATGTATTCTGGTTCAGCTGCAATGCTTACATATCTGGCAATATGCGGCAAGAATACAGAATTCTCATTAAAAAGTGTTGGCATGTTTCAAATGAATGGTCGCATCCAGTAGGTGAAATTTTAAAATACAACCGTTGTAGGAAGGTTGTACCAAGTGGCATACATTACAACCACTCATTTCTAACCTCTCACACACGATAAAAGTGTATTATGTGAAAGAGAGTAAAAATGAGAGGCTCGACGATACGCCACTGCGCTTATAACTTTCATACAACCGTTGCAACATAAAATCTCAGTATTAATAAAAAATATAGTCATGTAAAGTGCATGTGTACCGGATAGAGAAAAAATTTAACACACAAACTAGATTCCGATTACGTGCGATGCACGTTTTTGCCCTCGGTTAAGTTTGTTGTGTTTGTTAGAAACGTGTGTTACTAAAGTGTGTTAATTTGTTGTCATTTGATGGGGTAGGGAATGTTGTTATTTTGGCATATTGCATTACCACGATGAGTTATAGTATGGGCAGAATCTGTTTGAGCTGAAATATTTAGGTCATGAGCAGGTGAATTCAGCAATCCTATATTTGCAGTTGAAGAGGGATTTGCATTATCAGGTACCAGGACAATCCTTGGTCACAGGCTGAAGTTGAACCAACTTCAGTGTTTACTGCAGAGCTTGATGCAGGTCTATTCTTCAACGCGTAATGCGTACGTCGTTGCTTCAAAAACTCGCTTTTCTTATCAGCATCCATAGCTGCGTAAGCATTTCTCCTTCTCTCATTTCTCTTTGTTCGGCTTAGGTCATCCATTGAGCTACTACGTAACGCCACTATGATTCTTATCTTAGACCTAACTTATCCACGGTAACTACAAGGCAATGAACGGTAACTATAACGTACAAAATATATGCAATAACTTACCTACCAAAGTATATGTAAAAAAAAAAGAAATGGAGAAAATGTACCTGCACCAATAATGAGTGAAACAGAAACTTGAGAGACCAATCAACGATCAACTGCAGAATCAAAACACATGAAGGCAACTTAATGCACACATCAGTGCTAACAAGTCAACAACCAAAACAGCACACATACAACGTCCAAAGTAAGAAACACAGGCCAAAAATATGGAATATGGTGTAACATAATAACTTTGTAACTAAGAAATTAAAATAAGACAGTTTATCTAGAAAAAGTATGATAATACGAATCATCATGTGCTAGCAAAAACACATCCAAATGAAGAGAAAATAATGACAGAGCAATCACGCATTGAAGTACTATCTGTCATGATGATAACCAAAGGACATGGCAAAAATCAAACTGAATCCAAAAAACCAGATGTTAAATAGGCAGGTTGCCTATGCACCAAAAGCTTAAATACAAATTTCGACACATTGCTAAGCATGAACCAAAAATTCTCTTGGGAATTTGGGGCTGGCAACACTTCACATTTACAACAACAAACATTGTGCACAATGTCTATAATGCTTCTGAATTCCTACAGCCTCCTACACATGTTAATATCAAACTTGCTTATATGATAGCCAAATATGTTGAACCTAAGTTGGTTTTTGGGTTACCATTGGAAAAAATCCTACAATGACATTAACAAACTACTTTTCTGCACAATAGCCAGCTTGGTTATGTACCAAAAGGACAAATACAAATTTCTGCTCATTTCTAGGAATTAACCACAGATCTTGGTGTACAAATGAAGCACACATAGTCTGGAGATCTAGTCTGAAACATAAAAACAAAGGACCATAGAACATAGCAACAAAGCTGACATGGTTTAATTATGTCACCACAAATCTCCTAACTTGTCAATCCAAACTTCCTGTAGTACAAAGAATAATACCGGGAAAACATTTTGTAGTATACTTGCAATTACATCTCCTAACCATTGCACTGATTCTAGTTATTGCACAAACCAGACAAAATGACTGAATGACTTGAACGGAAAGCAGCATCTATTCCCAATAACAAGAAGCAAAGACAACACCTTTCAAGTCCGACATGACAACATTGAACGCAGATAAGGAAGAAACCATCTGAAAGAGTAAATCGAACAAAAACAGAGCAATACCAGTAACCACACTCATTAACATACATATCAAAGAATGCAATTACCGTAGCAACAATGACATGCAATTGTACTCTACCAGCCAAGAATAGAAATAAAGTTGCAGAGCTTCCAAATAGCAAGGAAATAACATACTAAAGCTACATCATCTATCAACAAGTTGCTGCTACAACAAAACATGCCAAAAAAACCAACCCTTGAGGCCAAAAAAACAAACATTTCTAAGTAAGCCGATAAAAAATTAAGAAAAGCAACAACAAAAGCTGGAAACCACTTGAAGACGAAAGCAAAAAAGGCCATCCACCAAGAAATCCATCTCACCCAAAAAACGTATAAACCAAAAAAAGATTGTAATCAAACATGCACCATGAGGATAACTCAAAGAACACACTTAAAGAAGCATGCATGCAAGATCACGAAGAAGAAGAACAGAATGAAATTCAACATCCCAATGCATAAAGGATTGAAGGAATTAAAAAACAAAGGAAAAATACACTGACTAATTTTCCAAAGAAATGCTAAAAAAATATATATCGTCACCTGAAAACGCACCTGAACAAAAAGCGTAAAACGATTAACAGATTACTGTGGAAAAGGACGATCAATGCAACAAAGCAAACGCAATACCGAGAAAATTTGCGTACTGAGACCACATTAATTATCTACCATAAATTACAAACGGAGAAGGGAGAACCGAGAAATGGCGAAGAAACGGATGAAGAACTCACCGACGAAACGCGAACAATTGAAGAAAATCTTCTCCACTTACGGTGGTACATATTTATAGCCATAACCATAGAAACGGTGGTGCAAAGCAACCAAGAAAAAGAGGCGGATAGTGGAACCATGACATCAAACCACTGACCGCCTAAAAAATTTGTATCCAATGGGGATACCATACGACGTCGTTTCACTGCCTCATGCTACTTGGGCTGACGTCACCCATTTGGTCGTCCCTTGCCTAGAAGAATTAATAAGTATACTATATATATGATATAGTCATATACACACTTCAAGGTAGCATCACAACTTGCTATCATATTAGATCTTCCAAACCACATCATGCACCATAGATCGAGGAAATTTGAGCCATAATAATAGCTAAGAGAATCATCACGTTCTAGAATGACAGTAGTACCTCCAAAAAAAATCTTTGATTATTTTCAAAATGCATTTGAATAAATTACCCATATACCACTGAAAATCTCCAAGTTAATATTAGAGACAACTTTAAAAAAAATTAACGGCTAGCATTATGCAATATTTAATCCATATGTAGCTAATCCATTTAAACCTCTTAAGCAGGTAAATGTGAATGCACATGGTAAAGTCGGTATTAACGTTAATTCATACCGATGATAGTCAGGAAGCATTAATGTAGCTTGATTCTCTTCATCCTCGGAAGAGGCTTAAAAGTTATCACCATCATCTCCTGCCTTTTAACATGCTCATTCAGGAAATCAAGATATAAATAAACATAAATTATAACAAATGGTTGAATTAATCACCTTCAATGTTGTTGATATCATTTATGGAATTTGACGACTATTATACACCTTAAACAAATTCTACCTTTCCTAATCCAGCCCTCCATGTTTAAACCAACCCAAAAAATAAGACTATTTTTACTCATCTACAATTACAATTAATCAACAATATTTATTTACAAAGTAAACCACAACTCAATTTCCACTCTCCCCAAACACCACAACATCACCAAAATAAAGAGAAAGGAATTTTCTTCTTAATGGAAGTTTAAGTTCCCTTCATCAACGGTATTCATGCAAGCAGCCTCTTCATCATCCCAATCTTCGACAACATCTTATCCGGCAATGCGATCAAGCTAGAAAACAATGCTTATATATATGAGACTAACTAATAAAAAGGAACAGTTGATACCACTCCTCATATGAAACAAAGATTGTTAAAAGTTACTTACTAGTTCAAATATGGATTTACATTTTTTTAGTTTCTCATCAATTTTGGGGAACCTTAAGATTATCGTGTCAAATGGTTTTATAAAACTCCATTCCTTTTCTCTTTTCTGCACTGCCTCCACAATTTTTGTCTCAGTTTCGTAGCTGAATCTGATGCATTAACTTTTGTAGATTGGCCTCTTTGCATTACACCTCCCATATTTTAAAAAGAAAAATGCAAAAAAGAAAAAAAGAATATGCGTTGATATATTGATCAGTTGGAACACCTAAAATAAATCAAATCATGAAGTAGACAGTGGATACATAGGAAGAAGATTATGTATTTCATTTCATTCACCAATATTCGCAGAGTGGTATCCATAAACCCTTCATTCATTTGTAATTGGAATCCATCCGCTGAATCAGTAGCCTGAAGGAATGGTTGGAATTTAGACATCTCATCTTTGAACCCTAAAAGTTCCATACGATGCCGTAACTCCTTCGTAAACTGTCTCCATCCAATCAGACTTCTCCTTTCAATTAGTAAAAAAAAAACTAATTAGCAACATTAAATATACAAACTGAAGACGTGATCAATGGAACTTCAAAGACACTAAATTAATGACTGCAAGTATAGAGTTAACTTCGGAGACATGTAACGTTAGTGTTGTGAAATATCATTCATAACCACTGTCAATGAGAAAGTTTGTCCATCTAGCAAACTGAAGACTCTTATGATTTTTTTTTTCTTTTTTGAACAGACTCTCATGATTTCATCTCTAATTCATGAAACTTCATTTGAGTGTAACCAATGAAATGAAGCTTCTATATATCATTCATTTTTTGCTGCTAAGGTTCCATTTTAAAAAAAATTGGGTGCAAATGTGAATACAATTCTGCATATGCACCGTAAGAAGGGACAACAAAATGCTTTAAAGGATGCAAAATGGTGGGAATTACATAAAAAAAAATATATGATAATAACTAAAAATACAAAAAGCTAATCATTTCAGGAAATGTGAGGCCTAGGACTGCACCAGCCATCACAACTCAAAATGACGAACACCGCCATCACAACTAATAAGCCATCATTCACACACAAAAGACAAATAGAAGTAGTTACACGGCCTAACATCTCTATTAAAGTTCACTTATATATAACGAAAACGGAACGGAATTCCCTCAATGGAACAAACATTAAAACTCACCCAGTAACAAACATCCTAGCTGCTCCGCGCCCAATCGCCCTCCTGTTTTGAAACATGCATTTAAAATTAATTTAGAGAAACATGGGTTCAATTAATCTAGAGATATGAGTAAGACAATCAAATTCCATTCAAATTCCATTTAAAAAAATCTACCGTAAACACATGCATTTTGGAATCCGCAACTCTTATTAGCTTGATTTTGTCATAATTAGAAAAAGTACTTATTCTGAATCGAGCCAAGAACAATGGAGAACCTTCTTTTCAATATGGAGCTTTGGTTGTAGTAGGCCGATCGAATGAACAGTGCTGTATATATAAAAAAAGAAAAAGAAATTCGAACAACGATATTAGCTGCTGATTCGAACAGTGCTGTAGTTAAATTATCCAATAATGGGTAGTTAATTTTTTTTTCTAATTTTTTTTTTTTTTGTTTTTACACACACACATATGTTACATAAAATAAGCCACATATACATAAACATGCATACATCAACAGAGAGACTAAATATATATCTTACAGATTTCAAACTAAGATTTATACATGCATGTATATATATTCTGGTAAATCTAATATATGAGTTTGACGGAGAGACTTATCCATGATTTAACATCAGTCAAACGGTCAACACAACTAAGGCATGTATAGACTAAGTTAATTAAAGATCAAGGCATATATTGACCAAAGACTCATACTATGACACAAAGCATGTATCAAAAAAAAATTTATCAAGATTTATTTGACAGAAATCAAACAAATCAACATGACCGATTTAGCATCTGATAATTTCAGTTTAAAACATGCATTAAATAAAAATCAAGAGACGATTATTCACCTAAAGTTCAGACATTCTAAAAGTTCTAATTCGGCTCAAATATTTAGCAAAAAAAGCATCAGATTTTTCGACTTTGAATATGGATTATCAAGTTAACCATTAAAAACACGATTTGTTGATTAAGCATTAAATTAACAGAAGATCGTGTTTTATGCTTTAGATTAGAGTAGATCGAACGGTCAAAATTAAGGTAACAGAAACGACAACATAAATGAGAGAACTTCCCTGTTATATTTTCAGATCTGCATATGGGATGAAATGTTGATGTTGATCGGACATCATTGGCCTCACAGATTCTTCATAGGCCTCAGCTCGTATTTCAGCATCAAAGATGACGCCTTTCTTCAAATCTCTGCCATCTAAGCACCAAACGGCTACAAACGAAGCAACAACTTTATTTAGAAGCACAAAGAGCCGGAGATACCACAGTTGCATAGCATTCAGAAGAACAGAGCCTTGTTTCGGTAAGAAAGACAGAGGAAAACCGATTGATTTCTTCAATAGATGAAGAAGAATCATGGAAGAGGAAATGAAGGATGGCTTTGCAGAGATGAAGACTTTTCAGATTGCAGAGAAAAGATAATGTTATGGGGAGTGGAGAGAAGATAAGGACGGGTATTAGAGATAGTGGGGTAGATGGAAGGTTTTAGGAAACTCCAGTGGAGAAAAAGAGGCAGAATAATGGAGGTGGGGGCGGCAATGTTATTTAGAAAAGGGTTTGGATATTAAAAGTATTAGGTTGTGTAGATGGGAGGTGATAGTGGGAGGCCACGTTTTTTTTGTTGTGGTTTTTTTTTTCCTAAGAAAATCGGATTTGGGTCGGGTAATCACAGGAAAACGGGTCAATTGGTAGTTATTTACTGTAAAATATTAATATAGATTCTTGGAAAGCTAGAAAGATTATAAGAATTTGTGCTCTTGGATTATTATCGAAATAAAAAATGAAAAGGTTTCAATTCTTTATAAATAAGTACACAATAGAACATAATTTACAACAATATATTGTACGTATCTTGTTTTCTCACAATGACTTCTCATCATTTGAAAGGAGTTAAGAAAACAACTCTAACAAATGAGCAAATGAGACCATTACGTGAGCGGTGAGCATAAGAAGGAAAATCCTTCTTTTAGTCAAAAAGATTTGCAAGGATGGGTTCAACAAAAAGTTAAAGATGGATCGAATTTGGTTTAGCCTCAAGAAGAAACAAAGTTACTCTAGATGCATATTTTTAGAAAATATGAAGTGAAATATAAAATTTCGAAAATATGTAAGTTTAATATATAAATTTCTAACTGGAATTATGCATTTATTATTTTATATTTTTATTAGGCTTTACTTTATTCAAAATCTTTTTATTACTTAATGCATTTAGCGGAATTATTACATTGGTACACATGCCCAAGTCGAGACCGGAAAAAATTATTATCTTAATGAGGATATTATTTTATTGGATATTTATTTATCGAGAATTTAACTATCCACTCTATCTTGTCTATAATTAAGAGAGGTTTTATCGTTTTTTTTTTTTTTCTTTTCACGGAACTTTTATTGAAAATAAACGGAATGTAGTGGGTACCTTACAACAAAAGCAAGAACTGCTGCAAAAAGAAAATAAAAACAGCTACGGTACTATATACAAGAAGACTAATTCAAGGCAAATCTAAGCTCCCGGGGCTTTTTGATTGCATTCGATATGAAGATTAATTTCAGAGGCATTGCAAATCACTGTGGTGGAATCCAGCATTTTTCTAGTACCATAGAGGCATAGACTCAATATGAATTCACGAAAGATGAATATCCAAAATTCAATACTATCATGCTTATACATGTTAATGCTAAGACACTTATCAAGCCACATGGGAGCCTCAACTACTAGAGCTAGACAAAGCAGTAAGATTTCGGATTTCAGAATTTGCAGAGCTTATGGAGAATTTAATTGAGTTTTTCTTTCTCAATTTTTTATATATAGAAAACATGCCCTAGAGTTGGTTTCCTTAGAACTTATACCCACTTATGAAATTTTATAATTAGTGTGAAAACTTTTGAATAAGTATTTTAAGCCTCCCTGACCCTTCGAGCTACCATCGTGATGACATCATCTGGAACTAAGAGAGGCGTGGGGTATATTCGGTCAAGTTTGGATATCGGTTAGAGACTAGCCTATTTAATGACCAGTTGCGTGTTGATCGCTCGTCGTCTTCTAGCTCACCGGATTCTATCTGAAGGCGATGTTTGAGAGTGTTGGTTCGTCCACGAGTGCATCACTTTCTCTAGAAGTGCATGCGTAAATGTTTCCCGATTGGCACCTCTTTCTGAAGTAGATTGATGGGGGATGGTTCATGCACTTTGTGTTGACATGCGGAGGAAGATTTGTAGCATGCTATGTTCTTTTGTATGATACCCTGCATGCTAGGGAGAGTTACCACAATATTGTTATTCAGGATGGACTCCGGCGTAGTTATGATTTTCCGAGCCTTATGGCCGCCAAGCATGTTCAAGATTAATACGGACGTTGCATCCGTGCCTACTACTTTAGCTCGATTGGGGTTATTATCCGTGCCAATGATGAAAGTGTTAAGCATGCCTTATCACAACAAGTGGTTCATTGGTTTGGTTGAATGAGGATCCTCTCCCCCTTTTGACGTACTGTGTGCATGTTCTGCCGATGTGGCGTAATAATACTTTTAGTTGTTTTTTAAATTAAAAAAACACGTGTACTTCAATCTCACGTATAGGTATTCGTTAGTTAGTATTTGTATTTTTTTAATAGTTTGCAATATGGTAAATGTCCTAAAAAAATTGAGGTAAAAGTGTCTTTAATTTTAAATAAATAATCTAAAATACATTTTGACTATCATTAATACATTAATAAAACAAAGAGTATAACAAAAAGTTTATATATTTTTATATAAAAAAAAGGACCTATACATTGATGGAGGGGTTGTTCTGTATTAAACAACTCAAGCCAGATAGGAGAAATCTTACTAGTGTCTAGGGTGCCTAAAGTAAAGGAGAAAGGAAAAAGAAAAAAAAGGAAAAACACACTTTTGGTCCCCTAATTTTTTCACTTGTTTAAATCTATCCCCTAACTTTTGAAATGACAGTTTACATCCCTAACTATTCTTTTCGTTACGATTTTGGTCTAGTTAACGGTTTCACCATTATTTCCTAACATTTGATTGCAAAATTAACTCCACACACCCACGTCAGCCTCCACATATTTTTTTTGGTAGATAAAGATAGATATTATTAATCCAAATCTGTCATTAAAACAGAGAATATAGAGGGTGAGGGGTAACACCCCAGTTACAGAAACATAGGGGTTGTTCGGGAAGGGAAAGACCCAGGCGAGCTAATTCATCCGCCGGCTTATTGCAATTCTGGCCAATAAAGGAAAATTTACATTTTGCAAAGGATTTGCTAGCAAGCTTGATACTTTTCACTAAGGATCCGAGAGCAGAGATGATGTGACCCGGAAGGTCCTATTTTGACAGTCCCTTCAATTACATTGGAAGATCTTGATCCAGCCCAGAAAGCTAGAAGGTGCGGCCATGAAGACCATTGTTTGTGCTATTGGGCTTGAAGAGTGATGACGCTCTAAATGGTACCAATAATTATACTTATATTTACCCCGAATTCTGCTCAAGAGAGGATAAATAGGCTCGTTATTATATGGAATATATGTTAAATGCTATATGAGTGTTTTCAGGATCGTAATTCTGCATCTATGCTATTTTCCCGATGTTTTGATATTGTTTTGTCTCGTTTTGCATGTTTTATTGGATGTACCGAAACTGGAACATGAAGGACGGATCTGAACCAAAAGAAATACATTGGGCCAAGTGGTTGAAATCCAAGAAGAAGCCTGCTGAAGAAAAGGAAGAAAAGTAGGCACGGTAACCCGGAGGCTAGGCCCGGTAAACCGGCGTCTTGTGGAACACGAAATTGATTCTACCGCATTATCTAGGTCGGTTAGGATTTTAGAGAGTCTTAAGTCGGCTATTGTATCTATATAAAGCCGCATGTACTGAGACAATTCATATGCTTAATACAATCTTCAATTTTATATATTACATTACAATTATTATTATGCAATAAAGTTTTCTTGAGCTTTGGAGAGTTATTTTCGGTTTCCTCCCTTCTTCCATCATCTCTAGCTTGAGTAGATCGAGCTAGATCTCCATTGTTGAAGGTATGAAGCTTTGAACGTTCCTCTATTGTCTTCAATATGGTAGATTTGTTCGTATTTATGTGTTTTATTTAATCTGCATGTTTAACAACCCCATAATTTACTTATTTTAATCGTACTGAGCAATGTAGATCCAGAAACTAGGAAAAGCCGCCCCCGGTAAACCGGCGGTCTATACCGGTTTACTGAGGCATGTTTTAGAAACCTAAACCGGATTGACTACAGCTACGTTGATCGGCATGAATAATTAAAACGAGTAATAGGTCTGGCCAATCTAGTATTCTTAAATCATAAATTCACATGAAGGACTGTTAGTGAAGTGTTAATTAGGACATAGTCTTGAATGGACCCTAGGAACGTGTTGGTCAATGTCGACAGTGATTGAGGTCAAGTTAAATTACTAACTCGATGCCTAAATAACCACTAGCAAGTGAACTAGGTTCAATCGCAGTATAGCTAGATAGAGTCGAGGTCGATCCCACAGAGAATCAATTTGTGGATCCTAACTTAAATAGCCAACCTATTTATTTCGTTTGACAAACACGGTCTATGACCAACATAAAGTACAAGAAAAGAAAGACACACTCAGACATATAAACAACATGTAAACACATAACGTAATCAACTGCCCAATTACAACCAGGATCATTTGGATCTAGACAATTTATATGACAACAAAACTCATCAACTACTAATCCGTTCATATCTATTTATATTGGCTACGAGAGTCATCCTCTAAGCTTGATGTAGCACCGATAGGTCACTATATCACTGTGTTATTGTTACGTGACTTCGCCTCTTGGTGCCTCCATCTCATATAACTCACACGCTTACTACTCTAAGGATGCCGATATTAACCGTACACCTCGTCCGGGCAACATTCCTTTGGTTAGGCGTACTTCCTAGACGATCACTCAAACCCTCGTCCAACTAACACTTACCAAGTTATAGTCTCATGCTAGTTTACGATCTACGTGTAACAAGGTGCGCGCAATTCCCTAATATAAACCTACCTAGATAACGCTGAACGTCCGAAGATCAATTCCTAAGCCTACCTAAGAGTCTTATATTGGTATTTCCTTTTCACACGTTTTAATTAAATTAAGCGAGTGACGTAGCCATAGCCATACCTACTGAGATAATAAATTCAATTAAGCTAACCTAATCATAAAGACGTGACTGATTAACGGATGAAAACAGGTTTGACAACTCTCGGTCGACCGAATGGGTGCTCTCGGTCGACCGAGTGATACCTCTCGGTCACCCGAGAGGCTAACTCCCCAGATTTACATCCCCGAACATATTTCTCAGCGTTTCATATACGAATCGGATTACATAGCGAATCATCAGGACATCATATAAACTAATCTAAATACACGTAAATTAAACACACAAGATTCATCCGTAGATATTAGGTAGAGGACGTAGGATATGGGATCCTTATAGACAAGGTATCACCATCGCCCTAACGTCATATCCTAGATCTACATCATCTAGATATGAATGACTACTCAAACAATCAAAGCATAATTGGGAAATTGATTACTAAAAAGAAAACGAGAAAATAAACTAGGGCTTACATGTTTGCAACCCTAGCAACCTCCACAAGCCTTATTTTGCTTATATGTTTTTATGAATGAATAGTGGTGAATGCATAATAAAAAATACAAAGGACTTGTGTTTATATAGAGCCTCAGCCGTCATAGAAAACCGACTTAAAATGCCGACACTCTGAACCCTAACCGACTCAAATAATGTGCCGAACTTCTTCTGGACTGTAGGCCCACTCGGTCGACCGAATGCACAGGCTCGGTCGACCGAGCCTTACATGCTCCTGGGCTCTCTTTCTCTTTTATCTTGGGCCTTCTTAATTCGTCTGTGATCCATCAAAGCTTCTCCGAAGTTCATCCTTGTGCTCCCAAATGAGTTACTACAAATATCACATGAAATACGATCGTAATATCAAATAATAATAAGTTTTCTTTTATGCTATTGTTGGTCAATGAAGATGGGTTGGGATAAATTAATTAGAAGTCTTTTATTTGATTTTTGTATCAATAAGGCCATCCCATTTGTTTGAGGCGCCATTTTGAACATTTATTATTGTTTTATGATGTTTTTAGTAGTAAAAGGCCAAAAGCCTATTAGAAGAGTTGCCTATATATCAGTATATTGGGCCAAGTCTTTATTTTCAGAAATAAAAAGTCATTTGGGCTTATTATAGTCAAGTTAGGCCCAATAGAAAATAAAGAGACAAAAATTACTAAGTAATTTATCGCACATTATTTAGGAGTTTGTTTGTATTTTATTTTGTAACCTATATAAAGGCCTTCTACTTGTAATTTTATTAACAACCTTATGATCGAAAATTTCAGCAAAAAATATTTCTTTTAAGGCGACTTTGGCTTAAAAACAATCACTTGCGAGTGAGTATCTTCTTTATCGTAGATGATACATCTTTAAGAACGAATCAGCGTTTTGAGCAAATGTTGTGTGTTCTTAGCCTCGATTCTTTATTGGATTCTCTAGGATTTAGGTTTAACTAGCTCTTCATTGATCCCTTAGTACCTTCTCTGGGCAAAGTATCACATCAGTTGGTATCAAAACGCAACTAAAGTATCATGTTCCGATCGTGTTTCCGACCCGGAGTCACATCAAGAGAGATCCTCTTCTTCATCATGCAAATGAGCTATTGATCTCAAGGAATCAGATTCAATTAAGATGGAGACGCTCCATAACTTCGCAGACTCCTGTACTCCGGCAAGAATGGCTTTCATTTCCGCTTCATCTACCGAAGAGACTCTGCCTAGACCCGAAGAGATAGATGTGATGAGATCACCCAGAGAATCCCGAATGATAATCCCCACCGATCCACATCCGTTAAGGAAGCATGCATCAACATTTGTTTTAATGGTGTTTAGCTCCGGTTTGATCCAATTTGTGGAAAAGGTTGCAAATTACGACTTCCGTCATCAAGAGACACAACTCTGTTAAAGGACTCCAGGAAAGATCGACTTTAGGGATTTAGATTTTTTCTGGAAAGGTTTTTGGGGATAACTAACGAAGAAAGGTTTTTGGGGAGATGAATGGGTGGGGTGTGATTGTGTTTTGATAATGGTTGTATTGTGGAGTCTTTAAAAATAAAATAAAAAATACGTGGCGGCTGACGTGGGTGTGTGGAGTTAATTTTGCAGTCAGACGTTAGAAATAATGGTCAAATCGTTAAATTGGGACCAAAATCGTTACGAAAAAAATAGTTAAGGGATGTAAGCTGTCATTTCAAGGTTTTTGTCTAGATTTGATAGGTTTTTTGAAGGACAAGCCGCCGTAAGTTGCAGACCAATCTCTGCACATCGACATTGACGGCAAGAAGTTTACCGATCAAGAACGATTGAAAGATTTCCGGCCAAGAACGAAGTGCCCTTGTGATTATGACTGCTCCAACCGAGTCCAATTTCCGGCCAAGAACGATTGAATGATTTAACGATTTGAACGGTTGGAGCAGATTGAACGATTGGTTTATCGAATCAGATTGAACGATTTGGGGATTAGCGTTAGGGGAGGAGAAAGAGTGGTGACGGCTGTGCCGCCGGAGCCGAACGATCGGATTTGAACACCGGAGCTGAACGCCGGAGAAGCAGGCTGCAGTGTTTTTTTTTTGAAAAAGTTTAGGGTTTAGGGTTTAGGGTTGTTACTATTAATTTTTTAATGGTACTACATTTTTGATGTAATTTTATCTATTTTATGGGCTGTTACTACATGTTTATTGGGCGTTACTACATTTTACGGGCTGTTACTATTTGTTTTTAGGTTGTTGTGATTTGAAACAAGTGAAAAAGTTAAGGGATTAAAAGTGTATTTTTCCAACCCCAAAAAAAAAAAAAAAAAAAAAGAAAAAAGATCCATGCTACAAATTAAAAAAATTGATTCTAAAATGCAAAAGGTCAAAAAGCATATAAATCTCCAACTAACCCCTAAAAGCTAACATTTGTATGCATGGTATTCCCTGAAAATTCTACTATGCACAAGCAGGGGCTTGAAAACCTCTCAAATCAGCAAAAACAAAAGAATCAGGTGCTACAGAAATAGGCAGAAATGGATCAACAATTTGTGGGGTTATATTAGGTATATCAAATGATTCTGTAAGCTTCAATGGTGTCCAATTTAGCAGCAACACATCACTCTGTATATTTCCGTTTTCCGGTGTCAAATGATACTCTTCTCTTTGTGGTGCATTTAAGTTTGTTTCTTGAGGATGAAGATTCAGATCATCAATTACTGTTACTTCAAATGTTGTGGAATTCGACATGTTGATTAAAAGAAGCGTTATCCCGGTCTGCGATTACAATAACAATAACAATAACAACATTATAAGTATGATTAGTACAATTGAAATGGGATTATCAAGAAAGTGAAAACTTACAGTTTTCTTTGAACAATGTGAATATGCTCTTAAATAAGGGGAACCGTTGTGAGAAACAGAGAGAACCCGAGCCCCCATTAGGCGATGCCAAATGAGTGCCCTGCATTCGGAAGATTTCATAATCACTACATGATACGGTACGGAGACACTAATTTACACGTAAAAGCGTTAGGCCGAATTGGCCTGGAAGTCCTAACCCGTAATAGTCTGGATTCGGAATAGACGTGGTAGTGTTAAGGAGAGCATAATTTCCTCCAATTAAGGCTTGTCTGCAATAAACCTTGTGGTTAAATGTTGATGTCATTCCTAATTGATCCAAGTACCTGACATTTTTCATGATTTTCATTAATTAATTACCAAACACAATTAGCTTTCCAAATCTCAAAGTTTGTAAACAAATAAATTCGATCTTACCAAAAACCGTTAGCAAATGTATGTGAAACGTCTTTGCCTCCACTGTTATATGCACCACCAGATTCTCCAACCCATGCTCCAGACGCCGGAGCAAATAAATCAACTGTTCTAGAAACTTCCTTGAATGTCTGCGCTATTTCGCTTAGATAAAACGGATTCTGAACCTTGTCTATCAATGTTTTATCCACACCTGCAATATCGAAAGAAATAGTTTTGACAGACATTCCTACATTGGATTGGATGGGAGAAATCTATGTAAAGTAACAAGAACCTGCTCCAAGGTTATATATGTGATGAGTGACACCATCAATGACACCTGGCCCCATGGCTTGAAGATAATCTTGAAACCATTTCTGATCGAAAAACCCACCCGGACCCAAGATTTTCGGTTGAGAATCAGGATCAGGGTACAGATTATTTACAAGGTTTTTTAGTTGAACCATGTCTTTAGCATACTGTTTAGCTTCAATTCTTGCAGCCACCCCACTTCCACAAAGCTCATTTCCTAGCATCATATATATTACAAAGTTCACAGTGAGCTACTTATACGGTATACGCTCGCGTGTATTAAAAGACTAGCACTATAGAGAGAAAATAATGACCTAGTTCATAAGAGTCAATGTTGTATCCTTTGGAGACAGTGTAGTTTATAAAAGCATGAGCATTTCTTGAATTCCAATCGCCGACGTAAAGGGTATTTCGAGGATTAGGCCTCCATTTCCCTCTCAATGCATTCAAGCTAAATGTTACCTGAGCCCTGATATTGTCCACTAAAGTTAAATCATTAATATACGTAACGATTTGAAATGTTTGGAGCTAAACAGAGTTAATGTTAGGACATGAAAAGAGCAGAAAGATGACCTGGTAATGTTGAAAAGGTGGTTCAATTCATCCCATCTATCCATAGGGAGACAACCATTGCTGAATCCAAATAAGCCATTTAAGCTTTTCTTGAAATGAGGGCATTTCCATTTGTTTCCAACATTGTATACTACTTGATCTTGTAGGGATCCTCCTATTCTTATTCTTAGCCTGTCAAATGCTGCAGTTTTCAAACGCATCAGATTAAATAAAAAAAGATCCGTTAATCTTCACTAGGAGTCGAAAATTCTCCTGCAGAGTAGTATATAAAGTAATAACCTTTAATGGCATTAATTAGAATCTTGTTGTTCAAATCCTGCAAATTCAACCCAATTTCAGCAAAAAAAAAAGAAATATGTATGTGAGTATGGATTCTCATGTGAAACAAAAAACATGAAACATTTGTTACATTTTTTACAAATACCAGATTGAGTATGCCGGCGTTTCCCCAAGGACACTGACCATAATCACACTTATTTTCCGGCCACCAATCTAAAGTTGCACATATGAAGTTTTCTTCTGTGTCAGCAATGGAGGTCACTCCTTCCACCTTTACCGTCACCGGCTCTGCAACTGCAACGGAATTATACATAAAACAAAGACATGACAACACAAAAACAAACCATGATGATGTTGCAAAAACATGATTTCTGCAGCTGCCCATTTTCAAGAAAAAATAGTGAAAAGAATGAAAATGATTGTGTCACGCTAAACAGCATCGACATATATATACAAAACCATGACAAAGGTTGTATATCTGTAAGTACGTTATGGAGTTTTTTTCCCGATAAAATCGAGTAGGTTTTAACAATTGTAAATTCGGGCTAATTCTTGTAAATCTTATTATAGGACGGGAGACTGATTTAAGAATACATTTTATACGCACAATTTACGGAAACTAAATTAAATTGTTGGCATTATTTTTTCTTTATTTTCTTAAATCATTGAATGAATGATTTGGATGCCAATGAGACAAATTGCTGTGACTCTATAACTCGAAGGTTTCGGGTTCGAAAACCAAAAAAAAATATATGTGTGAGTATATTTCGTTTCAGTAAAAAAAAATGATAAATTTTATAATATAACCGTTGTAGCAAGGTTGTACCAAGTGGTATACATTACAATCATTCATTTCTAACCTCTCACACACGATAAAACTATTATTGAAAGAGAGTAAAAAGAAAATATGGATAAATAACCTTCTTACAACCGATCTATAAAGTTTCTCAAAAAAAATATTGGATTATTTGTGTCACACTTTTATGGATAAATTCGATCTATACACAATTCTCTATACAAATATTTTTCCTATAGGATATAAGATTGTACTATAGTCGTTACGAAACTTGTTTCTTTTTAATCATATAGTACTTCTATTTTGTAAAAGTAATCAAATAGAAATGAAATTTCTACCACGATTGTATTAGTATTAGTTTGACAGCATGATTATGCAATATACTGCGGCGATTATATCGATTGACATAAGATAATTAAGGTGCATATCCAGAGAAAATCATGGATTCCCCTAAGACTACTTCACAATCTTTATCATTGATTGTATTTGGGATAATAGGCTCAATTTTAAGGAAAAACTATTGTCCGGTTACTATAAAATAACTGAACCGTCAGTTTATCGTTGAATCAATATTGAAATAATATGAACCGTTAGATTGGTGTGATGTATTATTAGTTATTATGTACTCTAAAAAAAATTCTTAACTTGTTAAACAGGTTACCCGCATCAACCTAACAAATAAAAAAAAAAAAACCAAACACGTCTAAGATTTTTAGACCAATTGCTCAAATTATTTTTTGGGGAATCGATCGACCAAACTCATTTGAATTTCTTGGAGTTTATCTCCTTGTTTGCATTAAAAGGTTTCGATTAATTACATAGAAATTGTGACTTGTTGTTGTGAAGAATCGATGTAAAGATTATGATTTTAGCAATCGGCCATAATCATCCATCGAAGGAACAATCAAAGTAAAATTTGTCGATGGCCCGTATCTCCTTAACCGGGGTGTGGATTCGTAATGCGTGTATATGCAATTTCAAGATTCCTTTTGCAAACCAATGGTGCTGCTCAGGTTAATTTCTTGTTGTAACTTTATAGTGTTTTAACTCCGAAATGAGTTTAAGTATAAGCGACGAACAATCAACTTTAGACCCGAATTTAAATGAGTTACGGAATGAATTTCCGTGAGCTAAAACTTGTTTCGAAAACTACTAAGATAGTAATTGATGTTAAACTTTTGAATTACTCGATTTCGATATCGGGTGAATGAAAATTAATACATAAAGGTAAATTAAAATGCGTGGAGTGTTAATGAACAATGTGTTCATTTGTCCATATAGTAGACTTTGCTTTAACTTTCTTCTACATATAAAGTGGAGAGTTAGAGTTAGAGGCAAGCCCTAAGGGACAAGATAATTTTATGAAGGAGGAAAGATGTAGATGTCTGTTGATTTAGAACCCCACGCGCATGCCGCCCCGCCGTCCAGCTTGTGCTTGGGCCTTGGGTCTTGCTTAGCCCCGCCCTGTATTAGTCTTTTGGGTCAGCCCAGCATTTAATGTAAGCAAATTCATGCATCAGTGAACTGAGCCGAAGCATACATTAGTTTAGATCGAACCTGTTGAAACAATGCATCTGATTGAATTTTGTTCATGAACAAAATTGCATCTGTTCGAAATTCGGTTATTATTTTCCCTTTAAAGGAACGCAACACATATTTTAATGATGATGATATGATCAAATCCTTTTCAAAGCTATAACATATTATAAGGATTACGATAATGAAATTTTGTCACACCCCTTTTTTTATAAGGGATAATGGTTATAAAGGATAAAAGTTTGTCAAAAAAAGACAAGTGGATTGAGAAATTGTGAAAAAGTATTAAAAAAACGAAAGGACGAAATTACCTTTGTTACATTTAACGACTTCAATTCCACTATCAAAACATATCCATTAAAAATAATTCACAAAAACTTTTTAATATCAAATAAATCCACTACCAAACAAATCTACTAAAACAAAAGCAAAAAAAAAAAAAAAAAAAAAAAAAAAAATGTAAGAAGTAAATAATCGTCCAGTGGAAAGACAATTTGTCATTTTGCCATTATATTCAATCCACTGGACTAAATACCAATTAACACATGAATTTTGTCCTTTTTAACATTTGTTCATTTTTAAAATCGAGTCATCTCTGTATAAAACGAATATCATGTGATCGATGATTAAGTCATTATTATTATTTATTTAAGTCGACTTAATATAACAATTAAATGAATTCATGAGGAAAATACTAATGACGATATAGTTGATTCGGGTAACAATTCAAATAATTGGACTTCATGGGATAATTCGATTACTTTGACGGGTGGTTTTGTTGATGATTTATAGCCGAATCAATGTGTATTGAGTATATATGCATCCGGAAGCTTTGAGATTGAGTATATATGCATCCGGAAACTTTGAGATCAAGCTAATAACGTAGTTCTGAATTGTGAGAATAATGACCATTTTATCGGTTTCTCGTGAAAGAGATCATTGTGCGCCAAATGACATGAAGCGGTTATGCGGAGTCATATTGTAATCATGGTCGTGTCTGCGTGAATCATTTACCGTTATGAGATCATGGGAGAGTTGATTGTGCAACAAATTACCTGACGCAATTATGAAGGCAAACATAATGTAATCATTGCCTTGTATGCGTGAATCATTAACCGTTATGAGATCATTGGTTAAAGTAATGTTGACCGTGTAACAAGTGTCTGAGTTCGTTGTAAACTTGTACCAAGATTACCGGATCGAGGTGAACCTGCAACATGTCGGAGGTACGAGCTGATAAGCATCTTACTTCGAACTGATCTTACGAGACAGTGGACGACCTACGCCATGTGAATGGCTTATTAGTGTTCTACACTTCATAATAGCCACATTGTTGAGGTCGAAGTATGTTCGAGGCCGGAGGTGGTGTTGAGCTTGTTAGGCCCGTTTTACTCAGAAGATCCAATATTGTGTTTTTTAGTGCTAAGTGTATGAGGTCAAGTCATACCCACGTCAAAAGCCCCTAGACCTGAGCTAAGACACGAGTCGTAAGTAAGGTCTATTCAACAATGACATGGCACGGGAGCAGAGATTGGGCACTTTGTGTTCCTCTTTCCCCGAATCGCCTTCTCTGTAGATTTTGTTGAGGCACAATGAGTGTGGCTTATGGTTGATCTTCATCATTCAAAATAGTTTAAGTTAATTTGATCCTTCTTCGGAAGCTCGGTACGACGAACGTGTCGAGACATTCCGATCATGTGAACGAATATTTTGTGTCCAAACACAAAGTAGGGAGGAAGATAGCTCGCATCTATCTCTTGCGGTCGGCACCGATGTTGATATCGTAACCCTTGAATAGTTGTAATAACTTTTGTTTTTGAAACTTGAATGAAAACTTATTTTCCGTTACGCACTTTTTCCTCCTTTGCTTTTACTGCACTCTTATCGTGTTTGTATATCCTCTGTAAGGTGAGAACTCTTTGGGTTGAAATTCAATCTTCTTTAATGACAAATGCGTAACATTTTTTTATCATAAAAATGAGTTGTAAAACATGTATACACATCTCTATGGTATTTTTTCTTTTAAAAAGTTCTCTAAGAAATGTGTAAGGGACACATGTAGGGGCGGATTCACGTACCCGGGGTCACGTGAAGCCCACTGAATTTTTAAATTTTTTTATTTTAAGTATTAAAACGATATAGTTTTGTTGTTAAAAAGTGTCGTTTTGTCGATAAAAATAGATGTTTTAGACTCCGGTGATCCATTAAATTTTTTTTGGGATAAAAGATATAGTTTTAAACTCCGATAACACCATTGAAATAAATTCCCAGATCCGCCGCCGGAAACATGTATCACACTATAATACCATATTGTTATAAAACTAATATAAGAAAGAACAGAAGCAAAGTAATGAAGAGAAAGGAGAAATGCTTGTGTCTTATTTCACTGGTATCATGGGGTATTTATAGTTGAGAGTACAGTGTGAATACAATACAATAGATAAACCGTAAAATCTTGTAATCAATTTGAATAATAGATAAACATATTATTATCTTTTATAACACTCCCCCTTGGATATCTATTATTCAACAAACAATAGATATGATATGCCTCATTAAAACCTTACTAAGAAAAAACCCAAAGTGGGAAAAAAATCATAGTTAAGAAAAAAGAGTACATATTTATCTATGTTGATTTACTCCCCCCGAACCAAGCATCAATTAATGTCTTTCAACGTCGCATCCCAATGCTCTTCACCGCCTTTCGAATGTTGCGAGTTGATAATGTCTTAGTAAATAAATCGCCAGTTGCCGGTTGATCGGATCTCGTTGCACATCAATTTCCCCATTCTTTTGCAAATCTATTATGTGGTGAATTAATTTCTCAATCCGAGTTGCATAACGTATATGTCATGCACTATTAACTTTGCTAGAAAAACCCAAAGTGGGAAAAAAACTAGACAAGGTAAATAGTTCATGTCATATGCGTTTTTATGTGTTGCACTAATCGCTTCGTTAAAAACCTTTAACTAAGAAAACCCCGTGGGAAAAACTTGGTCAAAGTGGAAAAAAGAGTACAATCATTGTGCTTAAAATAACTTTGAAGTTGTCGCTCCCCCGACGACAACATCTACTTTATGTGCGCATTAAAGTATTATAAACACATTCCGTTCCAAAAAACGATGTAGAAATGATTTTAGTGAACAATTTTTCTAGATTGTTACTAGAGCGCACTTTGTATATCCGTACCTTCGGACTTCATGTAGATAATTGAATGTAGGGGCTAAATACCGTCATGCCCACTACTCATTCGGGCAACACATGGAACTCAACAAGACTATAATTATAAAAACAATGGGGAAAGTAATACAATCGCAATTGCATGCGTATATTCCACTCTCACACGTCGTAGTACTATAAATTCATGACACAAAGTTTGAGTTACTTATATATTCTTTCCTCAATAGAACTATACTATAGTCATATTACATTCAACATGAATGTTAATGATATTTTTAACTTAATAGTATGCATGCTGTGATTGTCATGTTAACTTGTTTCTGAAATCCACCAAGGATTTTCATATTAATGTCCAACGACCCATAAATATGTGGTCATGACATATGAAAACTCAACATTACTGCCAGATATACTAGTTAGCGGAACATAACATTATCTATAATGGGAGAATATATTTGATCATTAACAAACAAATATTTCTAATTCAAACTCAACCTCAATTGCTTATTTCATTTTTACCTAGTCTGAGTGTTTCTGGCACTCTGCGAATGACTTAGGTACTGGATCCAGATATAATAAAAGCAATTAAAGAGGCAAATATGTCGTCGACGACTATTATATTTTATTATGATTTCTCCCATAAAATTCGATATTAGCATAAACCAATTCCTTATCAATGTATGGATTGGTTGTTCCGCAACCCCAATATTTAATCATTTGATGCACGTGCAATTTTTTGTTTTGGGGTTTTCGTCTACAAGACGAATCTCTTTAAGAGATTTCATGAGTGACTGAATATCAATAATAAATTGATCATTCTTCCGCGGATTTTTATCTTTAACACCGATCGGTCTTCTACGCTTCTGACGTAGAGAAATATCTTTAATCATACTGTTGGTGCATTTATAAATAATCACTCATTTAATTTCAAAATAGGTATCTAGCATATTACTTGTTAAATACTACAAGTAAGATTATTTTCGCAGTTCAGTTAAACTGATGCGTGGAAGATCGTTTATCTTGTTAAAATTTCTCGGCATTCTTTTATTCTAACATGAGATTTTCTTTATCTCCCCCTAATGCCGAGAATCGATCTTCATCGAACATGTTGCACCGAGCTATACATTGATGCTCTTTTATTCGCTTCATGCGATTTACACATATAAAACATAGTGGTTTCAATTAAATATCTCATTCTATGAGATTTTTGAAAGCAATATCTCTCTTGCGCTTCATGCGTTTAATATATCACTGTGTGATTTTAGATTCTTCAAGAATCGTTCGAAAAAATTCACGTTATATTTAGAGAAATCACTAGAATGAGACAACGAACTTTTGGTTCGTTTCTCCCTCTTTCTCGGAAAATATTTGATATATGCAAAATGTGCATAATCTACCCTTCGTGGGTTTCATGTAAATGAATAATATATGAACTCATGGTTCATATATGTCTATATTTGTCACGAGATATAATGGATTTTCCTCCTTTAGAGATATTTTATCAATTCTCACAATGCTTATTAGGATGATTAAGTCAAGCATATTTTGAAATTAATAATAATATTCACAATTAAACAACACAATGTATCATGTAGATGATAATATTGACAATCAAACAACACAATGTATCACGATTCTTAAGACAAGCAATTCATATGGGATCTATTACTAGAACAACTCAAGAAATCCTTGATAACTGAAACGTCGGTAAAAATTATATGTCAATAGATACTATATTACCAAAATGTGATCACGTACATAATAAATGGCAAAGCAACTTTTCTCGACTAAATGCATGTTTCTATCGTATATTATGAATAGATAAATCATGCATTACATAGAGCATAGTATTAAAGATGATTTGATCTAATAATGCGTTCAAGTTCTCAAAAGTAATGAGAATGAGTTCAAATATTTCTAGAATTAAGTAATAGTCTATCAAATTCTAAAATATTTTAGTGAATTAATATGATAGAAATGAATCGTTATATTGAAGAAATCTTCACCGTTGATTAGAAAATTGTATTAGTATAAATCGATTTTCTACAAATTGAGAATATCAATTGAAACCGAGTAAATCTATTCTTATGCAAAAGGTGTATGAACTAAGATGCTCACGAAAATTGGCATCGAAAAATACATTTTAAGTTCAACACATTTAATCATCTTATTTAGCCATAAGCGAAAATCAAAACGATCATTGAAAATAGAATAAAGTCTTATCAATAGACTAAGTGTAGAGCATCCTAAACAAAGAGTTTTGGATCTATAATTATTATTATAACACATTAACCCATATCATATCATTTTCAATGCAACTACCATTCGAGTTCACTTAATATTGCTATTATGGGAAGAGTATTTTATATGTGTCAAGAAGAATTCATCTTAATGCCCATAAATAAAACCAACCTATCGTATACGAAGATCACCATTGTATTATTAAACTAAAAATTACCATCAAAACTCGTGTCAACTTAGAGGAATTATATACCACAAAGAGAGGAATTGCCAATCATCGAGAAAAATGATTAACAGAAGCCAACTAAATTCAAGTTGTGATATTAGTGGCATATCAAAATCAAATAAATAAACCCACAACCTCAATTTGACATAGTGACATATTAACCAAAATACGAGCTGTGACATATTGGCATATTAACCAAAATATCAGTTCACATAGTGGCATATCAACTAAAATATTGGCCTTCTCTTAATTAATATACCAAAATATTGGCCTTCTCTTAATTAATATATGGCCTTGTCTCAATTAATATATGGCATTATATGCCTTTTCTCAACTATGTCATGATTGTCGTTGTGAAAGGAAACATATTTTCCACGACCGCATCCACGACCACGGCCTCTACCACGACCTCAAGTGCGACCACGGCCATGGCCAAAATTGGAATATTATGCCGTGGCCAAAATTCGATTATATTCACTCCAGAGAATGGACTGGCACCAATATTGATTTTCAATAACAAATCATTTTTTTTTTTTCTCAGCGAACAATGGACACATGCAAAGGCGATCAACTCATCAAAGAATACGAGTACAATGAGATCGAATATCTCTTGAGACATTTCTCGGGATATTGTTACGCGCAAAGATCGTCACTTACACCATATTATTTTAATCATGGTGCAATAAAAATGCCCGAATTAACCGATTTAAAATCCGCATTCGCAGTTGAACCAATCATGTATGGCTTTCGTTAAAACGACCGAAATCAAGTGGTTGAACCATTATTTCAAATGGTTGCACAAGTCGAACCCCTTTTTTTTTTTTTTCAAACGGTTCCATACTTCATACGGATCTTTCACCGTTAAATAATCATAGTCGAACCTTTTTTTCAAACGGTTCCATAATTCATACATGGCAATATTACCTTTTGATCAATCATTCTCTGGAGCATGTCCTTTTGAATGGACTTATTTATTAATGTAATGACATGTCGGCATTATTTTTTCAAATTCACTCATTTATGTGAATTTCATGTCCACTTTCGTCAATTCTCGACATGTCAACTTTTCTGAATATGACATGTCAACTTTTGTGAATTTTATATTCACTTTTACGAGCTTTACATATTTAAATGAACTTCGTGTCCATTATATACTCGTTCAATGTATTGATCATCTCCAAATAATCAATTTTTTTCAAAATTGTCAAAAGGACAAGACGCTATTGCGTTAGGTAAAATTAAATTGTATCCATCTCATATAGAATATGGAATTGTATGGTAATATTTTAATCATTACAAAATAAATTAAACAAGCAAAATTTTACCTCAATATTTATCTCGCTTGTAGCATCGGGAATTTCGAACCGAAATTAGGTAATCAATTTTTTTCTTTCGATGAGATTGTATCCAAGCCGAATGATCCGAAGGAAAGAAGATTTCATGCGTCTTCTTGCAAAGTGAAATATATAGATTCCTTCTTGCAGTGACTGCATTCTGATTCCTCCTGACATGTAATACAACCAAGAAAAATCATGGACAAAAGTAAATAATAATATTTTTTTTTTTTCACATTCAACCGAGATAAACATATGAAACAAGAGTGAAATCTTGTATTAGAGAAAAAAAAAAAACAAATGAAGGGTTCTGAAAAACAAATTTGTGAATCTCCTTCGGTTGAAGAGGGGGTCGATCCGTCCTTGCGCCGGGAAAGTGATTGACAAACGAAAGGATTCCATCTCGCGTCCATATTCCCGGCCGGTGAATGCCGGGGTAAATACTCTTTTAGATCCGCCGTCCCGGCACACTCGGTCTATACATCATATCATCGCCGTATGCGAAAAGTCATATCCACCATACGGTCCATTCCCGAACAATGAATCGGAAAGCACTAGCCATCAATATTCACCGAGATAAAGAGCAAAGCCATCACTTGCTCTCTAAGAATCGTTCCTGCAATCTATTGTTAGGATCAAGGATCAAGCATAGCACGTTAAGTATTTATCAATCTTCCTCAATATATCACATTTGCGTAACCATATCATGGACCAAAGTAAAACAGATCTAGAACAACTTTTATTTCCAGCCAAGTCATGTTTCCACAAAAGATCAACAGAAAGCATTGATAATAAAAGAAGAAATTAAAACTTATCGAGTAAAATTTTCTTCCAACTCTCGGCGCTTTATACCACCAGATCGGTGCCGTCTTTGAATATTTGACCGGTGATGATAAGCGGTGCAGGGGAAAGATACATCACGATCCACTCGATTGGTAGATTAAACCTACATTTAGATGTGTAGAGACTCGTGCCGATAACGTGTTATAAAACTAATATAAGAAAGAATGAAGCAAAGTAATGAAGAGAAAGGAGAAATGCTTGTGTCTTATTTCACCTGGTATCATGGGGTATTTATAGTTGAGAGTACAGTGTGAATACAATACAATAGATAAACCAGAAAATCTTGTAATCAATTTGAATAATAGATAAACATATTATTATCTTTTATAACACATATGTATTTGTTTTTGTTTTGTTTTGTTTTGTTTTGTTTGTTTGTCTTTGTTTTGTTTTGTTTGTTTTTTGTTTTTGTTAGGTTCTCTACGTATTTTAATGGAAAAGAAGAGGTGAAAACTGAAAAGGCACAGCACACACGAGTTTCTCATCACTCAAACAACTCAACTGGAAAATATCTGAGTGTTGTGAATTCATTTATTTCTATTCTCTCGTCTCGTCCCATTTTGATGAACCTGTGAAGCTGCAGAGTCAATTATTGATTGATGAACTTCATTATGATCTCCTTTTCGACATGCATTTCCATTCAATTTCTCTGCATATAAGATATAATTCATCTCCCTCAATCTCACTCCCACCTTCTGTACACACACATCAAGCAGTGTAATATCAATGGCGGCTTCAGCATTGCCTCCTTCAACGAATGGAATCACACAGCGTTCTTGCAGCATCACTGATTTCAGAAGCTACTCAATCTATTATGTCAGCAACAATTTCACTAGATTTTCAAGAGCCTACAAACTGCACCGTTCTCGAACGGGAAGAAGGTTCTATGTTAAGAACGTGGCTAGCGATCAATACCAATTACTCAAGGCTTCTGCACCTTATCCCGCAGAAGGTATCTACATAATTGTTTTGACACTAATATTCCTGATTGTTGCTTTGATGAATGTTGATTTTTCATAAGATTCGAATTGCATTTGCTCTGATTTTATTGATTCATGGTTGTATCTCACTGTTCCTGGCTGTTTGTCATTAAATCTGATTATCTCCCCATACTATTTGCTGATTGCAAGTTGATTTTGTTTTTTTGACTCTGTGTCTGGAACAATGTCATTGCTTTATTTAGGACTAATGCTTTATTCATTCCTTAGTAATATCTCTGTACCAAAAGGTGACTGTTTTTATGCTTTTACCATGCTTCAAATACTAGCAGGATTTGCTTTATCTCTAAGCGCCTAGAACCATTTATGACCAGTAACATCTAATTTCAGGAATTCAGCAACAGAAAAAAAAAAAAAAAAAAAAAAAAAACCGTGCAACTATTATTTGATCTAGTTTTGATTTTCGAAAATAATATCTAAAGCATGCAAAGATTAGAAGACATGCTTCCTTATTAGTTGAACAAGTTGCCTACACATATTTGTTCCTTTTTATTTGACACTTTACATTTCCAAAGCAACAATTGTTGTCCTTTTTCCTTCTCTACCTTTATTTATTATTAGGTGCGAGATTAAAATAAGAATGCTTTATTTGCTTTAAGGCTATATTATTCTTTTTATTGTTGAAGTCAAATCAATTAGTCACTTTCTTAATCTTTGTGTTTTTGTCAACTTGTTCAAGTAAATAGGAAAGGTGGGAGTAAAATTTTGAAGTAACTATTTGAATTCCTGCCTAGTTGTTTGGCCTGTCACATTTATAATCATGTAAATTATAGGCACGAGATCATAAACTTAGATATTCAGTCAAACTTGAAAGTACGTTTGGTTAGAATGCTAAGCACAATTCTGAGCAGTATATGTTGTCTGGTGATAACTGTGTTGGTTTTTACGGTGTTATCTGAAACTATAATAGACATTATTTTAAGCTAGTTATGACATCAAACATATTCGTGTGATACAGATATTTCATTAGATACATTTGAGCCGGATTCGGCATCTGTCTTGGCCAGCATAAAGTATCATGCAGATTTTACTCCCTCATTCTCTCCTAAGCAGTTTGAGCTGCCCAAAGCTTTTGTTGCTACAGCACAAAGTGTTCGTGACATGCTTATTACAAATTGGAATTCCACATATTATTATTACGAGAATCTGAATGTGAAACAAGCATATTATCTATCCATGGAGTTTCTTCAGGTTCTTTTGAATTTCGGTTTTGTATTGCTAGTCTATTATCCATATTCAGTGCATACTAATCATTGTCTAATTTTCTTCACTCTGTTGCTTGTATTGCAGGGAAGAGCATTGTCAAACGCCATTGGTAATTTGGGTTTAACAGGTCCCTATGCTGAAGCTCTAGGAAAACTTGGCCACAGCTTGGAGGATGTCACAAGGCAGGTTAGACAGGGTGTTTCTAAAAAATAAACGAAAAAAACATGATTTGATGATTTAGACCTAGAGTTCAGTAAGTCGATGTATAACACATCTATGAATTAATATATTCAAAGTTTTGTGTTGCTCATAAAACAATGATAAGCTATATTACTTACAAGTATCTGAATATGTAATTTATGTGCTGTGCTTGCCCCTTTGACATTGTAAAATTGAGGAGCTGGAGTCCTAACCACAGAAACTGAAAACATAGCTACCTAAGCCAAAAACATATTGTAATGTTCTCTCTGCATCAGATTCTTTTCTGCCATTTCTTTTTAGTCTACTGTGTTCTCTGTACTGGTGAGAGTTCCATGAGTGTAAGCCTTCAAAGCCACCACTGTCTTATTCAGGTAGTCACAAATTTCATCAGGCTCCAACCCAAGTTGATCACTATTTTATTGTGTTTGTTACTTCAATACTTAGATCGAGATTTTTCTTAAAGCTGACAATATCACTTCTAAAGTGCTCCTATATATGATATTGATAAATTATTTGCTTACTTGTGACAGACGAATACCCAACATTTAAGTACTTCATGATTATTTGCTTACTCGTAATAGACGTGTTCCCAGTTGGAGTCCTAATTATTTGTGGACACGTTCTATATATGCCTACAGCATCATCTATCCATGACCATGCTTCATCTTTTTCTACTTATGGACTTTCAGGAACCAGATGCTGCACTTGGAAATGGAGGTTTAGGTAGACTTGCTTCATGCTTTCTGGATTCCATGGCTACACTTAATTATCCAGCATGGGGTTACGGGCTTAGATATAAATATGGCCTTTTCAAACAACTCATCACAAAGGATGGCCAGGAAGAAGTTGCAGAAGATTGGCTTGAGGTTAATTCAGTCCCTTGTTAGCATGGAGTTATATTTTTTTCCTTGACAAAATAACTTTTACTTTTGTTAAAAGTAGAACACTGTTTGCTTTCTTTACTTTTCAGTCTTCCAACAATCTTTTTGATCATCTTATTATACTTTTTGATGCATGGTTTCTGCCAGATGGGTAATCCATGGGAAATCGTACGAAATGACATTACTTATCCTGTGAAATTCTATGGTAAAGTCATTGAAGGTCCAAATGGGAAGAAAGAATGGGTTGGAGGAGAGGATATAATTGCTGTCGCATATGATGTTCCAATTCCTGGGTATAAAACCAAAACCACGCTGAACCTTAGATTATGGTCAACGAAAGTTGCTGCAGATAATTTTGATTTACATGCATTTAATGCTGGGGATCACGCCAAAGCATACGAGGCTCTGAAAAGGGCTGAAAAGGTTTAACATGATTTGCACCATTTTGCCCATTTTTAATGATTTTGTTCTGCATTATTTCATCGAATCTGATTCTGAATATTTTTATGAAAGATCTGTTATGTCTTATATCCCGGTGATGAATCACTTGAGGGGAAGACACTCAGATTGAAGCAACAATACACTTTGTGTTCTGCTTCTCTCCAAGATATAGTTGAACGCTTTGAGAGAAGATCAGGGGAGTTTGTGAACTGGAAGAATTTCCCTGATAAAGTTGCTATTCAGATGAACGACACACACCCAACGCTCTGCATACCAGAGCTGATGAGACTATTAATAGATTGCAAAGGTTTGAGCTGGGAGGAAGCTTGGGATATCACTCAAAGGTATCTTGTATAGCTCTTTGACACATGATCTGGTTCATGACTTTTCAAAATATTAGCAGGTGTTATTTATGTCCTTAATTTTGTTCATGACTAATCGAAGCATGTGTCATAAGCTCTGATATACCAATCTCCAATTTCCCTTCTTGAATTTTCTTAGCATTTGTTCTTCTTTCATAAATAGATTGGGATCTAGTAGAATATGGGTGCAATGTTGACCATCTAGTTTTTTTTATCTTTTATGATTTGGAATAATGGTTAAGTTGTTAGAGTACACACCTCTATAACATATTGGTTGACAGAAATTATTTTGTGCTAGAACCGTGGCATACACCAACCACACTGTTCTACCGGAGGCCCTGGAGAAATGGAGTTTGCAAGTTCTTCAGCAATTGTTACCTCGGCATGTTCAGATAATTGAAATGATTGATGAGGAGGTAACTTATAAATAAGACGCATTATTTGATTTTGGGTGGACGCATGTTTCTATTTGTATATTGTGTTATACGTAAAGAAGAAGAATAGGAGAAAAATAACTTTGGTTTTTTTGGTTTTCATACTGTCTTGCTTCCAATGTCATATGAAGCTTGTACGGACAATAATTGCTGAGTATGGTACTCAAGATCTTCAGCTGGTGCAAGAAAAGCTGAAGCAAATGAGGATACTGGATAATATTGAATTATCTGGTCCGATTTTAGACGCACTTATTACATCACAAGCAAACCTTGCAGAAGATGAAGCTGAAAGTTCAAGTTCTGAAAGTTCCGACTCTTCTGATGAGGAAATCGATCAAACTAGTGACAAAGAAGATAAAATAGAAGTAGAAGGGGGAGATGAATCTAAATTTTTGAAGGCAAAAGATCCAACTAAAGAAATAAAGCTAGCATTTGCACATGATCCAAAACAACCTCAGATGGTCCGCATGGCTAACTTATGTGTTGTTGGTGGGCATGCAGTTAATGGGGTGGCGGAGATTCATAGTGAAATAGTTAGGAATGAAGTGTTCGCTGATTTCTATAAGGTAATCAACTGAGATACCAGGCAATCTTCCATTGTTCATCTCTCTCAGTATTTTGTTTTATATTCAAATTTATTTCTCAGAAACAGCGTGGTGGCATCATCATCATCACTTCTTTTATTGGAAAATATTGCAGTTGTGGCCTGAGAAGTTCCAGAATAAGACAAATGGAGTCACTCCCCGGAGATGGATTCGCTTTTGCAATCCCGAGCTTAGCCAAATAATAACTAAATGGACCGGATCAGAAGACTGGTTGACAAATACTGAGAAATTGATAGAACTACGCAAGGTAGTCTGTTTGTTGCACTTGTGGCTCATAATTTTAATGAAAAAGTATTGTCTACATGATTTTGACTCAGCAATGTATGGATCTTGGGATATATTGTGACACAGTCAGCTGCTGACTAGCCTAATTTTCTTTTTCCTGTTTTTTCTTTCTTTCTTTCTTTCCTTCCTTTTTTTTTTTTTTGTTGTGCACAAGGGATTTTAGCAATAGATTTTCTGATGGAACTTTGTCATTCTTCTCCCTTATTTTGTATTATGATAGTCATATGATTTTTTTCCTCGTGTTTGTGCTTGTTTCGTATTTATGTGCATTCAATCCAATGGGTTGGATATTTATGCTAATGGCTCATTTACTAACAGTTTGCCGATAATGGTAAGCTCCAATCTGAGTGGAGGGCAGCCAAAAGAGCAAACAAGATGAAGGTTGTATCTTTAATCAAAGAGAAAACAGGCTATATTGTCAGCCCTGATGCCATGTTTGATGTGCAGGTACTCTTCTAGTGGTATATACAACTGAAATTTTCATCTCTTTAGTAGTCTTATATTTTATCTATTGGCATGATACAAATCAATGAATTTATATGAAACATTTCTGCTAAGGTTGGAATATTATAAGATTGTGATTTCTGAAAGTAGAACTTAAAAAGAAAAATCCTCATAGGTGCTATTGTTCATCAATGTAACTTGTGTATCTTAAAGTAATTACTATCCAAATCCATTCTCAAACTTGGGCATGGTTTCCTTTTCATTTTTTTATTACAAGGAAAAAGGATGCCGCTAAGCTATGTTACTTTCAGGTGAAGCGAATTCACGAGTATAAACGCCAGTTGCTAAACATCATGGGCATAGTATATCGTTACAAAAAGATGAAAGAAATGAGTCCTGAGGAAAGGAAAGCAAAATTTGTCCCTCGTGTTTGCATATTTGGAGGAAAAGCATTTTCAACATATGTTCAAGCGAAAAGAATTGTGAAGTTTATCACTGATGTTGGAACAACCATAAACCATGATCCTGATATAGGTGATCTTTTGAAGGTACTGGTACTGTTTCTATGAGACATATTCGCCTGTCATTCGGATTGTAAACTGCAGAAGATGAGAAAATTGATGGCTTGATGAACAATTTATGATGATATTTCAGCCAGAAATTTCAATCTTATCAGATTTTCTTTGTGCGGTGTGTGCCGTAATAATCTAGAATCTCTTATCAATCCACCTGTACCAAGCAGTTACTTTTCCTTTCTTCCTTCCTTTTTTTTGGTGTTGGGGGTGGGATGGGGGATAGTACAGGAACTCTCGAACTCAAACCTATCGTGTATTGTTTTGTCTCAGGTCGTTTTTGTGCCAGATTACAATGTGAGCATTGCAGAAGTGCTTATTCCTGGCAGTGAACTATCCCAACATATTAGGTATGCCTGATTTTATTACGATTATAGCTCTTAATGTTATTAATTTTATCTTTCCTTGTAGAATAGATCAGTATAAACTTATATCTACAACTACTTTCCCTTGTTATAAAAGTGTTATGTTTTATTTGTTTTCTTATCTATGCTTAATAAACAGTTTCTAATCTTTTACCTGTGGAGAATTTTTTTATGGAAAGAAAATAACAGTACAATGGCCATTGGTTAAGGACGACAAACAATGAAAATCTTTGCATAAGGATGGGATTGACACTTTTGCCTTACCTTCCCAACATACGAAAAAAGCTTCCTGCTTATACAGATCCGAAAAGACCAGCCCATTCAGACCTATATTTTGTAGTCTACCTTGTAGATATTCTCAGTAAGCGCTACTTCCATGTCTTAAACCCGCCTACAAATATTTTTGCAATCAAATTTCCTTAATGTCAAATTTTGAAATTCTTTGTCTTTTGATATTGTTCATTAGAGGAAAAAATGACAATTCATTCTTCCACTATGTTCTCTTTCAATTAACTTCGTGCACCAATAGAGGTTCTGCGGAGGCAATTAGCAGATAGCTTGCTCTGTACTTTTCCTTTCATAAAACATCAGCCTCTTTTTCTTTGTGTTTGTTCACCAATTTTAGTTTCTGGTCAGCACCGCGGGGATGGAGGCAAGTGGAACCAGTAATATGAAGTTTTCCATGAATGGTTGCATCCTTATTGGAACATTGGATGGTGCCAATGTTGAAATTAGGGAAGAGGTAGGAGAAGAGAATTTCTTTCTCTTCGGTGCCAGGGCTCATGAAATCGCGGGTCTCCGCCAAGAAAGAGCGGCTGGCAAGGTGAGTTTGGTCTTTTAGACATGAATTACTTTGTCTTTATTCTTATCAACATACCCAATGTATTTTCCTTCGAAAACAGATTAATATGTTTCTGCAATCAAATAGATTCACTAGAAGTATTTACTAAAATGGTTACGGTACAATTTTGTAGTTTAAGCCCGACCCTCGTTTTGAGGAAGTGAAGAAATTTGTGAGATCTGGTGCATTTGGACCCTATAACTACAACGAGATGATCGGTTCGTTGGAAGGAAATGAAGGTTATGGACGAGCGGATTACTTCCTTGTGGGAAAGGACTTTCCAAGCTATGTTGAATGCCAGGAAAAGGTTGATGCCGCATACCGTGATCAAAAGGTATGAGTTTCAATTGAAACCACAACTATCTGTTAGATCTTCTTTGCACCATATCACTGTCAGAATTGTAGACAAGGATACATTAAGACATATATACATCTTGTCATCTTGCACAGATGTCACACATCAAAAGAGTATCAACCAATGAATAGTGAATACTCTCCTTGCAATAGATTTTTTTTTTTTTTTAATCACAAAAACATGGCAGAAAAAACTAACCTATGATAATACGGAGTAACTTCTTACTGGATGGTGCAGAAATGGACGAAAATGTCGATATTGAACACAGCAGGCTCCTCCAAGTTCAGCAGTGACCGGACAATCCACCAGTATGCCGAGGATATATGGAAGATTGAACCTGTCTTGCTACAATAAGAGATTCAGTTTTTTAATTAATTAACCAGGTTTTGAAGTATCCAAAGCCTCGAGTTAAAGATGGTAAAAACTCCACTATGAAATTTTTAAATAAATATTACAGTATTAAATAAATTCTACAGGCAATCAAATAAATAAATACTGATTATTATTAAAGATTTGTGGCTTTGATCAAAGGAATGGTGGGATATGTTACTGATTTTTTGTTTTCTGCACCCTTTTTTCTTTTGTTACGATTATGAACTATTGCAATAAGTTTTTTATTTTTCTCTAGGCTAACAAAAAAATAATAATATCGTTTTGGGTGTACAATAAGAAGAAGATATATAGATGATAGCAGTCAATGTCCAATATTTTTCAATAAATATTCTGAAGGTTGTAGAGGTTGTCAAACATAGTTGCTTGAATAATGATATGGTTTATTATATTTTGCGGCCGATCAACAATGATACTGCGTATTGTTTCCCTTAATAATTTCAAAAAAAAAATAAAAATAAAATACACATGCATAATAGTTTTGAATTTTTTTGGTTTTTATGATCGTTTCTTGAAATATTTTTTTTTTGGAAACATATAGGTTAGTAACTTATTAACATACACTTGGTAGGTAAACAATATGATTAATCCGTATGATTAAGTGATTATTACAAAACATAACAATGAATGAATAGATATTTATCATTTCACGAGTGTTGCAAATTCTCTTTAAAAATTGAGCCACTATCTAATTAATATCTACACCTATCATGTAGGACAAAGAGGATGGGATCCTCACGGTTAGAGTTTAACCATTGAAAAAAATAAATGGCATCTACCGTTATCCTTAAAAGCACCACCATCTCATGTATATTTGTTGTGGTGACCTAAATAGATTTAATGTGATGCCTTAAAGGGTGGGGAAAAAAAAAAAAACAAAAAAACAATCACGAGAGGGATACGATTGAAACACCCTCCCTAAGGTGATTCTGTGGAATTCTTGGTGGTGCTTGTGGGAGGGCTGTGTGTGTTTTATTTTATATTCTAAATATTAATCGTGACTTATGTTAAGACTAGGGAGCAATGTTCTAAAAATCTGCCCAAGCGGCCGCCTAGGCGCTAGATAGCCTCCCACCGATCCGATTACACCCTACACGGATGTCTAGGCGGGTAGGGTCGTCCTAGACTCGTAGGCGGGGTTTGGGCAGGTTCTAGGCGGGTTCTAGGCAGGTCCTAGGCGGCAGGGCTTCTCTTGAATATTGACTCTTTGAAGATTGGAGTTGAAGTCAAACTCTTGACTCTTGAGTTTTTAGACTTATTTTATCTTAATATCATGTGTTTTTGTACTTTAGTTAGTCTATTTTGACACATTTCCTTAATGTTTATGCTTTATGTTTTATGATTTATTGATTTATGTTGGACAACCATAGTATTATTTCAAAAATAAATTATAAAACAAAAACCCTAGCGCCCCATCACTGCCCGACTAGCGCCTACTAGCGTTTTTTAAAACACTTCTAGGGAGGTAAAGAATTCTCAAACACCCTGGCTGGATGAGAAGTTGTAATGAATGCAAGCTTGTCATGGTTTTTAAAACACATGTTGAAGTTTACATCCAAGATGGAGGTAAAGAATTCTCAAACACTCTAAGAGCCTAAATGGAGAAGGTAAAAGGTTCAAGAAAAAGGTTTAAAGCTTTACGAAATGTTTGTTTACCATTGGAGCACTCCCATGTCAGCAAAGCTTTATGCAAAAGCTTTGTGAATTTCAACCGGGTCATTATCTGATAAATATGACTTTTTGCTCTTTTTCTTGTCAAGCTTAATGGTTTTTTTTTAAAAGAGACGTATGTTGAAGTTCATACATCCTAAAAAATGAGAATACCCGAAGACCGATAGTGCCCTTTGGTCGATGAAGGTCGGTCGGCGCGAGACCGGTTATTATATATAAATGTATAATAATAAAACAAATCATAAATCGAATAAAGTATCGGCTTTTGTTTTTCAATTTTGTTCTATACAAATTGATAATGTCACCATATTCTAACATTAAGCTTTTGGTATTTTTAAAATATACGGTCGAGAATTATATGTAGTTGTATTTTTTCTACATAAATATGTATAAAATATGTACTATTCGTATTTCAGAATCAGATATAATCGTTGGACCTGAATAAAAAGTATATGATTATGTCATTATATCTAAAGTTTTTAGCAAAAATTAGCGTATAATAAATTTTTCGTTACAAAACAGCAGCATTGGAGGGGAGGGGGGAAGGGGGAGGGAGAGGGAGGGGGAGGCAAAGGCACAAGTGGGCCCAAGGTCCAAGCCTAGATAGCCTAGTGAAAGGGCTTGTTTTTCCATGAACACATTCTCATAGGAATTTATCAAACACATCGTAAACAAGGTAGTTGTGGTTGTTGGGAATGTGTTAATGAAATTGTTTCAATTCCTCCATAAAAAGAGAAGTTGAACTCAGAATCGGTTAATTAAGTTGTGCAATTTTGTTTCTACCAAGTCAATTTATGTAAATCTCTTCGATCTTAATTTCCCGCCTTTTTGTGATTCGAATTTCTCATGAATGTTCTGTATGGCTCATCAAGAAATGAGAAGATGGTTTCTACTTCTTTGAACAATTTTGTGTTTTTTAACCTTTTTTTGGGTAGCACTTTCCCCATATTGTTTTGACCTTCCTAAAGCACACAACCTTTTAAGCAACATTTCTATAAACAAACATTTCGTGATACGAAAAAAATAAATCTCAAAGGGAAAAACGCGTTTTTAGTTCTTTAAAAAAAAAATTTATTATCAAAAGGATACTTTGTTCATGCTTTCTAACAGCAACAAAGTTTTATTTCTATTATGGGAGTCGACTAAATGAAACGTAAACCTTAATAGCATTTTATTACAAAATATATCACCTGCCCAAAATATATATCCATATATTCTTTATATCTATCCCTTCAAGTCTTCTCTTTAATGCATACCTCTTTTAGCGTCATATTCTCCTCTTATATCTCAAAAAACACATCAAGTATATCTAGAAAATTATTATTTAAAAAAAAAGTATATCTAGAAAACGTATTTACATATACAATCTAAATAATGGTAATTAAGGTTGTCACATTTTCTCATCGATAAAACATATCTAACATTTTAATATTGTTGGTTTTATTGCCGTCATGTAAAACCTTCATTTGAGTTTTTTTTCATATGCTCGTGTGATTCTGACAACCTACCTTGCAAGTCACGCTACATTGGCTAGTTCCGGCCCTTTTGTGAGTTTTGCAAGCATAATCGTGCAAATCAATGTAAATTCACACTAATTTAGACACGTACAGTTGCATGATTCTCACGATCTACTACGCTCCTTTCATCCACAAATCAACGCTACTACACTCCTTTCGTACATCACCTTTTTATCATTAATGGTTAGACACTTCATCGACCATACCAAACTCGATTTGAGAATTTGAGGGTCTTTCATGAAGATAACATAGGTGTAGTTAAGATATAAATATCAACCATATTATTTTTTTCTTCATAATCGTCCACGACCACTTAAATGATCGTTTTGAAAATAAATAAATTAAATGACTAAATTTCCCTTACTTCTAACATGCCTAAACATCATGAAACTAAAAATAAAAAAAAAAAAAAAAAAAGAAGAAGATATGGAAAACAAATACTACTAATATGAAAAAAAATCCCATAAGTCAAAAACCGTTTTCCCATAAATCCAACCCTGAAAAACATTCCTTGAAAAATCCAGTTTTCTCCCACCAATCCCTTCAATTCCTTGCTTACTTTCTAAAGGATTGTTTGATTTTCTAAAATCTAAAGTTCTTTTTGCAGGGAATTAAAGGTGATGGGTGACTCTTTTTTTTTTTTTTCCATTTATTAAATATGAGCATTTTATTTGTTGACATTTTAATAAATAAAATAAAACATACACAAAATTAACATAAACAACATTATTATTATTATCGGAGTATTAATTACTACTGTATGTAGTAGTATATGAATGATTGATGAACAAGACAAAAGAACAACTATTGCTTAACTTGTAATGCAGAAAACCCAATGTCCCATGATTTTCATTTAATTTCAGTGTTCTTCATCATGGTTGGTTAAGTCCCAAGGGATAAAATTTTCATCCAAACAAAAACAAAATTAATAAACCCTTTGAATTCTTGCACCTATATATATATCACTTGTGATCAAGTTCTTTCTCGTCTTAACTAAAAGTTGCAACAGTTATTTATATTTATCACTATTATCAATACAAAATAATATCGAACCCCTACCCCTACCCCTCCCCCTCTATATCACGATAATACTTAAAATCGAATACATGATCCGATAAATAAAATCACTGAGCGCCGCCACCGGTCAAGGGTGTGTAGGTCTGCCCAAGGTGGAGCTCAACCCCCTCCTCCTTCCCCCCCACCCTCTACCCCTTATATATAATAACTCCCCCTTTGCAAGGAAAAAGACAAGTCTTAAGTAACACCACATCTACCTTGTTTGGAAGTAAGTAACTAACTTTTGTTTGTCTTTTCATAAGCAGCCCATTTGTTGGAGAATGAAATGCTGACTTTTTCTATAAACAAAACAGAATTTTATAAATGTGGCTGGCCTGTACTCCCCATCTTCAACCTTATTATGCATTTCATACCAATAATATATAGTACTCTACTACATTCTTTGACTCCAATTTCTTGAATAATACCTTAACAAACTACTTGGTATTCTAACAATTTTTATTTTTATTTTTTAAGATAACAGTACCATATAATAAAGTAAATGTTGAAGATTATGTTAAAAAAAAAAAAAGCCATGATTCAAGGGTCCTCAATCTTCATCATATGCATAAATCAGAAGAGAAAAAGCAATATATCCCTGATGACATCAAGAAAAAGACTTAACAGTCTAACATGCTGAATTGAAAATTTGAACACTAAATGTTTTAATCAAATAATGGTTTTGTTGCATTAATCTATGATAAAACCTGCAAAAATCTGAGCCTTGTAATTGCATTCTTGGAGGATCAAATCAACTCCAACATTTGGATACATATCATCCAAACAGATTAACCGGGGCGATTTCTGTACACTACTAAGCCTCCATAGCTGGTTGTCAATTCACCCCGGAATCATCGCCATTCGACTCGTAAAGAATTTTACCTAGAGACAAATTGTTCATCAGCCTCATCTTCAAAGGGAGCAGGAAGATTAAGATCAAGCAATTCAGGTTGTTCCTCTGTCTTCGAAACCGGAGCACGGATTCTAGTTTCTTTAGGACCACCACCAAGAAAATGTGACCTTTTATGTCCACCTAGAGCTTGCCCATTCTTGAAGATTCTACTGCAATAAGGGCACTCATGGATCTTGTTTTTCTTAGAGCTTATCTTTTTCTCAACTTTGCATGATGAATCTTTAGCAATTGCTTTCTTTTTTCTCTTATTATTATTATCATCCGGATCGGTATCATCTTCATCTTCTAGACTGTTCTCTCCGGTTTCATACCATCCTTCATTGTAATAATTGACCTTTTTATTACAAGGTCTATGACCCCCTAAGCCTTGATATGTAGTGAAAGTCTTCTTACAGTTCATGCACTCATACTTGCTTCTCTTTTGAACGCGTTTCGGTTGTTCAGCATCAACAGAAGCATGTCTAACCTTCCTAAATGAGTCATTCAGTACATCATTATCCTCATGACTGCCATTGTTTCTCTTTCTTTGTTCATACTTTGCTAACTTTGACAGCAAAATGGACCTCCCGTTTTCTCTTTCCATGTTCTTTTTCTCCCTTACCTGATGACCCTTGAAGCTCCTCCTGATTTCAGCAAGTGTCTGCTCATTCTTAACTCCTCCACTCACATTAGGCCTCTTGTTTTCGTAATTGTTGCTAAGATATCCATCTACAGAAGTATCTGATTCGATCTTTTCAACTTCGTCTAAATAGTAACCGGAATCTGAATTCTCCTGCTCAAAAACCTCTGCTTCTAAGTGATGAGCATACTCTTCCACTTTCTTAGTTTGTGGAGTCTCATTTGGAGCAAAGGTGGACATTGGACCATATTTTCGGACAAATTTTGTATCAATAGAAGATGATTTGGTCTCTAAAATAACAGAGTGGTTGTCAGAAGACTCTACAACTGAATTCACCCCACCCCAGTTACCAGAATCCTTAGATAACATCATCAAACACATAGCAACCTCTTCTTGATCCTGCTCATCAATCTCAGAAGCAGAAGATGAACCAGTATTAACTAAAGAAGAAGAGGACTTAATGGTAATCTTCTTGTAGCTCTTGCTCTTTGATTTGCTCCACAAGAAACGATCCTCCTCGGATTCCGTATCCGAATGATCATCCATAACTAAATCCTGATTCTCACTAGTCCAAGAATGGTCATCCTTCAATCCCTTATCCTTCTCAGAGTGAAAAGCCATGTGCCCACACAATGCCTTAAGGGATTGAAACACTTTACCACATTGCTTACAACCTTTTTCTTGAGGTAATGGAAAGCTTGCAATTGCATCAACAGCCTTAAAAGTTTTTCTGGGATTTTCTCTAAGACCATAACTAGAAGGACCCCCATTAAGTTCAAATTGAGATTCTGCAATCAAAGATGATACCTTTTTCATGTGGGCCCCCTCATTCTTCTCTGGTGAATCAACTATCATGTGAGACCTTATGTGACCTCCAAGTGATTTTCCACAAGGGAACCTCTTGTTGCACCACTTGCACACAAACTTCCTATCTTGATCCTCCATTTTAGCCAACTAAAGTGCTCAATCAAGAATCACAAGCAACCAAGTTGTCCAACCAACTAAACCATTCAACAATGCTGGTGCTGCATCAGTGCACAAATCAAAACGGCAGATAAATCAGAACAAGAAATACTAAAACTAGCCAATAATAAATATAAAAAAAAAAGATCAAATCCAAGATCCAAGAAGCAAAAAACAAAGTTTCTGAAGCTATTTAACTTGTGGAATTCAGGAAAAATTTGAAGAAGTTTTTAACTTTGCTATGCAACAACTGATACAGAGGAAGGGATCAATCAAACTAGTAAGATGTGACAGTTTCTTGAATTCCAAATTCATGATATCACTAATTTACCATACAAAAAAAACTGACCCTTTTTTCTAAATGTAGAAAATTTGAATGCAAAATGTGAAAAAAAAAAAAATGGAAGCTTTGACAACATGGGGGGTTGGCTAAAATGAAGGGCATCAACACAAAGCCTTACCAAACTCCTAATGAATAGATAAACAATTGCAACAGAAAAGACTAGTTCTTTCTTTTATTTTTCTCTTTCCTCCTTATATATATCTCTATATTTATTTTATTTTATTTTTTCTTCTTCACTTGTTTGTGTTTCTAGTTGGAGAAGAATTCCATGCATGGAAGCAAAATAGGTGAGAGAATAGAGACTAAATAAAAAAATAAAATAAAAAAATGAGTGAACTGTACCTTAAAAGTAGAGTAGAGAGAGAAATGTGGTGTAGCTGTGGAGATCATGAAACCTAAATAATTAAGAACAATAAGGCTGGGAATGCGTAGAATAAAGTGGGTTCATTGTTTTGTTTTTTTTTTTTTTTTTTCTTTAAAAGGCTCACACGCCATGACAGGCCCGAATCTTCAGCCTTTATTGTTATTCTCAAGTCCCTTCTTTGCCGTTTGCCGTGCTTGGAATGTATACTATGACTCAAACCTATGTTTTTTTTTTAAAAATAAAATAGTAAAGTCAAATCAAACTCTCATATACTATATATATATATTTATATACATACATAGATAAAATATTTAAAATTCATACATTGACAATAGGATGGACTAATTAAGATCTTTTAATGGTCGGGTGAGCTCGAGTAGGATACCAGACTTAATCATGAATGATTAAGTCTTTTGATGTATTTTTTTTTCGAGTGGGGTTAGTCCGTTTTTGTCCTTTTTATTATCTCCGACTTTAAATATTGACTATACAAACGATCATTGTTGGAGAATCATTTATATTGATATATAATATGAAAATTAATGGACTAAACGTAAAGTGGATGTATAAATATAAAATTTCAATTTAATTTATGATTCCTTAACATACCATATGAACGTCTAAAGAAAATTGTATCAAGTAGATGCATTATATTTACAAGATCTCTCATCGGTAAAGTTGTAGAATGATCACTATCATATAAGTGTGAGAATGTTGTTAACTCGGTTAGCCCTTTTAGACCAAGCATGGACGACGATATAAGTAGTTGACCGAATCATTTATTACTCATTTAGCGCTACCAGATCCGGGGTCTGGGGCCGTTACAGGTGGTATCAGAGTCAACTATCGGACGGACCGAAGTGTCACACCACGCGAGACGGTGAGGGCCACCTCTAGAATCATCTGGTAGGACGAGACATGGACAAGTCTTGGCTAAGTCCTGCCAATGACGTCAGTCCCTTCAGAAGATGAGATGTATAGTATCAGAGTCAATTATCAGATGAACTTAAGTGCCACACCGTGAAAGACGGCGAGGGTCATCTCTAGAATCCTCTAGTAGGGACGAGACATGAACAAGTCCTGGCCAACTTCTGGGGAGGACGACGTCAGTCCTTTATAGAAGAGAAAATGTAAGATCACACAGACGGTGTGAGCTACATCTAGAATCCCTAGTAGGGACGAGGCTGGGACCTTATATGGTGGGAATGTAAGATCACACAGACGGTGAGATCCACCTCTAAATCCTCTGGTAGGGACAAGACGGGACGAATCCTGGTCAAGTCACGGCGATGACGTCAGTCCCTTATAAGGGGGAGAATGTAAGATCACACATCGATAACGTAGTAGAATGCTCACCCCTAAATACGAGACATAAATGTATTGTCAATTCGAGTTAGCTCTTTTAGACAAGTGATGTCGACAGTCTAAGCAGATGACCGGATCATTTATAACTCATTTAGCGCTACCATACCCGGGGTCTGAGGCCGTTTCAATCTTAGTTCATTTCAATACTTGTTTACCTATATGTTAAATGATAAAAAATGAATTATTATAATGTATTTTACGTAATACAAGTTTTACTATTATTGTTGTATTATAAACTTTGTCAAGGTATGAAAGATATTTTCTTTTGCCCCTCTTTAAGCGCACGCGCATCAGACTCTTTAAACAAATTATTAATTTTACAGTTTTAAAATACGATTTTTTTTAATTTACATAATCTCTATACAAGATGAAATATTTTCTATTTTACGTAATACGGTAGATGTAAAGAAAAATTATAGTCTAGATAAATGCGGTAAATCTAAAGAAAATTTACAGAATCTTTATTTTACGATAAAAAATATAATATCGGTGCAGTGTTATTTAGATGCAGTATTCTAATCTTTTTAGTCTTAATTTTATCATAATCCCACTATTTAAGTAACTACAAGGAGAAATATAGATATGTATAAAATTCAAAATATTCTTGGTCCCACTTTATGTTATGGGTATTAGCTATTAATTTGACGTTTTTTTTTTTTCAGGTTCTTTTATTGAATTACAGTATACTCTTTGACCGTCATAAAAAAATATGGTGAATCGTAGGACACCAAACCATGACCAATTTCAACAGATTTTTAATGTGTTTTAAGTCAATTACTAATCATTCTCTATCAACACAAACAAAAATAGTCAAACTAAGCGCATTAACAAATTCATTAAAAAAATTGTCACTGGAAACGAGACTTAATACATGATATATCTAATATTTTTTCATATATATTATATTTATATATATATATATATATATATATATATATATATATATATATATATATATAATCGCTTATAACAGTCACACTCGGTCCGAGTATGCTAGGCTAGATCTGCTTTGATTATGTGTCAATCTCCTTATTGGTGTTTATGCCATAAAATGATGCCCCGAACTCAGAGCTTGTGACACTAGACATATAATTCAATAAAAATTTATGTTCATCGAACTCTATTGACTTAAAATGAGTTCACCAGTTACCAATTTCATTATGTCGAGTAATTTTATATCTAGATAATATTTCTTCTATTTTTAACATGTGATATAACAAAAAGTAAGATTATCAAATTGGACCAACATAAAAAAAATGATGTTATATGTATGTAAAACAAAAAAAAATGGTCCGGAGTACCAATGGGCTAGAAATGGGACAAAAAAATGTAAAGGAAAAAAAAATGTTGTTGACACAGTCAGCTAATTCAACAAAATCTGTTTATATTTGTCTTGTTGTTAATAACCAACTATATATGAAAAAAATCATTTACTAATTACTAATGAAATAAGATTTGTATGAGATTTGGGTCTACTGTGTAACACACTCATTACCTATTTTCTAAACTAGGAATTTATATGGTTTTTCTAATTTCTACCTTTACGTTTCTCTTATTATTATTATTATTATTATTATTATTATTATTATTATTCATGGAACATTAGTTTCACTTAAAGACGAAGAGTCAAGAGAGGAAGAAAATCAATATCATTAAAATCATCATACAACCTTATTTGTATGCAATATTACTTAAACTGACACTAATCGCACGCTCTAACAACCTGTCGTGCCGGACGTGCCCTAACTGCCATTTTTTTTTTTTGAGGAACCCTAACTGCCATTCAAAACAGTAATTAACAGAAAATATCACGAGGTGTTCGAACTATGCTTCAAAGAAACTCTACTAATCTTTGTAAAGATTGATAGAAGTTTCAACATCCCATTGGCTACTTATATATTCACAAACAACGTGATAAAACTATTTAAATATGCTTATTATGTTCATGAAAGATTAGATTATATGCAATATGGATTGCTTTCACCTATATCAAATAATACAACATCACATATGGAATTTCATATAGGTGAAACCAAATTTTACTGGCCACGTATTGTATGTTACTTTTGTAACGTCTTAAAATCTGGATGTATGCGGCAATATTTAAGTTATAATTAATCGTTTAACTTAAATCAATCGTAGTCGCTTGACTTACCTTGCCACGTGTAGGCGACTCTAGTACCACGTGTAATACCCATGACCCGAGTATAAACAACACTATTTAAATCTATCATTCTCGTTTAGCTGGTTAATCCAATTTATTTACCTCATATAGGTGCTTTTCCTACTCACTTTTTCAACGTAAAATATAGACCTTTCGGATAATCATTTTGGGATAATCATTTATTAGCAGTGGAGTGGTAAATTTCATGGTCTATTAAGACGGGTATCGTTATTTCGGATTTTATACATATACTACAAGGAAATAAAAAAAATAAAAAATAGAAAATACCCAGTTTGGTGTTGACATAATATAGAAATTCTTTCACAACTACTACGCCTAATGAAATGGTTTAAGATTTTCTATACAAAGTAGTGATTTGAAATCTCTAAGATTATTTTTTTTTATTTTACCGATTTAAGTAATGTGAATATTGCATGGCCCACTATGATTTGTACGTAAGAAACATATATCACAAATTAGTAGTAGCTAAATTGGTAATTTGCCAGACAATATATTTTGTCTGGATTGACCAGAAATTTGCCCCCAAACTTCCTCTTTTACGTTCTTAGTAAAAAAATTATTTGAGTGTTGTTATGCATAAAGACCACATTGGGCTTTTGACACAGTAACTATTGACTAAGAAGCACCCTTTAGAGTTTCCTTGTTACTTCCCACCCCAACCCCAAACCCAAACCCAACCCCAACCCCAACCCCCACCCTTTGCAATATTAAATTATACTATAACACACCGCTCCATAAACAAAGCCCTTAACGAATGACACAAGGCACACGACATATAGTACATATCCTTCAAATCATGGACATCTGACACCATTTTAGAGATAAAAAGATACACAAAGGCAACAAAAACATGAAAGACTCGGAAAAAAAAAACCATCCGGGTCTCGGCGGGTCACGACACACTTGAAATAAGTAGGAAAAGGAACTAATGTTTCATTGATTAGAAAATGTTCTCAGTAGTACAAATACAAAGATATTCCCAACGGATAGACACCAAATCTAACAACCTGCCACATAGGATAGCAGGTGTCCCAACTAGTACATAATGACATAATGCACCATAGACTAATACAGAATTATAAACCAGTCATTTACTTTAACATCCCCCCTCAAACTAAATGGTGTAGACAACACATTTAGTTTGTTCCTGAAGTAATGAAACATGGTTGCAGAAAGAGGTTTGGTCAATGAATCAGCAACTTGATCAAAAGTAGGCACATGTTTGACAGTCATCACACCTTGAACCACTTTATCTCGAACAAAATGAGCATCTAATTCAACATGCTTCACCCTGGAGTGCGTGACCGGATTATGAGCTAGATATCCAGCTCCCAAGTTATCACAGCACAACACTGGAACAGATAACAACTTCACTTTCATTTCAGACATTAAATTAAGTAACCACTGTGTTTCAACAGCAGCATTAGCAAGGGCTCTATATTCAGACTCAATGCTGGATCTCGAAACCACTTGTTTGTTTTTTTTTGAAGCCCATGAAACCAAGGAAACCAAGTCAATCCTCCTACGAACATAGCATTTCGGGGCATGATTTTTACCATTTAGATTTCGGTCGGTTTTTGAGGATCAGCAAAGGCAAGCCCACGCCTACCCCTTGTAGGCATGGTTCCGAGCTCTCAGTCACATTCAGGATGCTTAGGACCACTTCTACCTTCTGCAAGCCCATTCATGCAGCACCGAATTTCTGCATTATAAAAGCCTTTTTGCAGCCTAGAAGAGGGAGATACCATACTTTCTAGATTAGAATTAGATTAGAAAAAAAAAACCATCCCCTGGATATGGCCTAGTGGTGAAGGCATGGGTGCGTAGTGCAGCCTCTAACCTAAGCTGGAGGTCAGCGGTTCGATTCCCGTAATGGGGTTGATTTCCGATTGATAACATCCTTCAGTGCAGAGGTTTCAAAGGCAGCCCATATTGGAGCTACCAGGTTACCTGATTAACCTCTCCTCACTTTCATGTGGGATCGGGGGTGAGGGGACCCTTAATGGTAGGGTTTACCATTTTTTTAGATTAGAAAAAAAACCCCAAAAACTCTTCTCTTCACTTTTCTTCATTCCTTAGCTTAAAAAAGTAGAATCTTAGGTCTTTAAACTCCAAATTAGTGTGTAATTAAGCTTGGGCTTTCTTCTAAAATGGTGGATTCATCATTCCCTTGGTGAATCTCCATGGGATTTGAGCTAATTTCATAGTTCTTACTTGATTGAGGTATAATTTCGAATTTACTTTTAATTTTCTATTTCATGGCTTGCTTTAGCTTAATCTCATCTCTTCTTTGTGTTTTTGTTGAAATCATGAGTAGCTAAGTTCCTTGTGGCTTGGGTGATGAGAAAATGAGCTAGAAATTTTGTAATTGCTTGGATTCAAGTTGGGTTGTCTTGTATGTTCTTAATTGGTTCAAGTTATGGTGATTGACCTTTATGGGTGTGATTAATTCATCACTAATTGCATAATCTAAGTGTTAATTCGAGGCCTAATCGTAAGAATTGACATGGAACTAGTCACCATGAACACATAGTAAAATCATCTAGAGATAGAATTGATTTCTAGTGCAATTGACCCGGTACACACGGTGAGATTAAGAGTGAGCCATAGATTTAAGAAGCCATAGTCAACCTTATCAACCCCTCAATCAGCATCACTGAAGGTATGAATAGTCAGGGGTTGTGCAGATTTGAAATACAAACCATAATAGAGTGTGCCATTAACATATCTAAGCAAATGCTTAACTTGTTGCCAATGGCCCAAAGTAGGAGCCTTCATGTATTGACTCGGAAAGTTCACAACATAAGCTAGATCTGGTCTTGTGAAGATCAAATATTGAAGGGCACCTAGTGTACTCCTGTAAAGTGTAGGGTTTGTCATAGGAGTATCAGATTGAGGCAGCTTTGGATTGACCACCATTGGTGTTCCACAGGGCTTAAGATTCTCATACCCAATTTTGTAAGGAGCTGTTGCACATACACATGCTGAGAAAGGTACAAACCTAGAGTGATCCCTGCAGACCTGGATACCAAGAAAATGATGTAGATTGCCTAAATCTTTCAAGGCAAATATGGAATTCAGTGAGGTAATAAACTGCTAAATCTTGGTAGGATCACTCCCTGTAATTAGAATATCATCAACATAGATGAGCACATAAAGAAACACCTTTCCTGATTGAAAAACAAAGAGAGATGGATCAGCTCTTGACTGGACAAATTTCCACACTAGCAACATGTTTTCTTAGTTCATCAAACCAAGCCCTAAGTGCTTGTTTTAAACCACATATGGCCTTTTTTAAGTGGCACACATGTGTTGGTTTTACAATGTCAATAAAGTCCTCAGGTTGTTTCATAAAAACTGATTCATATAAGGTGCCATTGAGAAAGGCATTGTTGATATCTACTTGCCTTATAGGAGTTTGTCGGTAGAGGGTACCTACGTGGGGCATTTTAAAGCATCGGACCGATTTAATCGAATTTCTCGGTATAATTCCGTAATCGAGGAATCTTATTAAATCATTAGATGATCATATATGGAATATCAATGGACGCTTATTCACTCTATGGGTTGAGTATAAGTATACATCTATAATCGGTAGAGTTCAGTTTCGGGTTTATGGTGGCGTAATCCCGGAATTAATAATTAATGTACTTATTCTGTTCGACGAATAATTAATTATTAGAGCTACTGGTAATAGGTCCATGGTCCCCGATGTGGCTTCTGAAATTCGGACTAGTAATCTTGTTACTTGGGCCTCAGTAATAATTAATTGGCTGGGCTAATTAATTGATATGCATAGATATTATTTAGTTGGGCTAAATAATATAATACACATAAAAGACATTTTATGTGGGCTTTTAAACCCTAGGGGTGGCGCCTCATACTTCATTAAATGCAAGATTTGATTTTCTTGTGTGATTAATGATTAATAAAAGATGATTTATTTGTAATTGATTGATTGATTAATCACAATCTTTTATAAATGGAATTATCCTTTATTGTGATTTCTTTTTAATTATTTATTTAATTAATTAGAAACTTGGAGGCCAAGGATTTACTCTCCTATATAAAAGAGTTCTTCCAAGACATATGGGCATGGAAAATTTCGCCCCACTCATTAAAAAGAGAGGAAAAATTTGTTTCTCTTGTCTAGGGTTTTAGAGGAAGAAAAACTTGGAGTTTTTCTTAGTGTTGCATATCGAGGAGGTTTTTGTATCAAGAAGGGTGTCCACCAACCGCCGTTTGGAGAACACATCGGAAGATCAAGGCGACTCTTCCCGTTATTGGTAACATAATCTTAAACCCCCTTGTAGTACTTAAGTCCTTTAATTATGTATTTGATATATAAATCGTGATCCATCCGCTGCGCATAGATCTAACTCGTTTAGATCTAAGAACCTGCATCCATCATGTGGTATCGGAGACAGGTTCCACGATTTATATAGTCATAATCGTAATTAAACGATTTAAAGGAGTGGAATTGCATGATGATGATTAATTGCTATGGTTGAAGAGATGGATTGGGGTTTGGCACTGTTTACCCGTTAGATCTATTGTAAACTCATATAAACGATGAAAATTCGTTCATATGAGTATTGAAAATTATGTAATTTATTTTTATTGCAAATTTAATTTCCAGAAAATAGATCTGTACAGTAGCTGTTTAGTTTTTTCGTTTTTTCCGTTGTTTGAGCCGTTAAAACGAAGATCCCTCCTGTCAGAATCAATACTGGAAGTTGATGAACAATCCCACAAAATTTGGCGTCGATCAGAGTCCGTTTGGATGTCCGTTCGTTGATGAGAAGAGGTAGCTGTAACAGAAAAACGCAGGATTCACAAAAACCCTAACTGTGACTTCCTCGATTTTCTGGAAAGGATTGGACCGTTCAAATTAAAATCCGACCGGTCAGATCGCATATCATGAAGTTTTGGACGCGAGATAAAATTCTCAGGACGATCGGGATTCATCTTGATCCCCGATCGGTCTCGGGAAGTATATGATGCGCTGCTGTAAGAGTCTGTTTCGGTAGCAAGTTGGGCGGCTCATCGAGGAAGATTGACAAGTCAAAGCTCCGATCCGGCCGTCCATCTTGAAGTCCGAAGAATGAAGATCAGATCTGGAAAGTTTCGTCCCGATCCAAGTTCGTTTGGTATGCCGATCGTTGAAGATTCTCAACAAATTTGCAGATTAGGGTTTTAATTTATTTTCGAATAGATTAGTTACGGGGGTGCCAACGGTCCATCTCGGTGTTTATTTTCCGCACTAGTATACATGTGTAGATTGTATGAGTGGAACCGGAAAATTGCCATGACATGCATCATATCATGAATTCCACTCCATATGCATACATGTAGAAATTAATTCGAGGAATTAGTTAGGCATGTATAAAACACACGATTAGTTTTAATTAATTGTTTGATATTAATTAGAAACTAATTAGGGTAAAAACCGAGGAACACGGATTTTTTTTTAATCGTCGAGGTTGGGTGATGGATTCTCGGTGAATCCCACTCTGCGAAAGCATAAGGAGTAAAATCCCGAAACCTCGTGGTTAAGGTGTTGGATTCTCGGTGAATTCCACCTTACCTAAGACGAGATTACGTTTTTGTTCCGTAGTGTCTACGTGAAAGTTTGATGTTTAAGGATTGGATAATCACGGGCAAACAAAGTTCGAAAGTGGTTTAACCACGGTTGGGTGGTCAACGGTAGCTACGGCTCAATCGACTTCACCCTCCACGTGTGGCGTTTGCACGGGGTCCGGCAATACCGAGCCATCCGAAGAGCCACTACGGCTCAACGGACCTCTCCTAGCCTTGACCCGTCCGACGGCCACATATGTTCTAACGAATAGGTCGGGTGGGCTAGCCCACATAACCGACAACATTCGGGCCTATGATTTATTGTTCCTTAATGTAACATCAAGTCCAAAAACGTGATCAGTAAACCCACCACTTTTTTCAAAATATTGAGTGGAACGGGAGAGGCGACAGCCGACCCCACGGCCTCTACTGTTGACACAAGCAACGTGAGAGAATGGTGACGCCTCGTGCCGGCCTGGGACCGGCCTCCCTAAGGAAGGCCTTCACCGCTATCAAAATTCAAGGCTTGGTCTCCGAAAGGATAGGATTTTGGGTACTCGTCGGGTCACTGACCGACCCTAAGGCGGCACACTCGGGGTCTACCTAAAAATCTGAGACAGTAGGTCACACTCATAAAGGGTATTTTTGGAAGTACCTTGGCTGAAAAAGGAAAGGTGATTGAAGATCACAAATGAGATGTTCGATTCTCAATCTGATCTTCAATATTAATCGAAACCTCTTTGACCTACCCTAAGGCGGTACTGAGGCGTTAGATTAAATCCTTGGAACGGTAGGATAGACTATAAGTACTTAGTTTATGTTCCTAAAATTTTAGTGGTGTATGATTTGGATTTATTTTCTGTCAATTTTATTTACAACTGTTATATATATCTCTCTAAGGTGCTAGACTACTAGTGTAAAATTGACTAGTAATGACTTCGTTAAAAAGTGGCAAGTAACTAGAACGTTGTGCTTATTGATCTTACATGCGATTAATTTTTCGGAAGAGATATTTCTCTTGAGCCTTCAAGACTTAAGTGACGTAAATAAGTATGTCACTGCTGTCACTCGTGTTGAACGAGAGATAACCATAGTTAGTTTGAAAGATGATTGGGACGATAAAATTCTTCTAGTGAATTTTAATTGTGTAGTGTCTACACGAGAAATTTTCTAATAGAAAAATTAGAGAATCATAAATTAAAGTGTCGCTAGTTAGACGGTATTTGGAACCGATAAACTAGTGGGAGCTTTTATCTGTTGTTTTTCTAATTTATTAGAAAATTAGTCCCACTGGGTAACTCTTTCATTAGACATCCCATAGTTCACGAGTAGTGTCTACTCAATTGAACTGCTAGGTCAAGACTATTTCCTTTTAAGGAAAGTTGAGAATGGGAAAAAATGTGGGAGTTAATTACAGAAAGTATAGGATAAGGAAAGTGATTTCGGATCACTTAACCAATGAATCCTTAGCGACTTTCTTAAACCGAGTAACTTGACTCGGTAGCTTAGTTCTTTGGAAGAACAAGGAAGCTGTGCATTAACAATTAATAAAGTAGACAACGGGCGTTATTTCAAACTATAATAGTGGGAGTGATGTAAGGAAATGAATTTCGGATTCTATCCTTGAATATCACGAGAAAAATTTATTTTTTCGTTTACGGATTCGTTGAAACAAATGGATTCACTTTCATCTCGATACTACGAGTTGCCTTAAACAAAGTGAAGATGACATTTGTAGTACGAATCGTGACTCGGACTTTTGTTTGATAAAGACAGAACCACTAAGAAAATTCGAATAGGTATGTGTAACACATCTAAAACTATTAAAGGTAAAAGGTTTCCGTATTAAGATAAACGACCCTTCAATATCTATTAATTAGTGCATATATCCTAGAGATAAGACCGACGGCGGCTAAGGGTGATTCCTATCTCCAGTGTAAGAACACTATCTCAAAGGAACAATGACTAAGTTTCCTTTCAATCAGGAGAAGGTAATAGATTTGAAGGGGTAACATAGCTTGTTCATCATGACCTTCGGGGTCTAGTGAGAGACACAAGCTAGTGGGAGTTTTTGAGTGGTGACATTTTGTCTGATAACTACTCGAAACGTGATTTAGTTTATCAAAAGAATACGAGGAGGAGTCTCTGATTTTAGCAGAGAATAGAGTATTCCATGCTCATAAATAGGCTATAGCATAGTCTTGGGACTGATGCTCAGCCTGCCTCCTAGTGGAATGTTTCTCACCGAGGAAGAAACCATAGACTTGCCCTATATAGTTATTGATGTGCTACAATACACTGCTAAACTCGATTAAGATAATTGGTTGCAAAATAACGGTTAACATTATTATGTAAACCGAGAAGTCTGCCTAGAAGGTGCTAGTGAATTTATGGATAAGGAGTGACTTCGGTTCACACTGTCTCGGGTTTTATCTAAGGAAAACAACAAGTAATAAAATTTATAACCCGGTATACCCCAAGTGTAAGGATCGTAGTAAAGTGATTATACCGGGGTCGATCTCGGGGAACTAAACGATTGTGATTCTAGTTTTTATTTATCTAACTATGTCACGATTATTAAACTAAAAAAGAAAATAAAATAAACTAACAAGAATGTAAAACTGGACGGAAGAACAAGTTCCAAAGCTAGGGAAAACGGGTTGCGAACCAATTAACTAAACTAAATCTAAACCTAATTATGCAATAAATCTAACTAAGCTAAACAATTCAAATTCAATGGATTAATCAAGCTATAACGAACGAACAAGCAATTGATCCACCTATCCATCAACATTCAATTCTAATTCGGATTATGTTGTGGTTTCTACTCAAGTCGTGATTCACCTAATCGAAGGCATAAACTCCTACTCCGTAGACAAGTTCATTTTCTAATCTTTATCTTTCGATGTTAAAGATTAACGCTTTCTAACCAAAGCGTGAAATCTTTCGTTTATAATCTAGAAAATCAATCTAATAACTTCGTTTTATTTAGATCAAAGATCCAATCTTTTATCATGGTGATCTAAGGTTGACACGATTTCATCATATAAACAATCATCAAAGCAAGCATCTTTCGATTAAACATGCAATAAAACATACAAAACATGAATAAGAAACAAGCTTGAAATGAGAACTCACAAAATAATCACGAAACGAGAAATCAACAATGTTGAATTGGACGGCTTCACAACGCTTGTTCAAGAGGATTTAGCCTCTTAGCATCTGGACATCTTGACAACTCGAATTGATGAATAAAAGTACATAAAAATTATCTAATTTAATCTAGAGTTAAAGTGCATAAAACTAGGAATAAAAAGGAGAAAAACGCAGCCTAAAGCCGCCCCTAGGTTTAGGGTTCGAATAATGAGTGTATGGTGTCCTTGGGTTGGAGAAACGACCGCTATATTTATAGATTCTAAAGTCGGTTTCACTAAGTCGGCTACCGGACGCCCGTCCGGATCCTTGAACACCCGTCCATTCTTCATATGAACTTCAAATCGGGCCGAGTCATGATCAGGCGCTCGTCCACCCAGCGTCCATCTCAGCGTCTAAACTTCCTGAATCAACTTTCCATCCCTGGACGCTCGTTCAGTTTCATCAAACGCCCGTCCACTGGACGGGACCGGACGCTTGATCCAATATGACCGAATTTCGATTTCTTGATCTCTATCTCTTTTTCTTCTTGTCATTATCTCTTTCATCATCTTATATTTCGATTATCTCTTTTAATCATCATTTGAGCCTTGAAAAATGCATCTACATCATATAAAAACACCACAAAATGTAATATTGCTCAAATAATTGTAAAAACATAATTAAAGCACATAAATCAACCTATTTTGCAATTAACTCTTTTGAAATATCATTTACTCAATATATTCATTAAACACACGTTTCTTATGCAATTTAGTACGAATACGGGGAAAAATATCATAGAATATAGCATTATAAATCGTATAAAATCACCCTTAACAACTCCCCCACACTTAAGCTTTTGCTCGTCCCGAGCAAAACAAAACACAAATTAGGCTCGAGAAAAGAACAGACATCTAAACATACATAACACATATCCAATAAATCAGAAGTTCACCATCGTGTGTGTGCATAGCCATAGAAAACTTCCACTAAATCCAAACTCGAGAAACTCAAGGCAAAACTAGCTAATACCCCCTCGTAGACTAGTAATAAATGACACTCATAAGATGCACCCTACAAACGTGATATATCCCGAAAAGACGATAGAATATATCTAGGGCCTTTTCGAAATACTCAGAGGATAATCCCTACAACATATCCGTCGTTTCTACTCTGGGGATAAAGATAGACGATAACTTAGTCTTATATACATTTCATAACACTTCATTAATTGATTTAACTTTTTCACTTTTAAACACACATCGAATGAGCTATTGCCCTCATAGCGAATAGGACATTTCAAGATATACCCTACCTTACTCAAATCATAAGGCAGCTTTTTTTTCGATGTCGTGAGCTTTTGGTCATCATAGTGGAATAGGACATACGTGGTATACCCTATCGCACTCAAATCATCGACTAGCTTCCGACACACCCAATTAATTCATATTTTTCAACTTTTTCATTTGACAATAAATTACGTGTTACTTATCACATTCAAGCCTTCGATATTCACAAGTATATCATACTTTGGATCTAAATACAAACTATCATAATTCGCGACGATATATACGTAGCACTAAGCACATGACTTATAAGAAAACAAAATCACTAATCCAAAGGGGTATAACTTTATAAATAGCTCATCGTTTACTATGGCTCGTGAAAAATCGATCTCGGTGAAACAACTAACTTATCAAACATATGATATATAGCTTAAATGACTTATGAAAACAATAGCGAACATTGAATCGAATTGCCTACTCGGGACAAAACAAAAACAAAAGTGTCGAAAAATTTTGAAAATTTTAGCTCATTTTAGCTCATTTGCATAGAAACATTACGCATTAAGCAAATGTGTAGACATATCGAAACATTCCCCTCCCCCACACTTAAAAAGCAACATGTCCTCATGTTGTGCAGAAAATAAAGAGAAGTAAAGAACTTACCTGATTGTATTTCGAAGGTGGCAAGTCTGGAAGTGATCGTCATCATCCGGGAATGCTCGAGGAAATCGCAGCGTGGACCATCCACCGGAAAACCGATATCATCGAAAGCTTATAAAAGCTAATGCAAATACCCCGCACACTTGAAAAACAAGACAAGATCTCGGGGAACAAGCGGGGAATATAACATGGCAAAATAGAGATAAAGAGAAGGATAAGGTGAAATCGAATCAACCGAAAAGGCAAAGTCCATTCAAAACACCAATTCAAAGTGAAACGGAACTTCAAATAAATCAAAAAAAGAACGATAAAATCCGAAAGAAACCGAGCCCGAAAATAAAAACTAGAAAATAAACAAAAACAAAAGAAAAATAAAGGATATCTAGGATGCCTCCTAGTGGCGCTAATGATTAATGTCGTTAGCTCGACACCGTTGAAGCTCACTCGGGATCGGGCCATTTGACTTTTTACCGGCCCACTACCTCGTGCAAGCTCCGGTCGTAGTGTGGCCGTAGAAAAAGCATCTCGACACATGGGGTGAAATCTTTATAGCTTTCCAAATATGCTTGAACTTCCCCATGGGTGACCTCTTCATTCTTCGAGCCTTTCCGATGACGCTTCAACGACGCTCCCTTCCATATTCTTCCATATCCCAACTACCGGCTAGAACTTCTTCGATTTACCACAACCGTCATCCTCCGAAAACAAGTCGAGTGAAGACTCTTCGAACTCTTCGACTTCCGTAGGTGCACACCCGAGGATGTCGAGGCAACGGACATTCGAAGGCTCTACCTTGGGTTCACCAATATAATGCTTGCATCTTTGACCATTCACTCGAAACGGGTCACCCTATAACCACGAAGTTCTAGAACGCCTCCGGGAATGATTTGGAGAATCTCGAAAGGGCCGGACCAACGTGTCCTTAACTTTCCAGAAACAAATGTAACCTAGAATTGTATAGTAAGAACTTGTTCGCCGACTTGAAATTCTCTCTTCTTAATCTTAGCATCGTGGAGTAGTTTCATCTTTTCTTTACTAATCCCGGCACTTTCGTAAGCACGAAGTCCGAACTCGTCTAGCTCATGTAACCGCCGTAGTCGATGTTGTCCACAAGATTGGGAATCAAAGTTCGAAACTTTGTAGCCCAATAAGCTCGTGCTCTAACTCGACAGCAATGACATGGTTTCCCGTAAACCATTTGATATGGTGATGTCCCCATGGGGGTTTATAGGCGGTTCGATAAGCACATAGTACATCATCCAATTTCAAACTCCGGCCTTTTCTATGACCGTTTACCGTTTCTCCAGGATTTTCTTGATGCTCGGTTGCTCGCTTTCAACCTCGACCACTAGTCATCGGATGATATGGTGTGCCGCTTTATGACGAACACCATACTTTTCAAGTACTTTTTCCAGGGGTCGGTTGTAAAATGCGTCCCTTCATCACCGATCAAGGCACGTGGACATCCAAACCTCACGAAGATATTCTTCTTTAGAAATTTCATCACCGTCTTATGATCATTGCGAGGAGTGTCTTGGGCCTCCACCCATTTCGACACGTAGTCTACGCAGACTAAGATGTATTTATTACCGCACGATGATGGGAATGGTCCTATAAAATCGATACCCCATACATCAAAGACTTCGCATTCGAGGATGGGTTTTAAAGGCATGTCAAAATGCCGTGTCAGAGTTCCGGTCCTTTGGCACCTATCACAAGCTTTACAGAAAGCTTTTGTATCTTTAAAGATCGTAGGCCAATAGAAACCGGATTGAAAGATCTTAGCAACGGTTTTCCACGGACCAAAGTGACCTCCTGTGGGTCCACTGTGGCACTGCTCAATAATAACGCGTTGCTCGGATTCAGGAACACATCTTCTAAGCAGACCATCTTTACAGATCTTGAAAAGATAAGGTTCATCCCAAACGAAAGATTTCATATCAGAGAAGAACTTCTTCTTCTCTTGATAAGACATTTCAGGGTCAAGATAACGGGCATGAAGGTAGTTTACAATGGAAGAATACCATGGAACATCAGGAGCGCAACCATCGATAAGCATGATGTTTTCTAGAGGAAAGTAAAGATCTATATCATCAGGTTCGTCTTTTCCTCGGTCAACAATCTTGAGACATGATCGCCACTACGTTTTCACCGCCTTTTTGTCTTTAATTTGGACATCAAACTCTTGTAGGGTCGTATCCAACGTAGCGACGCGGTTTAGCCTCTTTCTTGGTCATGAGATAGCGCAAGGCGCGTGGTCGGTCCAAACAATGACTACGGCTCCCAACAAGTAACTACGGAATTTGTCCATGGCGAATACCACGGCCAACAATTCCTTTTCGGTGGTCGTGTAGTTAACTTGTGCGGGGCTCAGTGTGTGACTGGCATAATAGATAGGCTGGAATTTTCCTTCGATCCTTTGGCCTAAAACTGCACCAACTGCATAGTTGGATGCATCGCACATAAGCTCAAAGGGTAAATTCCAGTCTGGCGATATCAGAATTGGAGCGGATATTAACCGATTCTTGAGCTCCTCAAACGCTTGCTTGCAGCTATCATCAAATGCGAATGTAACGTCTTCCTTAAGTAAGGTAGACAGGGGCTTGGCGATCTTTGAAAAGTCCTGAATGAATCTCCTATAGAAGCCGACATGTCCGAGAAAACCTCTGACTTCGCGAACATTATTAGGATAACTCATCTTCTCGATAGCTTCCACCTTAGCCCTATCTACCTCAATACCTTTGGCGGACACTTTGTGGCCAAGAACTATTCCTTCATCTACCATAAAATGGCATTTCTCCCAATTGAGCACCAAGTTCTTTTCCACACACCTAGATAACACCTGATCAAGATTATCGAGGCAATCATCGAAGGATTGACCAAAGACCGAAAAGTCATCCATGAAAATCTCCATACACTTTTCAATTAGCCCGTTAAAGATAGCCATCATACACCTTTGAAATGTGGCTGGGGCATTACAGAGACCAAATGGCATCCGCCTATAAGCGAATGTACCATACGGGCAGGTGAAAGTGGTCTTCTCTTGGTCAATAGGATCGATGGGTATCTGGAAGTATCCTGAATATCCATCCAGGAAACAGTAGAATGCGTGCCCCGCCAGACGCTCAAGCATGGGTCAATGAAAGGAAGGGGGAAATGATCTTTCATTGTGACCTCATTGAGTTTTCTATAGTCAATACACACTCTATAGCCCGTAACGAGCCTCAATGCTATCTCTTCTCCCTTCACGTTCTTCTCAATAGTAATCCCTCCTTTTTGGGGACTACTTGAGTAGGGGAAACCCATTCACCGCCGCGATTGCGTAAATGATACCCATATCTAGAAGTTTAATGATCTCCTTCTTGACTACTTCTTGCATGTGAGGGTTAAGCCTCCTTTGGGGCTGTCTTACACATTTAGCACCCTCACTAGTCTTGATCTTGTGCATGCGGATGTCGGAGATATTCCTCGGATATCTCCCACCCGCCATCCAAAGGCTTTTTCGTTTTTTCGCAAGAAGTTTAATAGTTTCAGCTCTTCTATTCGAGATAGCTTGGCAGATATGATCAAGGGAAGCTTGTCACCTTCACGTAGGAACACATACTTAAGATGTTTAGGTAACGGCTTCATAACTAGATCTGCAGGGGGATCCTCTAAACTCGATTTAAGCCCTCCACTTTTCAACTCAAAGCATCGCCGAGTTTACTTAGTGGCTCCACCGCCAAAGCTTCTTCTCTTAATAACTCATCCTCAAAGTCAACGCTAATTGATTTAGATTAACCACACCATGGCTATTCGGATTATCGATCAATCGCTCATATTCCGCTTCCACACCTTGACTTGCTCGTCCATACGGTCATTGAAGTCATTAAATGACTCCTCAATGGAAAAGCCGGTTGGAGAACCAGAGGGTACTTGAATAGATTTAGAGACACTATAGCTCACCTCCCGGTCACCAACTCGAATAGTCACTTGCCCACCATCGCAATCGATGAGGGCTCTAGCCGTGGATAGGAAAGGTCTCCCAAGAATCGGGGGACTTTCTCATCTTTTCCCATATCTAAGACGTACCAATCAACGGGAAAGGTAAATCTATCGATCCGGACTAAAATGTCTTTCGAATCCCCGAAGCTTTCTTAGAAGATCTATCGGCGAACCGAAGGTTCATGGAGTGGGTTCTAGAAACTTTGTAAACCCAAAGTTTGCTCACACACGAGACAATGGCATCGCCGATGGATGCACCCAAGTCACATAAAGAATTTGGAAAGACTAAGCCTCCCATCCGCAATGTGAGCACGAATTTTCCGGGGTCACCTCTTTTGATTGGTAAGTCCGGATAATTGATCATTGAACAATCCTCACCAATTGCCCGATCCATTTCTCGCTAACTTCTTCTTCGAAGAAACAACATCCTTGATGAATTTAGTATACTTAGGCATCTCAACCAAAACTTCGGATAATGGAAGATTAACCCGAGTATTTTTCAAACAAATTAAGCACTTTTTCATATTTCTTAACTTCACTCAAGGGAATGTTGCTTCTCCTAGGTGGAAATGGAAGCTTCTTCAACTCACTCTCGAAAATACTTTCTTTGAGGAAGCACCGATGCCTTTGTCTTCCATGTCCTTCCACCTTACAACTTTTTCGTACTTTTTATTAGTCGGGGATCACCCTCCCGACTTTCACTTGATTCTTCATTCCTCGGGGAACAGCCACCGAGGACTTACAACTTCTTCACCTCCCTGGGGATCGCCCACCCGAGTCTTTTCTTGCGAACGGGGGAACGTAGATGCTCAACTTCCCCTCCCGCCTTATCACCGGGGGAGGGGCTAGTGGTTTCCCCGGTGAGAGGGACCACTCGGTTGAGCACCACTTCTAAGATTCATTGCACCGGCCTCTCGGTATGCCATAAGGAATCGAAGGAACTAGGTCGGTGCTTTGGCCACAATTGAAATCGGTTTGGGTTACTAGGCCACCCTTCGGATTTTTCTCCATAAACCGGGCAACGCCCCGATGGTCTAGAAGCTTGCCGGTCGCCATCTCGCTTCTCAAGGTTCTTGATTGTGCTCATCAACATTTGGATATTATTATTTTGCTCCCTCCGGAAGTTATTGTTCGCTCCTTCTCCTTCGATAGGAGTCCAATCTAGCTTCAAGATCATCGACGCGAGAGGGGCCTTGAGAGTTCTGAATGTTTTGAGAGAAAGGTTGGCTAGACCGACTTTGAAATGCGGGATTTGGATTGTTAGGCCAACTTTGATTTAACCCTTGATTTAGATTGGAGGAATTCAAGCTCGGGTTCTGATTAAAATTAAGGTTTCGATTGAGATTCGAGTTTTGATTGAAGCTTTGACGGAAACCCTGATTTTGAAAATTGCCCTGGCCAGAGAATTGATTTCCAAACCTCTGATTCGGCTGGCCATTGAAGGCATTGATCTCTGCGTTCGTCCAATCATAGGACGAAACGAGCGATGTGCCCCATATCGTCACATACTTGGCATGCGACTTGATTATACCGTCCATGATTCTCGGGACAAGCATTGACTTGATAAGGAATGGGGAATTGAATTGACACCGGCCAACCATATGGCCGCCTCCGAGAGCAATTTTCGTAGCGTAACTTGAGAGTTCGTAGAAATGAAGGAGTCCGATAACTCGGATTTGGAGATGTCGTGAGAGTAGCCACCGTCGTTTCAAAGCATGCGATTTCATTTTGCATTTTCACCTCCTCGATCCTAGGAGGAGGAGGTGGTGCCCGAATGACTTGAAAGGAGGGGGCATAATTATATTTGGCAATGTCTTCGAACAATGCCCACCCCTCTTGAGGCGTTTTCCTCGGGAATGCCCCACTCGATGAACTATTGACCATGCCCTTGGTGGCTCGGTCAACCCACCGAAAAAAGTATTGACTTGCCTCTCGCAAGTCTAACCCATGGTGGGGGCATTTACGAAGAAGAGCCTTAAATCTCTTCCATGCCTCAAAGAATGATTCTCGTTTCCGTTTGATAAAAATTGTATATTTCCCTTAAACACCGGGGCCGTCTTGGCAGGTGGAAAGTATTGGCTTAAAAATTCTTTTTCCAATGCAGCCCAAGTGGTAATGGATTTCGTAGGAGAGAGCTATACCACTCTTTAGCTTCTCCCTTCAAAGAGAACGGAAACAAGTGTAAGTTTAATCGCATCCTCACTCACACCTTGAATGCGTGTCGTACCACATATCTCCGTAAATGTGTGTACGTGTGTGTGAGGATTTTCGTAAGGGGACCCGTGAAACATTGATGCATGCCGCATCATTTGAATGAGACCGGGTTTGAGTTCGAAGGTCGTGCCGTAATGGCCGGTAAGACGATAGCCGGGTTGACGAGCATCGCACTGTGCATAGCGTAGTCCGCCAATGTACGTCTATCTTCGCAGCCATAATTACAGCTTTCTTCGATTTCCCTTCTTAAAGATTGCTCAAACTCTTGATCTTCTCGCGTTTTCTTCGTCAAAACGAAGTCTTCGCCTATTGGGTCGGACTATGGTCCGCTCGAGGTCAGGGGAGTAAAGTAATGGCCCCTTGTGACTACGAGTTTGCATAAACCGAACCCAAAAATCAAGTTGAGATGAACCTAAATATGAGGAAATAAAATCTAAAACTAAGAATTCAAAACCTAAACTAAGAAAAGGAAACCTAAGAACTTAAAATCTAACTAAAAGATTAAAAACCTAATTCTAAGATCAAAAACCTAAATAAAAGACAAGAAAAGAGAAGAACAAGAGTAAGAAAGAAAGAGGAACAAACGGGCGTCCACATATGCGAACGAGCGTTTGTCCAGAGTTTGGACTGAACGGGCGTTCAAAAACTGAACGCTCGTCCGGTCTTTCAGAATGTCCTTGGACGGGCGTCCAAAATGATGAACGCTCGTCTAAGGGTCGAAATTGATACAGAATTGAAATTTTTACAGTGGACGGCGTTTAAAATCTTAAACGCTCGTCCAGATGTAAAAAGATCAAAAACAAAGCAGAAAAGAAGGGGGATTAAGAAGAGAAAGAAGAAAGAACTAATCACAAAACTCAAACCTTTAAAACCCTAAAAATCTAAACCCTAAAAATCTAAACCAAAAACCTAACAAAGGAAACCCTAACTAACCTAATATCTAAAGGTTAATCTAACTAACAACCTAAAAACAGAAAATAAAACAAAACAACAACAGAAACGAAAAACAACAAAAACAAAAACTAGCAAACCGTCCGGTTCCCCGGCAACGGCGCCAAAAACTTGTCACGGTTTTATCTAAGCAAAACAACAAGTAATAAATATTTATAATCCGGTTACCCCAAGTATAAGGATCGTAGTAAAAGGTTGATACCGGGTCGATCTTACGGGGAACTAAACGATTGTGATTCTAGTTTTTATTTAACCTAACTATGTCACGATTACTAAACTAAAAAGTGAATAAAATGAAAACTAACAAGAATGTAAAACTAGACAGAGGATATAATCCAAAGCTAGGAAGGATACGGGTTGCGAACCAATTAACTAAACTAAATCTAAACCTAATTATGCAATAAATCTAACTAAGCTAAACAATTCAATTCAAGGATTAAATCAAGTATATAATGAACGAACAAGCAATTGATCCACCTATCCATCAGCATTCATTTCTAATCTCGATTATTTGTGATTTCTATCTCAAGTCGTGATTCACCTAATCTAAAGGCATGAACCCTAATTCCTTAGACAAGTTCATTTTTAATCTTTTATCTTTCGATGTTAAAGATTACGTCTTTCTAACCAAAGGTGAAATCTTTCGTTTATAATCTAGAAAATCAACCTAATAACTTTCGTTTTATTTAGATCAAATTATAATCTTTATCATGGTGATCTAAAGTTGACAAGATTTCATCAACAATAAACAATCATCAAAGCAAGCATCTTCGATATAAACATGCAATAAAACATAATAAACATGATAAAAGAAACAAGCTTGAAATAGAACTCACAAAATAATCACGAAAAAGAAATCAACAATTGAATTGGATGGCTTCACAACGCTTGTTGATGAGGATTTAGCCTCTTAGACATCTTCTTGACAACTCGAATTGATGAATAAAAGTACATGAAATTAAGTAATCTAGTTTAAGTTTAAAGTGCATAAAACTAGAAAAAAAGGAGAAAAACGCAGCCTAAAGCCGCCCCTAGGTTTAGGGTTTTGAATAATGAGTGTATGGTCTCCTTGTGTTGAGAAATAGCCGCATATATATAGATTTTAAAGTCGGTTTCACTAAGTCGGCTACCGGACGCCCGTCCGGATCCTTGAACGCCCGTCCATTCTTCATATGAACTTCAAATCGGGCCGAGTCATGATCAGGCGCTCGTCCACCCAGCGTCCACCTCAGCGTCCAAACTTCCTGAATCAACTTTCCATCCCTGGACGCTCGTTCAGTTTCAGCAAACGCCCGTCCACTGGACGGGACCTGGACGCCAGTCCAATATGACTGAATTTCGATTTCTTGATCTCTATCTCTTTTTCTTCTTGTCAACTTCTTCATTATCTCTTTCATCATCTTATATTTCGACTATTATCTCTTTTGATCATCATTTGAGCCTTGAAAAAAATGTATCTACATCATATAAAAACACCACAAAATGTAATATCGCTCAAATAATCGTAAAAACATAATTAAAGCACATAAATCAACCTATTTTGCAATTAACTCTTTTGAAATATCATTTAATCAATATTTCCATTAAACACACGTTTCTTATGCAATTTAGTACAAATACGGGGAAAAATATCATAGAATATAGCGTTATAAATCGTATAAAATCACCCTTAACACACACCACTTCCGTAAATGTAGGCATTTAGCATTTAATGCTTGATGGTATGACTGGAGAATTTGCACATACGTTCAGATTGTGAATGTTTATATCTTAATAATACGAGTGAAGGTTGGTTATACGATTCTTGAGATCAGAAAGTGACGGTTAAACTGTCACAAGGTTTCTGATAGAATCTATAAGAAACAGCCTTAAACCTTGGAGTACGGTTACCCAAAGGTAGTTACTATCTCGATTTAATCGACCACGTCCAACATTAGTTGTTGGTGATTACACCGATAAATACTACTAGATCGAATGTCAATCCACCCAAGACACGGTGGGAGTATGGTTTAACCGTTGACCCATTGTGATTTTGTGGACTTTATAATCTATTTGGGGTGATTGATAACCTATGGCTCTTGGTGGGTTTGTATAGGATTCGATTATAGAGGTTGGTTTGAAAGCCTTAACCCGGGAATGGAGTTTTGGTACTCCAGGTTCGTTCGACCTCTTGTAGAACCACCCGAGTGTCTCGAGCCCGAGTGGGAGTAATTGGATCTACGCCGAAAAGAGTCGAATGAATAGGAAAGTTTAAACTTTCAATGCAAAGCCGAGTGGTATAGGGGTGATTCCCTGACAAGTAGAGAGTTAACCAGACCTTGAACTCTCTCACCACTCAGTCATGCTAGATTTCGTTAGAAAGCGAGAAAATAGGGGTGATTCCCACGAGACTTTCTTGCCGAAAAACGGAGTCCGGATTCATTCGGAACGAGAAGGGTCTTGGTTAGAACAAATGGCAGGTTGACTGTCGGGACTTATGTCCTTTGTGGATGTAAGAGAACCTCTCGGTGGACTTGACCAGAATATTGATAAGTCTTTAGTAGACTGGGTATCAATATTGGTAAAATAGTAGTATTAGTGTTCATGAAAGGTAACACTGAAACAGTTGGAAACGGCATGAGTGTGTTATCTGAAGTCAGAAACTGACATGCCAAGATTCTCTGGATGAGAGAATTGGACTATATTCTAAGAATTTGATTCGGTCAAATTCACAAGAATGAGTCATTGGCTATCCCATCCGTCTTATTGGTTAAGATGATCATGCATATACGTATGCAACATTCAACGAGAGTAGTCCTACCTTACATCTCAGGAATGATTCTCCAAATCTTCGGATAAAGAGAAAATGGGATAGAGTCTCTCTGGGATAAGGGCAAGTCAAACGAGTCAATTGCAGTTGAATCTTGGATTCAAGCAATAAGTAGCGGTTTAGTACGTCCTCAAGTGTCTTTAGAGAACGAGGAATCATATGCTTGTATATTCAGGTGCAAACTTGAATATGGTTTACTACACTGATTCTGACTTGTAGTCAGATTAAGGATTATCATTAAGTTGATCTCGGGCTCAGTGTTTACTCATAGTGCTTAGAATTTCCTTATTGGTCTGGGAGTAATTCCAGGTCTGATAAGCCGATATCACTTCATTGTGAAAACAGTGAAGAGATAGCTTAGAAGGATTTTCTCGATCCTTTAGAGGTCAAAAGCATGTTGAGAGAGAGTACCGCACGATTAGATGGACCGGCGATGTTTCGATCCTAAAGATCATCTCGACCCGACAACCTAACTGATCAGTGTACCAAGTCGAGTGCTTGGAGGGTACGGCATTGATGGATATGTCTCATCTGCTTTTAGAGCAAGTGGGAGAGTGTTGTGAATAAGATGAGAAATGGTGTGCTCTAAAAACAATCGTTGCTTGTCATTTCGTGCAAGTGGGAGATTGTTAGGTGTAGTGCCCGAAAGACAATTTGTGTAATTGTTTTTAATGGATGACAGAATTTATCTCACCTTATTACTTGCTTTGTGCTTGTAAAGTAATACACTGATGCAAACCCTAAGTATATCTGTATGTAACCACTTAACTTAGTGTATGGATCACACGTGAGGATTGAGTTAGTGGAGATATGCTTAAACTGTTAGTCCGTGGTGAACTTAATCGAGTTTAGGGTCTCTTGATTAAAACACCAATAATGCGCCCGAACACCTTAGGGTGTGATAGTCTTATCCGGAGTTTGTCGGTAGAGAGGGTACCTACGTGGGGCATTTATATATGATGGCATTCATATAGGACTAGACCGATTTAATCGAATTTCTCGGTATAATTCCGTAATCGAGGAATCTTATTAAATCATTAGATGATCATATATGGATCAACCTTAATCCCGAGGTGATCACGGAGTGGTGCCGCTTGTCCCGGGGTAGTGTTTGATGTGTTAGTTACGGTTCACTTAAATATGTGTTCCAAGCCACTTCTCATTGGCACTATCTCCGGATGAGTGAGTAGTTCGATTTTCACGGACATGGAATCCATTCCTTCCCGCGGGAAGTAGAGAGACGATCCCTTATTTGTTAGCCCTAAGAAAGTGATCGATCCCGGGAGTTCACATTTGACTAATTAGCTACTAGTCGATACGTGTACTAATTGATCATCGGGGGTTGATGGTAAATAAGGATAAGATATTCGAGTCGGGTTCACGGAGACTTCCCACTCGAATGGACGATCTATGGAGGGTTAATCCGTATGTAGTGATTATATCAATTGACGCTTATTCACTCTATGGGTTGAGTATAAGTATACATCTATAATCGGTAGAGTTCAGTTTCGGGTTTATGGTGGCGTAATCCCGGAATTAATAATTAATGTACTTATTACGTTCGACGAATAATTAATTATTGGAGCTACCGGTTATAGGTCCATGGTCCCCGATGTGGCTTACGTAATTCGGACTAGTAATCTTGTTACTTGGGCCTCAGTAATAATTAATTGGCTGGGCTAATTAATTGATATGCATGGATATTATTTAGTTGGGCTAAATAATATAATACACATAAAAGATATTTTATGTGGGCTTTTAAACCCTAGGGGTGGCGCCTCATACTTCATTAAATGCAAGATTTGATTTTCTTGTGTGATTAATGATTAATAAAAGATGATTTATTTGTAATTGATTGATTGATTAATCACAATCTTTTATAAATGGAATTACCCTTTATTGTGATTTCTTTTTAATTATTTATTTAATTAATTAGAAACTTGGAGCTTAAGACTATTATGATTGTAAATCGTGATCCATTTTGCTACTCGTTTAGGACTAAATGTTTAGCGACTCTGCTACAGGGACTAAATGTTTCAAAATAGTCAATGCCTGGTGTTTGATTAAAGTCCTTGGCCACTAATCTTGCCTTGTGCTTGTTGACATTGCCGTCGGGATTCAACTTGAGTTTAAATACCCACCCGTTATCAACCAGATTATGACCCTGACTTGCAGGAACTAAATCCCAAGTATGATTCTGGATAAGGGCATTGTATTCTGCCTCCATAGCTTTCTTCCAAAACAGGAATACTGAGAGCATCTGACACCTTAGTAGGTTCTGGTGAGAGTACAGAACAGGTGGATGTGGCAAGATAAGAATAGGTTTTTGGCTTGAAGATGCCACTCTTGGCTCTTGTTTGCAAAGGATGTTGGTTTTAACACTGTGGTTGTGGTTGTGGGTAGGTGAAAGAGTGGGACTCAAGGAATGGAGAGGAACATAAGAGTTGAGAGAAGAAGAATGAGGGGAAGGAGAATCATGAGTGGAACTAGAGTCAGTTGTTTGATTAGAGGTACATGATGGGACAGATTGGAAAGAGGAGATAGAACCAGTAGCTGAAGTTTGCTTGCTGGTGGAGGAAGGAGGAGTTATGCAGTTATCAGCAGAAGGAGTAGGATCAGGTTGTGATGTATCTGAGGATACAAAATTTGAGGTCTCTGGTAGGTAAACAGCAGGACAAAGATTAGGGTGAGAAGTGGTTGCAGGTTGTGAACTATTTTCCTTTCGATAAGGAAAAGTGAATTCATCAAAAGTAACATCTCTAGAGACATAAGCCTGCCATTTGGATCAAGACACAGAAAACCTTTGTGAACAGAACTGAGACCAAGATGGACACATATTTGAGACCTTAGGCTCGGCTCGGCTCGAAATGGCCGAGCCTTATTGATGTGATCCGGTTCATGCTCGGAGGATACCATAATTCGTGCTATTTATGAATATTATTTAATTAATTAGGAGTTGGTTTTATTTTATATTCGATTTTCAACACTTTATTTATTTGTTCTTTTATTAGCCAATAGGAACATTTCGTTTCTGACCAATAGGAAGTAGGCGCATTTTCTAGTGGGATTTTCTCCCACATTGCTTTTGTCTTTCTAGTTCTTTTGGTTGTAAGCCTATATAAGGCAAACACTAGCTTTTCATTCTACACACACAATTATTATATGAGAAATCAAATTATTGACTTTTACTCAACCAAGTCTTAAGGCTTGAATATCACTTGCGAGTGAGAATTTTCTTTGTCGTAGAAAATTCAACCTTTTGAGGATTTACCAGCATTGTGAGCGATTGTTGGGCGTTCTCTGCCTACGATGTAGTTGGATTACTAGGTCTAGGATCATTAGCTCGTCATTGTTCCCCTTAGTTATTTCCTGGGCAAAACATCAGATCTGGTTCCAACCGGAATCACATCAGTTGGTATCAGAGCTCAGCAACTTCGGTGAGCAAATATCCCTTTTATTTTTGTCTTCCTTTATTCCAAAAAAAAAAATCGTTCTTCTTGTTCTTTTTTTTTTCCCGTGGCCCCCCCCCCCCCCCCCCCCAAGAACACAAGCAATCTTCAAACCTTCATCCCAAGAACCCTAAATTTTTTTCCCAGACCCGTTTTTGTATCAGTTCGATCCCTAACCAAAAACCCTCCAAAAATTCTAAAATTTTTACCACATCTCCAACACATCTCGATGTACACTTTTTGTCTTTGTACCCAATCCAAATTCAACACATACCTTGTCTAAAACTGCCGATCAATACAAACGGTCTGCCCAGAAAAACTGCACCTGTTAATCATCGTTTGAATTCGATTTTTGTGGTCTATACGATTCAGAATCACCCAAACTTGGTGATCTTACAGGAAATTCTCCGATCTACAACTTTTATCTTTTGAGTTTTCCCAAATTCGTTCTAATTGGCACCTTAAATCACTGCTATCATTCTGGAAATTTATGACAGATTGCACCAGTTTCTGAAAAATGATTGTTTGAGCTACTTCTAGACCTCCGAAAAATCTGAAATTTTGACATCATTTAGAAAACTCTATGTTCTACAACTTTTGTCTTTTGAGTTTTGGCAGATTCGTCTTAGTTTGGTCATTAAATACGTGGGTTTCACACCAGTGTGTGAAAATTTTCACACATGTGTAATTCTGCTATCGAAAAATTTCATTACGATCAAGCAACACGAGAGTTGTACGAATATATATTATTTTGGTCATGGATTACAACATATTTTATTCACATTGTCTTATTCGGGATAAGGAATATGAGTTCTGCATTGATCACGATGAAGAGACGACTTTAGTTAGTAATGCGGTGGTTAAAGAGCTGGACTTGCTGTCGTATAGGCATCATCGTCCTTATTACGTTCATACTGGAAGTCGTCGGGTTCAGGTTACAAGACAAGCGTGGGTTCCCGTTGAACTTAACGGTTATATATCCGACATGTTATGTGACGTGTTTCCAATGATAGGTGAATCTATAGTTTTCGGACATGCATGGTTAAGTGAGTATAAAGTCAGGTATAATTCATCCCGTACTTGGTATTCATTTTATGGTATGGGCCAGAAGTATGTCCTTGACACGAGACGTGGTTTAGTTGTTCAGGAGGTAAATGAAATTGTGGAGGCACGATCCAAGGAGCAGGTTGGGACACAGAACGCTGAATTGACACGACAGTTCAAAAAAGTGAAACAGGAGGTAAATGATGCCATACATGCGGCAGTGACACCTTTACGTGAAGACATACGTGAAATTCGTGAGGCACTTGCTACTTTGTTGGCGCGTAAACCGAGGTGATGATAGGGGAGGTAGAGGAGCTAGATGTGGTAGAGGTGGTCGAGTCTTTGTGTCAAAAGGAGGAGAGGTGAGAGGATGGTGGAAGAGAGGTCGAAGAAAGAAGAGCATAGGAAGCAAGAAAGCCGAACTAAAATCGAAGAAAGCATTTGACCTGCTTTGGAAGGATTATAAACAACGGTGTGATGTAGTTGACGTTGAAAAAAAATTGAGAGAGGACAAGAACACACGGTTTGTGGCCACTTGCCCTACTGTTGAGGAGTTGAATTGTGCCAATGTGGAAGAGGTAATTACACATGTAGATGCATTGGTTGATGTTCCTGATGAGCATAGTGAGTGTGTTGTCACTTCTGAGGTTGTAGTTGCTGTTCTTGATGGTACAGAGGTTGAGATCGCTGTTGAGAATGTGGAGGCACCCATGCTCACCATTGAGCCACTTTTGAATTGTGTTGCCCCAGCATTTTCTTTGCAGGTACATGTTCCTTTTGTTGGAGGCATTGACAATGTTGCCCAGTCGGTTGGGTCACTTGCGCACTTAAAGGATATACAAGCAGCACATCTTTATCATGATCCATTTTTGGTGCATTCTCGTCCTTTCGATTTTGTGGTTGCTGATTATTATGTTGGCCCCGTTCGTTTGTACAAGAGGCTGGTTAATAAAGTGTTCACCTCTATACTTTTCCTGGATGTACTTCACTATGAGGGCCTACTCACATATGTTCGGCCACGCTTACTATTCGATCCAGGTGGATTCGAGGACGAATCCTTTCGAACCGGGAGGGAATGATGTGATCCGGTTCATTCTCGGAGGATACCATAATTCGTGCTATTTATGAATATTATTTAATTAATTAGGAGTTGGTTTTATTTTATATTGGATTTTCAACACTTTATTTATTTGTTCTTTATTAGCCAATAGGAACATTTCGTTTCTGGCCAATAGGAAGTAGGCGCATTTTCTAGTCGGATTTTCTCCCACATTGCTTTTGTCTTTCTAGTTCTTTTGGTTGTAAGCCTATATAAGGTAAACACTAGCTTTTCATTCTACACACACACAATTATTATATGAGAAATCAAATTATTGAGTTTTACTCAACCAAGTCTTAAGGCTTGAATATCACTTGCGAGTGAGAATTTTCTTTGTCGTAGAAAGTTCAACCCTTTGAGGATTTACCAGCATTGTGAGCGATTGTTGGGCGTTCTCTGCCTACGATTTAGTTGGATTACTAGGTCTAGGATAATTAGCTCGTCATTGTTCCCCTTAGTTATTTCCTGGGCAAAACATCAGATCTGGTTCCAACCGGAATCACATCACTTATATTTTCATTATCCGGCTCGGGTTCGGCCATATTTGAGAGTGAACATGTCAATATATTTGGGGAAAAAAATTTTTAACATATGATTTTTCGTAAGGTCTCAGATTGGGATAACAAGCACAACCAAACACCTTAAGCATGGAATAATTAGGTAATTTACCATATTTGAGAGTGAAACACTCGTTTTGGTAAAATTGGGGACTTAAGCATGATGTAAAACATGCGTAGGAAGGTAATTAAGGAGTCTAACTGAGTGTAGGAAACTTTCCCACCAGAATTTAAGAGACATGGAAGACTGTGCTAAAAGGGTCAGTCCCACCTCAACTATGGACCTATGCTTTCTTTCTGCCTTTCCATTTTGGGTATGAGCATGAGGGCAAGGGTGTCTAAATAGTGTACTAGACTCTTTAAGAACTTGTTCAAAGGATCTAAATTCTCCCCCCGTCTGTTTGAAGACATTTGATGTGAGCATTAAATTGTGTTTCAACCATTTTCTTAAATTGTAGGAAAGCAGATAAAGCATCAGATTTCTGTTTTAAAGGAAAAATCCAAGTATATCTAGTTAGATCATCCACGAAATGAATATAATAATGAAAACCTGATGTGGATTGCACTGGGGCAGGACCCCAGAGATCTGAGTGAACCAAATCAAAAGTAGAAACAGACACAGTTCAGAAATAGAATAAGGAAGGGCATGTTGTTTGCCAAGACAACAAGCTTCACAAAAAGCTAAGTTTCCATTATTTTTCAAAGAGGCATTACAATATTTCAGCACCTGATGCATAACCCTTACAGAGGGATGCCCTAACCTTCTATGCCAAACATTGGCGATATCACTAGAAGACAAAGTACTAACAAAAGACTTGGGATTATTAAAGTTGGAGCTGGAAGAAACTTCAGACAACGGAGCAGACATGGAGTTGAGATTTGATTTGAGACTGGACTGATCTTCTGGTGTTTTGGAGTGAAGGGACCTCAGGTTGGATTGAATGTGAAGTTGATATAAGCCATTGTTAAGGGTTCCTTCCACTAGGACTCTACTTGTAGCCAGATCCTTCACAAAACAAGAATTAGCATGAAACTCAAGATAGACATGATTATCTGAAGTAAGTTTGGACACACTTAAAATATTTTTGGTTATAGCAGGGACATTAAGGATATGATTGATAGAAATGTTAGAATTACAGTTAACATGAAGAATAGACTTGCCAATATGAGCAATTTTCAGAGACTCACCATTACCCACTGTCAAGGAATCAGACCCCTCATATCATGTATTGAGATGAAGGCTACTGAGATCAGAAGCAATGTGGCTGGTTGCACCACTGTCAACATACCAGCTAGGATCCACAAAGGAGTCAGAAGAGGCTACATAAGCTACATTAGGTCTTGGATTGTTGCCTTGATAACCAAAGTTGGAATTGTTATTGTTGTTGTTATTGGGTTGTCCAGTGTATGAAGAGTCATACCTGTAATAACAGACAACAGCAGTGTGACCAGTTCTATTACACACTTGACAAATAGGCCTAAAACCACCTTGTGATTACGCATATCTACCACCATTGTTCCTGCCTCTTCCCCTGGATCCTCTGCCACCTACCTACTTGAGTCTGAGTTGCCATAATTAGTATTAGGTCGTGAATTAGGCCTGGGTCCTCCACTTTTCTGAGCTGCATAGTTTGTTGATGGAGCTGTGATACAAGAGTGGTGGTAGGATTAAACCTAGCCAACAACCTTTCATGTGTACCCAAATGAGATTGGACTTCTTTCCAGGTCAATGATCCAATCCTGGAAGTAATGTTGACAATTACTGACTCATAATCCTTCCCTAAACCTCCAAGAGCGGCTAGTATCAGTTCTGCATTAGAAATATGATACCCAACAGCTGGCAATCCATCAGAGTAAGACTTCATTAAGGCTATGTAATCAATCATGGAACGGGTGCCTTTATCAGTTCAAGTCGGAGCTCCCTTGTATTCCAGCATCCTAGCCTCAGATCTGTTATTAAACAAGGTTTAAGTGTGTGCCAAACCTGAGAAGCAGTGGTGCATCCAATTATCTCCGCCAAGTCTTGTTCTGTCATTGAAGCCATCAACCACACAACCAAAAGAGAATCCATAGAAATCCATTCTTCATAAGCAGGATTAGACAATTGACCATACACAAGACTGGAGATAAACTGTGGTGGACAAGGAGTAGTTCCAAGAAGATATCCTTCCAAACAATGACCGCGAACTATGGGGAGTATAATGGATTTCTATAGAGAAGGTAGTTCTCTCGATTAAGCTTCACCGTGCAGGTCTGAGCAAGATTTGCTCCAAAGGGTGCAGTGGTTAACGAACGAGGTGAATGAGACATACTAGACATGAAATTTGGCATGAGAGGTAAGGTGGTGCGAGTAAAATGCGAAAGAAGACCATCGGAGCTAAGATAACTCACATTGGGTGCCGGAGAGACATGCATGTTAGCAGCGGAGATCAGCGGCGGTGGTGGCGAAGCATTAGTGGAAGAGCTGGCACCGGTGGCCAAAGTAAATGAGCTTTGGGGAAAGGAAGGAGTGGGACTTGTGTAGTAAAGGACCCGATTGAAATAGATGTTACTGTGGGAGAGATTGAGCTCACCGGAGCAGAGCTCACGGCGGCGGTGGTGGCGTCAGCCATGAGAGGCTCTGATACCAACTTCAAATAATAGGAAAATGAATTAATGTTTCATTGATTAGAAAATGTTCTCAGCAGTACAAATACAAAGATATTCCCAACGGATAGACATGATCGGCCTTTTCTAAGTGTCCAATCTCACCGGCAGTGTACCGGGTCAACTGTAGCCTAGAATTGGTGAGTCAAGGTCGTATCCCACAGGGAATCTGGTCGAGTACCAAAGTCGGTCTCGTCCCTAGTTTAGGTCAACACACATTCGAACGTGGTGATTTGTCAGATCACCGGTTTTAACAACTAAATATACACAAAAGAAAGATTTAAAACTACGAAAAACAAGATAGCCGAGCTATGATCCATTCGACTACTATCGAACCTTAACTCGTAACCGGAAGTGATTTCGATATACCTTAATGTTCTTGGCATTGTTAAAGGATGTCGTCTCCTATTTCCGAAACTAAGCGCCAATTTCAACAACCTAGTTTCCTATGTCGAATTCAACAGTCCGCTGACCGGATTTAACTGACCCGACACGGTCTATGCTCTATGAGACGCTCGTTAACAACGATAAAAACCTCACACACGAAACCGAATCTGAACAACTCAGTCGGTTTTACATGGTGATCCTAGAACCCCTTTTCTCGTACCCTCTCGCAAAATACATATGTAAAGACGATACGTGTGACACAATTATTGAGTGATCAGTTCAACAAAAGTCATTAAGAATAAGTTCTAGAACATTAACAACACCGAGAATCTAACAATCATAACATCAAAACACTTCAATCAACGAGCTAAGGGTTCGATTTCGAAGGCTATCACATATCTCGACTATCGGGAAATTATCTAATCATTATACTCAGAAATAACAAGAAATCAACATCAAAAGTTAACAAAAGCAAGAACAAAAGATGAAAACAAAATACCAAATATATTATGCCGTAGAAAATCGAGTCTCCGAACGAAATCCAGTCAACAACGCGTCAAGCTATCTTCGAGATACTCCGGATTACAACAATCTACAACTAATCTAAGCTAATATACCTCTAAACCTAATCTAAGCTAAAAATATGAAGAAAAACGCAGAAAACTGAAGAAAAACGAGTTGGGGAGCAGTCCTTCTCTTATTTGGATCGAATGGGGGTGTTTAAAGTGTTTTTTTTTCAGATCCGACGGCGGGCGGCTCTCTGTGGTGACGGGCGCCCGCCCGTCAGATTATTTCCTTCACAAATTCCATCAGCAACATCCTAAGCCACACCTAGCTGACACACCTTCAGTAAATCGGTCATAACTTTATGTGTAGACCTCCGAATCGAGTGATTCAAGTTGCGTTGGAAAGCTGATTCAATTGTCTACAACTTTCATGAAGATGTCCAGCCCAGAATATGCCTCTAAGGTGGATCAAAATGCAGATCAGTGGAAGGTATGGTTGTAGTACCACCGCGTTTTGATCCGTTTGAACGTGTAAGCTTCGGGCACACGTTCCAATCCTCGTACTTAATCACAACAAATACCACACATAATCCCTACAGGACACTAGGGTGACCGAGAGTATAGTAAATTACACGGAAAAAGACCGAGAATCCCGGACTTTACGTCCTAGGTCCCGAAATGATAACCAATGTGTAAATACATCAAAATACAACCAAATGTCTAAGACACCAAATCTAACAAATCTAACCGCCGCCACATAGGATAACAGGTGTCCCAACTAGTACATAATGACATAATGCACCATAGACTAATACAGAATTACAAACTAGTCCTTTACTTTAACAGACACGAGTTAGCTACACTACCAAAGTGCAGAAACACTGCAGAAAGATCATTGTCGCAAACTATTATCATAAATACAATCCTCGGAAACAATAAATCCAAGCTAACGACAAACTAAACATAATACTTGGCTCGCATGCCATAATGAAAGGAAGCAAAATCACTACCTAAAATGCATAATTAAACAACAATAATCCATCTTAAGTATTCTCTTTGAAAATGTCAACATGTTCCTTGCAAACCTTTTCAACCAAAAAGGAAAGAGTGAACACTTTGGATTGCTTAGTAAGAGCAACCGTAATGGTTATCTCTCTTTGCTCTCTCTGTTCCGGTGGAAGATGACAATGGCACCTTGAGATTGGATTAAAAAATATAGAGAGAATTCATGGAAGAAATTGTTGATAAGATGCTCTAATGGTTGATAAATTGTTTTAAGTAGATGTCGAGGAGAGCGACTTCGTTCGAGTGATTGGAAACAAATTCATCAATGAACTTTTTATCAACCAAATTCAATTTTTGTTTATTTCACAACCCAAAAGGGCGCGCCGTCTCCGCGGGAACGCGCGGCGCAAACGAACCGGTGGGACCCGCGGGTAATAAAAAGCTATCAACCTAGCTCTAGCACTTACAATCCAATGCGATCTCCTCTCCACCTTAAAAGCTTTTCCGGCGTCCTCTCTATCTCGATCTAAAAAAAAAAACTTATACAATTTTTACTCTACTCAATATCCCGTGTCAATCATATTCTACAAAAGAAAATCCTACCTTTTTCTGGTAACTTCAAATTAAAAATAAAATTCAAAAAAAAAGATGGAAAACCCCTCTGTGAATCTACTAAATTTCTTGGTAGAAAATGAAGGCAAAGCGACTTCTCATCCAAAGGAGGAACCGAAATCAGTGATGAACAACAATATTCAACTCTTCTCCGGCCTTTTCACTCTCTACCCGTGGTGGACGGCTGAGCCTTATGGCGGCCTGTTTGGAGGGTGCCAAAGATGAGTACAAACCCTGCAACTATGATTTTTTTTTTTTTTTTTGTAAACATAAAAAGAAGAAAACAAATCTGAATTGGAAAAACCATCTACCGGCCGGCTGTGGAAGGAAGATGTAATTTATTTTCCGATGAGAATAGCCTTGAAGATATTTTTTGTCAAAGAGAACTTTTCTCTAACGTTATCTACAGATAGAGAATGTGGTAGACAATCTCCATAAAAAGTAATCTATTTAATGACCATTATTTTGTTATCTAAGGAGTGGAAGATAAAAAAGAAGAATTAATGTTTGTAAATAAGTCGGGAGACAAAACATGAATTCATTTTCCACTTTACAAAGCATTTTAAAGAATAAAACATGTGTGACTACTTGATATAATTGCTTAACAATGCATAAAACATGGTTCATTTAACTACTTTAATCCCAACATCATATTACTTATCTTGTTGCACATACGCTAAGTTATTTAATCTACCTATCATGTTTAGCATATTTGTCATATTGCTTGAATTACTCGTCATATCGTCTAACCTAAATACACACTTATGGTCTCAAACACACTCTTAGTCGATGCGCTTGCAATCATACTTAACAAAAATACTCAAGGCTACAACACATGATACTGCCAATCATGGAGGCAGGGTGCAATATGAGTAGCATAACTAGCTTTACATCCAACATGATGCTTAAATTGCGATATTCCGCTCAATATAGTTAATAACTTAGGTAATACAACAAGTATTACATCCAGCATGATGCTTGAATTATGGTACTCCGTTCACATTGAGTTTAATAACTGTATTCCTCACCAAGAACATCCATGAACACAGAAAAGCACATAGGAACACGTAAAAGCACATACCGTTTATGTTCAGTTCCAACATACAATCATACACATACAATCATACATGATCATATAAGAAGCCACGACAACTACTAACTCCCATACCTATCTTCATTAAGCATATAAATAAAGTACATGAACCAAGTTTTGCACAATAATTTTGAGAAAACATAATTTTATAGTTAAGCATACTTTACGGAGACTGATTCCGCACGATGAGAAGCTTTGAAACCAATTACTCTGCTATTTGGCCTTGGGTTCAACAATTACCCTGAAATTCATGTAGATGGTGAATTCACGTCCTCGTTATCTGGGTTCTTCAGTCAGAACACTTCAATCCGAAAAACATAGCAACATGACGATCATAAGTCATAACCACCCTGCGACTTCGACTGTTTTGCAGGTGCGAAAGGCTCAGAACAATATGTGAAACAGCGAATTCTAGGTTAACTGTGAGTTTATTTATATGTTTCAACAGATACTGTGGAGATCTTTTATCCTATAGAAAAAGCTATATTAAAACTTACTAGAAAACTAATACTTGAAAGAAAGCTATGTTTTGAGGATTTTATAACCTAAAATGATTTACAAACTCATACACCTCATATTATCTCATCTATTAAGTATAGAAAACCTAGGGCTACATATAACATCAATATTATCATTTTATAAGTCCATTACCCATCTACAAATAACCAGTATACAATAATTATTGGATTTTACATATGAGATATTGATCATAACCCCAAATTAATAATAATATTGTGCATAGCATAACCATACAGAATCAATTTAAGTGCCACAAAAGAAAAAAGAAGTACTACTACTTGGCACCTAACTTATTACTCCTCTTTTGAGTTAGGAATGCAGATTTTTACAGCACAGCAGGCAGATCCTTTAGCCATGGATCCAAAGGCTTTCCAATGGAGTATACGATAAACCCGATTTTTCGTAATTTATCCGGATTCACAATGTTCCTCCCATCAAACACATATGCAGGCTTCTGCATATCATCATATATCCTTTGAAAATCAAGTGTTTTGAATTCATCCCATTCTGTTAAAAAGCAAATCCCATGAGCATTTTTAGCAGCTTCATACGCGTTTGAAACCACACTAACTTGCTTTAGTGCGGTTGCACTAATAGGTTTAAGCATAACCGAACGTTCCCAATCATACTTCACCATAGTCAGATCCTTATAGACTTGATCTCGCGGAACCTGTGGATCATATATGCTTAATTCTGCATTGTCAAGCAATAGGCTTTTGCAAACATCGATAGCAGCAGTCTCTCGAGTATCCCCTGTATCTTTCTTGAATGCAAAGCCCAAAATAGCAATCTTTTTTCCTGATACAGTATTGAACATTGAGCACACTAGCCTGTTTACAAATCTTTTCTTTTGGTAGTCATTGATTTTGATGACTTGTTTCCAGTAAGTAGCCACCTCGGGAAGACCGTTGCACTCGCAGATGTAGATCAAGTTCAAAATGTCCTTCTGGAAACAAGAACCGCCGAATCCAACACTCGAATTCAAGAACTTGGAACCGATTCTACTGTCCTTGCCTATTGCGTAAGATACTTGGCTAACATCTGCACCGGTTACCTCACAAATCGCGGATAAAGCATTTACAGAAGATATCCTCTGAGCCAAGAACGCATTTGCAGCAAGTTTGGACAGCTCAGAAGACCATAGACCAGTACAAATGATCCGTTCTTTTGGAACCCAATGTGCATAAATTTCTTTGAGTGTTTCAACAGCTTTTTGCCCTCCAGGTGTGTTTCGGCCTCCAATGAGGACACGGTCAGGGTTAAGAAGGTCGTTTATTGCAGTACCTTCAGAAAGAAACTCCGGGTTGGACAAGACCTGGAAATTGATCCCTTTACTATTATGAGTCAAGATCTTTTCGATTGCTTCAGCTGTCTTAACAGGAACAGTAGACTTCTCAATAACGATTTTTCCTGATTTCGATACATCAGCAATCATCCTTGCACAACTTTCCCAGTAGGTAAGATCAGCAGCCTTACCGGCTCCAAGGCCTCGGGTTTTAGTAGGGGTATTAACGGAAACAAAGACAATATCAGCGTCCGCAATATGAGGCTCTGCATCGTTACTGAAAAAGAGATTCTTTCCTCTGCATTGCTTTACTACAGAATCAAGACCTGGTTCATAGATAGGGAGCTGATCACTGTTCCAGGCAGTGATTCTTGGCACGGAAATATCAACTACGGTAACTTGAATAGAAGGGCATTTATAAGCAATCACAGCCATTGTTGGGCCTCCAACATAGCCAGCCCCAATGCAGCAAATCTTCACCATGGTTCCTAAAATCTGTAAAAACCTAAAACAAACAAGCACCTAGTTTGAAAACCCAAAATGAAATTTCAATGGAAAGAGCAAGCAAAGGAAAAATAGACCATTTATTAGCATCACAAGGCTTGCGGATGTGAACAATTAATAGAATTAAACGCTGATATAAAAGAACCAAGTTTGCAACTTTGACAAGGGCTAATGTACATAACCACTAAATAATCATAGTAACATCCTAAACCTAATAATTAACTCAAGCAATCCCTCTTAATAAGTAGCCCTCACACAAATTGAGTTGTGCAGTTCTCAAAATTGGACAAAGCCCTGAAGTTCTGAGCAACTATGGCTAAGGATCCTTCAATTTCTTTTACGGGGGGAGCTGAGAGGTCAAAAGCTTCTGATAACAAAAAAAAAAAAAAAAAAAAAAAAAACTGTTTAGTGATGCCAAGTAGCAAATGATCTACTTTAAAACAATGATGATCAGGCAAAATATATCAAAAGGGGGAGTATCAACTATCAAAGCACAAAAGCAAGAATTTACTTCCATAGAGAAAACAAAAGGGAGCAGCAATTTACTCAACATAAAGATACATTCTTGCAGTCGAATAAATAAACAACAGTGTATGAAATCAACCTAGTGGCAAGATGAACAAGCTATATAATCAGAGTAAACAGTGAAGTAAAGATCTTGGCAGGCCTTAATTACCTCTCTTGCTAAAGGAAGAAACTAGTAAAGATCAAGAAATAGATAGATTGATCCATAAATTGAAAGGCATTTGAAGGCGTGTGTTGATGGTCCAGGAATTTATGGGGAAAATCAAACGGGTGAGATAAGCACTACAGCACAATCCTATGTATTATGTCGGTGGGGGAAAAGGTACATGTATATGGGCATTAAACATCATTGGGGACCAGGATTATGGATAAGGGGCAGCAGTAGTAATGATTTATTTATTTATTTTTAATTTTAATCTTTGGTGGTAAAAAAGGGCGTTATCTTTCGTCCAAATAACTTTTCCATCCCGACCCAATCGAATAGCAATTAAGTTAATTACGGTGACTTAACGACGTTTTAGATATGAGGACTAGGACCCGGTGACTCTTCCACCCGACCCAATCGAATGGTGATTAAGTTAATACGGCGATTCAACACCCTTTAGATAGGAGGACCAGGACCCGTTTTCTACAAGGAGTCACCCTAGATTCAGGGTTAACTCCGACACTGCTGGACCCGGTGCCCACAAGGAGTCAGAGGTAGCTCCCACATCGCGGGACCAGGACTTGGTGCCCACAAGGAGACACCATGAATTCAGGGTTAACTCCCACAACGTGGTTGTCGGGATTTGACACTGATTTTCTTTGTGCAATCTGTCACCCGAAAACCAACTAAACTACCATGCGGGTTTTTGTGGTAATCTAACAACTAATATATACATACTTAAATAATAATTCCTCCTCTCCGTCACAAAATATAAATGTGTTTTGTTTTTTGATAATATAAATCAATTTATAATATCGATTGAGTATTTATTGATTTTTTCTCTTTTTACCTTCAATATTATATTTTCACTAACTTTTCATTATTTATAACTATTGCATTAATACGAGTCAAATGATATTATAAACTATTATCATTAAAATTAATGACCCTTAATTATTTTCTTTAACTATGTGAAAAGTTTGAATTAATTTATATTTTGAGATGGAGGAGTAATATCGTATAACAAAATAAACTGTAAACCGAGTATAAATAATACTCCTTCAATCTCGTAATGTAGCGCATTTTCACACATTTTTAAAAATCTCATAAATGAGTTTTTTTTTTATTTCAAGGCAAAATATTATATTGTTTTCTAAAAGTGACATATAAAATCGTATAATTAAATATGAAAATGAAAACAATAAATTTAATATTAAATTAGAATGTGACAAATGTCTTATAATATAAAAAAATCTAAAAATCAAAAGACTCTACGTTACGGGATGGAAAAAGTAATTCAAATAATAAATACACCCCAACCAACGTTGAAGAAACAAGTGCATTAATCTTCAAAGAATTGATTCGATACATCATTTTCGATATACATATGACAAGACAAATTATTCAGTAATTTTTCAGTTTTTCTTAACTACTACTCCCTTCGTTTCATGAGAAGTGGGGCAATTGTCGGTAATTGATTTGACTTTAATTAGATAAACACTATGAAACCCTTATAGTAAATGGAGAAAATAATGTTGATGTGTTTAAAATGGTATATGGACAAAACAAAAAGATGTGTGAAAAGAAAAAGTATATTAAATTTTACATTGAAAGATGTTCTACATCAGTTATTTGAAGCAATATATTTTTCAGATCTAAGTTATTTTTAAACAGCGATCGTAGTTATTTATAATTTTTTTTTGGAAGGGAACGAGAATGAGAATTTTACTTGGAAAGAGGATGAAAATCGAATTCTGGCTTCATCAGAAAGTGAAACGACCTACACCACTCGACCGAATTGGATTCTCTATTTACAATATTCATAACAAAAAAATATGTGCGAGACATGCGCTGTAATGAAGATGAACTTATCAGAGATAATGATAAGATTGAGTTAGAATATTGTTTGAATTAAATTGTGATAAATTTGTTAGAGATAAGACTAGATTAAGTTAGAATATTTCTTGAATTGAATTATGATAAATTTGTTAGGAAATAAGGCTTGTGATGTTCTATCAATATTATCAATTAATACAAACCAGGGCCGGCTCTGTGGGGTTCGGAGCCCTAGACCAATTTTACATACCGGTCACCGTTAATTTCCTGTACATGTTTTTCTAGAAAATAGGAAATGGCGTAGAAAATAATATATCTGTTATAAATTCACAAACAACCATAACAAATTTTACACATTATTTTTATGTGTCGTACTATTCACCGACTATCGTATGCCATTGAAGAAATATTGTTCACCAAGACCACCGTGTATTGTTGAATAAGTGACTTGTCAACGATTTTTATTTTATTTTATTTTAATATTTAAGATTCAAATGCGAACAAAATGGTGGAATTGTTGTTGTTTTGTATTTTTTTTTTTACTTTGAATCACTTGCTTTATCCAGACGGGCTCCGTTTGGTTTCGGACTGACTGGATCCATTTGGATCCAACTTAATATTTTATTCACCCACTATTTTATTTACTATTATTTTACAATCATTTCACCAATCATTTCACCATCAACAAATAAAATAATATTAATCAATTCATTTTATTCACCACCTACACTATTCAACCATTACTTTATCAATATAATATTTCTCTCACCAATCATTTCACCAATCATTTCTTCATCAACACAAACTTTAATACAACATTTCAACCTTATAATCATTACTTTACATTATTTTATTTTATTTCCTCTCTCATGACTCAAATGGATCCAGTCTATGCTCAGGACCCGCCATGATACAAATTCTTTTATATTTCTCTATTATGGTATCAGAGTTATTAGAGTAACGTCCTTTTCGATCCGGGTCAATCTACAAGAAGAAATTCGTTTGGGTGGAGGTTCGATACCGCAATCAAAACAAACCCTCACAACAAATTTTATTTTTATTTATTTTATTTTCGTTGATTTTCTTTTTCTTTTTCCGTTAACACCATCACTTTTCATTGGCATCTGATCATCTGCAACTACTGTTTTCCTCCATTAAAATCATCTTCTTTTTCTTTAACTACAAATTTTCCGATTTTTAATTTCCTCCATTAAAATCATCTTCTTTTTCTTCAACTACAAAATTTCCAATTTTTAATTTCCTGTCGTTATTTTTTTTGGAAAATTAGGGATAAGGACACAATCTGAAATATTTTTAAGTAACAGGACAACTACATATTTTTTATAGGGAGAAGGACAACCGCATAATTTTTATAGCGAGAAGGAAAACAGTGAATCCCGAAAATCGGTAGAATCTCCTCAAGGTGAATCCCGAAATCAAGTGAATTTCGACGGTGAATTTCGATAAGTGAATCCGAAAATTAGTGAATTTCGACAATGAATTTTGAAAATTAGTGAATTTCGACAGTGAATTTCGTCGTTGAATTTAAACAAGTGAATTTCGAACACAAGTGAATTTCGACAGTGAATAAATAGTTTTGTCCTTTATGCAAAAGTTTCAAAAAACTGTCCTTCTACTCAATTGATGAAATATTTTTGTCCTTCTCCCTCATTCCCCCTATTTTTTTTTACGTTACGTACGTTCAATAAAAACAGTGTCAGGTAGCATTGAATTTAGCTGCAGCAATTACAATATCTCTTTATTAATTCTCTCTCCCCCTCCATCTTCTGCCCTAAATCTACGTTTCAATATTTCTTAGATTCCATGCATGTGATTGCCGCTAATTTCCTTTCATATTTGCTCCATTTCTGCATCTGCATTTCTTGTCGGCTTATTAGTTATTATGGGGAAAAGACCTCCACACTTTTTTCAAATAAATTGGTATATTCATCTCTCCAACCCCAGTAATACGTGATTCACTCTTTTTTTATTTTAAAAAGATGGACAATCCAGTCACTTAATTGATAATAGTCCCCCCAAAATGTATCTTTTTCTCTCCCTTCTATGAATTCTTTTCTTCGGTTTCCAAGCACTCTACACCTATTTTTCTTATTTTTTTTCCAGTATTCAAAATCCATTGTCACTCTCACTTCACTCTGAATTAATTATGATAAAGTTGTTATAACTGATTATTTGCTGTAGATAGAGTTCTATTCGAATAGACCTCTATCATTAAGAAGACTATAAATATTGGGATGTTCAATCAGTAATATCAATCAATACAATTTATTTTATATTTCTCTATTAAACCTCGCTGACATCTCTTGATATAAAGCCTAAAATTGAGTTGAGCCAATGTCGGCCCGCTTGCTGAGGTGACCTTCAGTACTTTGTCGAGACTCGATGGGTGTCACATGTGTGATACCGATCATGCCCATGTCAATGTCAAGATTCTTTTCCTACTAATTACACATCATGATCATTCAAAGATTCAAAGGATATAAGTTGATTTTCTGAAGATTAAGGATGCTTGAACCCTAAAACATGAAGATTACTTAGCATAAACTGCTTGAAGATTGCTCAGTCAAGACATGGAAATACTGCAATTTGGTCTTGAAAGTTGGGAGAGAATGAAAAATGAAAGGAAACGAAGGTTTGACTCATTTTTAAGGTTTCTGGGTTGAAGGGGAGCAATTGTTGGAAGTTACCAAAATTGAAAGGTTGTGATTTCCGAGTTCAAATCCCAACGTTGAACCGGTGGAATCATGGCGCTAAGCCGGTGGATTCGAACTTCCAGGAGACCATTGGTGTGTTTCTAATGTTTTCATGATGTGTGGGAAGTATTTTCAGATGTGATAATAACCATAATAAAACTTATTCATGACGACACAAGGACTCGTAAGTGGCATAAACGGTAAAATTACACACGGAATATTACATTTCACCTAGGAGAAATGAGTAATTAGATAACATTTATGAAACATTGATAAATAAACTCAAAATTCCCACCTAAAAGATACGGGTGAAAAAACCATCTTTTAAATTCCCACCTAAAAGATACTTATATAATCTAAAAATCATTGAGTACAATCAGTGTGTCACATATTCAATGGTAGCTTACATTATAGTCAAATGGGTACAAGATGATATATGTGCATGTCCAACCTCTTTTATTCCAATGTTTAATTAGTCAAGAAATTCTTAAACCACTTGACAGAATATCCTTTGGATATCTAATTAATGAGATTATCATTATAATCAACATAATAAAGGCCGAATCTTGCAGTATATCCAGCTCCCCATTCCCAGTTATCCAATAATGAGTAATGACCATACAAAATATCCTCTCACATTACATCCATCTTTCCTGCAAGAATTCAAACCAAAATCATATTAATTAATTAGCACTCTGATAAACTTTTTGTATGATTGAGTATAAACGATGAAAATATGTACATAATCCATGCATGCACTCACATGATAGAATCCAACAAATTCGCGAGATAGTCGTGGTGATAATTAATCCTTTTCTCATCCTTTAAAGCAGTCTCGCGAGAAATAAATATGTTATTCGGATGCGTTAAATATGTTTAGTACAATATTAATGTTTAAAGCATAAAAAAGGAGCTAGATTAGCATTTCTCCCTTCATGTATTGAGATATATTTGAATAACCGAGTATTTTACACTGAAAAACGCGAGTGTTTTCTGGCGTAAATAACCGCTCTGCAGCTAGGCAGGCAAGAATTACCCAGAAGCATTAGAGAGATAATTGATTACCATTTTCAGTAATAATGACAGGTGGATTTCCATAGTTTTGTCTGATGTAATTCATTAGGCTTCTCATCCCATGTGGAACTATGTTGTATATCCAATTTGTGAATGCCTGTAATATAATCGTTTGATAATTCACTCCGATGAAATCATAAGTTCCCTGTAATCAAAGGCTCCAGAAACCTGCATTTTCATTATAAAAAGAAATATTCTTGCAAGATATATATATATATATATAAACACTTAAATATTTTATCATATTCAAGAAAAATACTAGTGTATTGATAAACACTAGTTATGTTTTATGATATGATCATATTCAAGAAAAAATATACCATCCCAAATTGAAATCCATAGCCCTTTGCACAGCAGCAACTATGTAAGGCTCGGTTGCAGAGTTCCCGGCCCTACAAAAAGCTCGTACAAGAGTCGAGCAATGTCCTGGTGCTGAAACACCCTACATCGTAGCCTTGTACAGAAAAAGTTCGAGGCTCGTTTAAAGTGATCCAATGCTTCACCCGATCACCAAACTTTTGAAAACATGTTTCAGCAAATACAGAGAAGTCCTCTCTGCAGTTAAAAGTTATGAAAAGTACACTTATAGATTTCAGTAACTTAAATCATATAATTATTGAATTCATTAAAGATGGAGAAGTTGCATGATTTGGGGGCTCAACCATCCATTATATCTATCTTCAAGGGCTTGAGGAAGATCCCAGATGGTTATATATACATATATCGAAGTGAAATAGGTAACAGAAAAATGTAATATTATTCCACAATGAAATAATTACCTTTAGAGATTAAAGCATTGATGCATCTGTTTAACATACATACATACATACATAATTAAGAAGAAAAAAAGCTTACGTGGGTATAGCCGCGTCCAAGCTATGGAAAACTTGTAGGCATCCATTTCCATGTCTTTCATGAGTTGTACATCTTGCTGTTTTCATTCAATCAACTCAAGTGTTTAGCTTATAAACATACCTCATGTGATACAAGGAATTCAAATGAGAGAAAACAAAAACTAAAAAAAGAAACGTTGATCGGGGCTGCCCTGATTTTAGGGATGTGGTTCAATATCAATCCGTGTGGAGCCAGATCCTTTGTTGAGATTTTACGGTGCTGTGTTAGATATGTAATACTTTTTGTTTCTTTTATATTATATTTCAGAGCGATATGTACGTACATGTCTCATCACAATACTGTAAAGTCACAACACAAGATTCAATTACAGAGTTAGAACGAGAGGAAGAAGGAAGACTTACAAGGTAAAGATGGTATTGATCCACAGCAATATCAGCATTACTGAAATCAGAAACCTTCCCTGTGACATATTTCCATATAAAACAGTCTCCATGTCCATGATTTACTTACTACATTTGCTAAAGGATTGATTTCCATTTATGTTTTCTTTTTTGCACCATTCATATACATACTTACAAGATTAAGAACTTGGCAATGTATTACATACAAATCATTACATAATCTCTACCAAGTGTATAATAAATTAAAAAACCAAAAAAGTATCCCAATTAAATAAATGCAAACGGAATCATACCAAATGAATGTGCAAACTTATCCCAAATGGAGAGACCACGTCCATCCTCATTCACAGCTCCTTCCTACTACAAAATTAAAATATGGGGTGATGATAAAAATGGAGTATAATTTTTCCATACCTAAAATTATTATCACCTAATAATTTGACCGAGTATTTTATAAACTCAATGATTAAAAATTATCAACATTCTATCTACAACCGGGTCAAAATCAGTGATCTTGAAAATAGAAAAAAATTGAAGGGCAAAATTAAATTTTTTTTTTGCACATTAGTCCCGGCCTCCCGGGCACATATGTTAGGCAATAGTAATGAATCAACCTAATTTCTTTTCTAGAGATTAAACATTTTATTTCAAAAATATTAAATTCAACATACCAAAAATGCATATTTGTGTTATACTTTAAGTTTCGTTGAAAAAAAAAAAAAGGTATACTTCCAAGTATAATACACACACTTTTCCAATATTAATTACTAATGTATAGCGGCTCTATGTCAAAAGAGTATAACCATTTGGATGTTAACTATTCTCCAAGTACATATCCCTGCCATGCATCCTAACACGAAATTATATATGTTGACATTGAGACCAATCAAATAAAGTGTTTAGTGTCCACAAATTCATTAATGTGTAATTTTATTTCACAGAGAAGAGAAAATTCTGATGTAGTGACTCTCTATTAGAACTAACCGTCGGATTAAGATAAAAGTGTTTTTTTTTTTTGTATACGTGTCAGTCATTTGACTTGACGATAGACCGTTCTAATGGAGAGTTCCTACAGCAGAATCAACCCACTGAGAAGGTACAGGGCCATCTTTTCTATTGATCCTTAATTATTTTTGCAGAAATAAGAAACTAGCTGAGTACTGGGTAAATGATTATGCACAGACCCGTCCCTGGGCATAGCCAACAAGGCCATGGCCTAGGGACTTCGAAAAATGTTCAAATTTTAGTGTCAAGATTTTTTTTTTTGTTGATCCAATAAGTTTATTAGTGAACTCACGTGATATATATTTTAAAAATCGTTTGTCTTTTTTAAAACGTCCTGTTTTGATAAATTGGCTTAGGGCCTACAAAGTAGGGACGGCCCTGATTATGCATGAGATTCATTTATGCCAAAGTTGATAAATAGTGCATGGTATAGAACAAATTAAAAATCATTCTTTTGAACTTTATGTCCAAAGTGCTCCAAGTTTTATTATAGAACTGGTAATTAAAGAGATATTTTCTTGACAAGATTTCCAGAGGAGTAGAAAAAAAGATATGTGAGAGAGATGGAGGTAGAAAGCTGTTAAACGAACAGGGCCGCTCGTGAACAAGCTCGTGTTCGGCTCGTTAGTGTTCGTGAACGTTTGTTCGTTTAGCTTAACGAGCCGAACTCGAACATGATTGTAGGCTCGTTTGCTTAACGAGCCGAGCTCGAGCTTGGTTCGCGAACGTTATATTATGTTCGCGAACATGCTTATTAAGTTCACGAACATGCTTATATGCTTATAATATATGTAATTTTAATATCTAACATGTTATTTTTACAAGTCGAGCCAAAAGACAAAAAAATATGTCTAACGAGCCGAGCTCGAACATTTTATCTTTTAAACGAGCCGAGCTCGAACAGAATTTTGTATTCGTTTAACAAACGAACGAGCTCGAACGAGCTCATGAGCTTAACGAGCTCGAGTTCGAACCACCAATACTCGACTCGGCCCGGCTCGTTAACAGCTCTAGATGGAGGTAGCTAGATTTAAAAGGCAAATTATAAATGTACCTGATAAGCAGAAGAGGAAATACCAAAAACAAAAGCCTTTGGAAAGTCTTTTCTGCTAATATTTTGCTGCCCATAACAAATTTGGACGGAAAATTTATAAGCGACTCCCTACTGTAGATCCTACGCAGCGACCACACAATTTCCACACACATGGACACTGTATAATCATCTCAATTGGATTACCTGTGGCTGTATAATCATCTCAATTATTACCAGAACATCATGAGCAATATCCCTTCTCAGCAACATTAACATACCTTTCTTCCTTGAAGGTTTAATTATCTGATGGAGTACGTTGGGTAACAGAGGAAAGTTTCAGCTACGGTTTTTACAACTAATTGCTCATTAATGGGAATAAATTCATGATACACTTTTTCTCATATATATATACAGAGAGAGTAGAAATAAACGGTCATTTTGTATAACTATGTTACAACTGTTTTATTATATACTACAAACTTTCACGCTTACGAGAGTTTAAATCTCCATCCCCACCTCTAATAAAATAAAATAAAAAAAAACTGAAAGTATTAGTGCTATATTTCGGTATATAATCAATTTCTTTTTAATCAACAAGTCCATGAGGCTTTGACTAAGTAGTCAAAGCAGAGACATTGACAAAAAGGTACGTATTGGGTTCGAGTATTACTTTTGAATAAGTGTGTGAGTTATATATACGTGTTTCGTTTTGTAAGAAAGAAAATTTTACCATGTAATTATTTAAGAGGAGTTATAATTGGAAAATAACTCTAAATGCCTATCCATATTTAAGTATCAAAATTATACACATATACACACTTAGGGAATCAAATACAGTCTAGTGATATAAGTCATTACACTTTAACGGAAATTGGAAAATCAAGTAAACGTAACGTCCGAAACGTAAGGAAATTGCGCAAACCAAATCTCAAAATCGGGTAAACGTAAGGAAATTCCTTACGTTTAAACATACAAAAGAATCCTTACGTTTAAACATGAACGTAAGGATTCCTTACGTTTAAACGAAGAAATCTCGTTACGAATATTATATATATATATATATATATATATATATATATATATATATATATATATATATATATAAAATTTTTTTCTTTCTAAAACAAACAATCTTCTATACGATTCATATACGGAAAATTAATGTGATAAAGACGATTAATACTATATATAATAAGTAAATGAATGCGCATTATAATGATTGATGGGTGAACATGCGTTATATTTTTATTTCTTTTAATGTTTTTTTATAAGTTCCGGGCACATACAAATTTTTTTAAAATAAATTTATCTTTTATGTAAAAAAAAATTAAATTCGTCCGTTTACTTTTTTTTATTTCTTTATACACAATTTTTTTTGTCAGATTACTTAATTGAGATCTTTTCTTTTGTCATTGTCCATTCTTCATGATTCTTTCCAAAACTTATCGATTTATATTTTCAGAAAAAAAAAAATAAAAAAAATGTGGACTATAATTTTCTACGTTTAAACGTAACGAATCGCTACGAATACGTTTAAACGTAAGGATCCTTACGTTTAAACGTAAAAATGCGTGTTGAAAGTCTTTTTTGTATAAGATTTGGTTTGAATTTCCTTACGTTTGGACCGGATCTCTACGTTTGAACGTACAGATCCTTACGTTTATTCTGTTTTTTCACGTCGAAAAATACGTACAAACGATTTATAAGTGTCACGTGTACGCGACACAACCTGATTTTTCAATTTCTGTTTTCAGACGAGAACCCAAGTTCGATTACCGTTCTCGTCCTGGATGAAAATCTCCTTGACTTCTCCCAAGAAAACATTATTCGATTTGACTGTTATCGTATACACATTTTATCCTTTTTTTAAAATTACAATTTTGTCCATATTTTTGTCACGGACATTTTTTTTTTTTTTTTTTGAGAACGTCCGGACTTTTTCTCAGCCATACATTGTCAATAAAAAAAAAAAAAAAAAATAATAATACCTGGACCACAAACCCTAAATTCAGGGATGTGTTGTGGATTCCTTGGTATCCAAGATCGGAGAATAGTTCCGACCGACCACCTGCTTCTTCTCCCATAATCAAATCACGTCGAATACTTGCAAAAGGAATGGAGAGCACTCCGATAGATTCCCTCCTATTGAGGTCGAGACCATTCCATTCCATTCCAGCTTTTCTTCTTCCATAATCATCATTTGACTCATCATACCCAAAGCACTAGTATTACTACTGCTTTGGGTATGATGAGTCAAACGATGATTATAAGATCGTTAATTTGTGATGACGGTCAAATTATACCCGTAAAAGTCATCAACATTGACCTTAAATCGAGATTAATAATACGCATTTTATATTAAATCACACGTTTATATTTAATATTTAATGTTATGTGATTTATATTATGTAAATTGGTATTTACTCGTTTTTATCCGATTTTGTGCGATTAATGTTGATTTTACAGATCATTACAAATCGAGAAGATTAGTGTCATTCAATCAATTATCTCAAGATAAGGAAGGAAGGAAATCGGAGCATTAAATGAGAGAGTAATCGGATCGACATGCAAACGTGCGCAGTGGGAGCAAGGCAAACGAAGAAAACGTGTAGAACATGGAAAATATAGGTTCGGTCGACCGAACCATTGGCTCGGTCGACCGAGTGTCATCTTTCGGTTGACCGAGTGTCAGCTTCGGGGCGGTTTAGGGCTTTTGTCGTGTTTACCTTCTAGAACCACCCTAAGTCGGCAAAAACCTCTATATAAGCAAGCAGCTACGAGAATTGTAATATATACCTTAGAATATCATTCAATAAAATCACTCTATTCATATCTTGATTCAATGTAGTTTATTGAGGGTGTTTCCAGCAATTTAAGGGCTGCATTATGTAAGCCTTTATTTTCTTGTTTCTTTCTTTTAAGTAATTAATCCCTCCCAATTATGCTTTATCGTTTGAGTTAATTAATCATAGCTAGATGATGTAGATCTAGGCTATGACGTTAGGGATGTGGCGACTTGTTAAGGGTGAATTTACACGATTTATAACGCTATATTCTATGTTAAATTCCCCCATATTTGTAGTAATTTGTATAAGAAACGAGTGTTTAATGGAAATATTGAGTAAATGATATTTTAGAAGAGTCAATCGCAAAATAGGTTGATTTATGTGTTGTAATTGTGATTTTATGATTATTTGGACATTATTACGTTTTGCGATGTTTTTATGTGTTATAGATACATGTTTGAGGCTCAAAAGATGATCAAAAGTTGATTAAGTTCGAGCTAATTGATGATAAAAGAGATAATGAAGGAATGAGATAGAGAAAAAAGAGATAAAGATCAAGAAATCGAGACTCGACCAAGTTGGACGAGCGTCCGTGTCCCGTCTAGGTTGGACGGGCGTCCATCAAAGTCAACGGGCGTCCGGAGGTGTGATTTTGATACGAGAGAGTTTGGACGCTATCTAAACGAGCGTCTGAGGCAAGTCCAGAACTGAGTGAACGAGCGTCCAACAAGACGGACGGGCGTCCAGTGGCCGACATAGCAGAACCGACCTTGAAAATCTATATATAGCAGCGGATTTCAAACCCTAAACATACAATTCGATCCCTAAACCCTAGGGAGCAGCTTGGCTGCGTTTTTACTCCTTTATTTTCCAGCTTTTATGCAATAAAACATCTAGATTAGATAGTTAGATTTATGTTCTTTATTCCATCAATTCGAGTTTGCATAAGGATGCTAGTGAGGCTAAATCCTCCTTGAACAAGCGTTGTGAAGCCGTCCGTTTCAACAGTTTGATCTCTAGTTCGTGATTATTTTGTGAGTATCTATTAAAGTTGTTACTTTTATCATGTTTTTATATGTTGATTGCATGCTATATCGAAAGATCCGTGCTTTTGTTTATTGTTTGCTTGATGAAAGTCATGTTAACTTTAGAACACCATGATAAAAGTTTAGACCTTTAATCTAATCACAACGAAAGTTATTAGATTGAATCTCTAGATTAGAAATTGAAAGATTTCACGCCTAGGTTAGAAAGACGTAATCTTTAACATCGAAAGATAAAAGATTAGGAAACGAACTTGTCTACGAGAGTAGGAGTTTATGCCTTCGATTAGGTGAATCACGACTTGAGTAGAGATCACGAATTAATCCGAATTAGAATTGAATGTTGATAGGATAGGTGGATCAATTGCTTGTTCGTTCGTTATAATTTGATTTAATCCTTAAAACTTGAATTGTTTAGCTTTAGTTTACTTTTCTGTACTTTAGTTTAGTTTAGTTTTTATCGCTTTCAATCTTGCCTAGCATTGGAGCAATCCTCTGTCTAGTTACTTTTTTCGCATATTTGTTTAGGTTAGTTATTCGTTTAGGTTAGATTCGTGACATAGTTAGTTTAAAACAAAAGCTAGGGTTCACATTCGTCTAGTTCCCCGTAAGATCGACCGGCATAGCCTCTATACTACGATCCTTGCACTTGAGGTTAACCGGTTTATTACTTGTTGTTTTGTATTGATAAAATCCGGGACAAGTTTTTGGCGCCGTTGCCGGGGAACCGGACGGTTGCCTAGTTTTTGTTTTTGTTTTTAGTTTGTTTTCAATTCTTGTTTTTAGGTTAGATCTTTTCAGTCTCTTTTTGTAGTTAGTAGTTTAGTCGTTTTAGTGCGTTTTTCGTCGTGTTTCGTCGTAGTTAGTATAAATTTTAGCTTCTTAGTTTGATACTCGTTTTTTCGTTTTCATACTCGTTTTGCGTTCTTTCGTCTCGTATTGATCCGGACGGACGTCCGCATCACCGAACGCTCGTCCAAATCAAGTCTCGCTCTATTCGTTATCTATCTCGCTCTCCGAACGAGCGTCCGGTTAGTCCGAACGCCCGTCCGGTTCTTCCTCCGGGAAGACGCCCGTCCGGTTAATTGGACGCCCGTCCGTCCCGTCTCGCCATCGTTTTTATTTTTATTTCAATTAGGTTTTTCGTTTTTTTCGTAGGTAAGTGTCGTAGGTAGGTTTCTTAGGTTGAATCATCTGACTCCACGCCTTTCACGATCAAATTTTAGGGAAAAAGGGTCCGTTTTAGCACTTGATAGTATTTTGGCCATAACTTTCGGCTCGAGTGTCGGATTGGCGCGCAGGACCCCAATTCGGAAAGCTCGTTCCGACGCCGACGACGTGGCAGACCGCCGGAGGCCGTCCGACACCGTTTTCGAGGTCAAAATCCACTGTTTTCCCTTCCATTTTGGGCTCGAAGATTTCAACACGTTTTTAGTGTTTCGTTTTTTCGTTTTTAAATTTTTCGTAGTTAAGTTTCGTAGTTTTTGATTTCTCTAGGTTTAGTTATCCTTTCCCTCTCGTCCGATCCGTCCTTTCGTCACTTTCTATCCTTTCTTGCTCAACACCTTGAGTTGGTGTTCGGTTTATGCAAACTCGTAGTCATAAGGGACCACTAATCTATTCCCCGACCCCGAGCGGACCATAGTCCGACCCAATAGGCGGAGACTTCGTTTCGACGAAGGAAACGCTCTAGATCAAGAATCTGAGCAATATCTTTCAGGAGAAATCGAAAGAATAGTAATAATGGCAGCGGAAGATAGACGGACGTTGGCCGACTATGCCATGCCCGGTACAGTCACCATCAACCCGGCTATCGTCATGCCTACCATTACTGCTCCAAACTTCGAGCTTAAACCCGGACTTATACAGATGATGCAGCATGCATCAATTTTCCATGGTTATCAATCTGAAAACCCCCACACTCACTTACACACATTCTTGCAAATATGCGGTACTACCCGTATCCAAGGTGTAAGTGATGATGCCATCAAGCTCAAACTATTTCCATTTTCCTTACGGGGGAAGCACTCGAGTTGGTATCACTCCCTCCCCTCTGAATCCATCACTACGTGGGCTGAGCTCGAGAAGGAATTTCTAAGTCAATACTTTCCTCCTTCAAAAACAGCCCACTGTCTGAACGAAATCTTCACATTCCGTCAGCTGGAAAATGAATCATTCTTTGAGGCGTGGAAAAGGTTTAAGTCTCTCCTGCGAAAGTGTCCCCATCATGGCTTGCCAAAGCAAAGGCAAGTCCATACTTTCTTCAGTGGATTGACCGAGCTCACCAAGGGCATGGTCAATAGTTCCTCTGGTGGGGCATTTCTCAAGAAAACACCTGATGAGGGGTGGGCGCTGTTCGAGGACATTGCCAAGTATAATTATGCCCCCTCTTATCAAGCCATTCAAGCACCTCCTCCGCCTCCCAAGGTCGAAGAGGTGACTATGCAAAATCTCGTTGCCATGTTGCAGAAGCAAATGGCAACCTCTCAAATGACAGCTGCTCAAAACTTCTCAAATCCGAGTTATCTGGCTCCTTCACCTTCACAGAACTCTCAAGTTACGTACCGTGAAGCTTGTCGTCGGACCGGCCATATGACCGGCCAATGTCAATTTTCTTCCCCTCTCGCTCGGCAAGTCAATGCGTTCATGACTATGGACGACGATAATCCAATCACATGCCAAGTATGTGACAAAGATGGGCACACTCGCTCGCTTCGTCCCATGATTGGGCGGAATGCGGAAGTCAATGCTTTCTCGGCCGGACAAATCGAGAGATTCAACAACCAATTCTCTCGCCGAACAATTTCCAAAACCAAGGGTTTAATCAATCTTCGGGATTTAATCCTAATTCGAACTTCAATAGAAACCCCTGGTTATAATCGAACCCAAGCTATAATTCTTCCAATCCCAAAGAAAGGTTCAATCGAATTGGCCCGCCAATTCTAATTCTACATTTCCAAATCGGTCCAATCACCACTACCTCAAAATCATCGAACTCTCAAGGACCCTCCCAATCCAACAATTTCGAAACCAAGTTGGAGGAGCAAAGCAGGACAATAAAAAATCTTGAGAAACAAATAGGGAAATTGGCTGAGCAGCTAGCGTCAAGACCCCCAGGGCATCTGCCCAGTTTTACTGAGAAAAACCCAAAAGGCGGTCAAGTCGCTCACGCCGCTTTAAGCAGCAGTCAATGCACTGACCTGGTACCTTCACCTCCATACGGTAGAGAAGAGGCCAGTGCAATGAATTTGAGAAGTGGTTCTCAAGTTGGTGGTCCCCCTGGCTTCCAGGGAAACCACTAGCCCCTCCTGCCATTGGTAAGGCAGGAGGGGAAGTTGAGCACCCATCATCCCCTTGGTCGCGAAGGAGGAAAATCGGGTGGCCGATCCCCGAGAAGTGAAACATTTGAGGATCCTCGGGTGGTCGATCCCCGAGGAGTGATGAGTTAAATGATAGTCGTGGCCGATCCCCCGACTAGCAAAAAGAATGAGAAGACGGTTCGGTGGAAAGATTTGGAAGACAAAGCTATCGAGCGCATCCTCAAAGAAAATCTTTTCCGAGGATGATTTGAAAAGGCTTCCATTTCCACCGAGAAAGAGCAACATCCCATTGCATGAAGATAAGAAGTACGGAAAGGTGCTTAATCCGCCGAAAAATACTCAGGTTAATCTTCCACTCTCAGAAGTTTTGGTTGAAATGCCTAAGTATACTAAATTCATCAAGGATGTTGTTTCTTCGAAGAAGAAGTTAGCAGAAATGGATCAGGCAATTGGTGAGGATTGTTCAATGATCAATTATCCAGACTTACCAATCAAAAGAGGTGACCCCGGGAAATTCGTGCTCACATTGCAGATGGGAGGCCTAGTCTTTCCAAATTCTTTATGTGACCTGGGTGCATCCATAAGCTTGATGCCATTATCTATTTGCAAGCAGCTGGGTTTACAAAGTCTTCTAGAACCCACTACCATGAACTTGCAGTTCGCTGATAGATCTTCAAAGAAAGCCTCAGGGATCCTAAAGGACGTATTGGTTCAAGTTGGTAGGTTTACCTTTCCCGTTGACCGGTATGTCTTAGATATGGAGAAAAATGAAAACGTCCCTCTCGATTCTTGGAAGACCTTTCCTATCTACGCCTAGAGCCCTCATCGATTGTGATGGTGGGAAAGTAACTATCCGAGTTGGTGACCAAGAGGTGAGCTATAGTGTTTCTAAATCTATTCAAGTACCCTCCGGTTCTCCAACCGGCCGTTCCATGAGGAGACGTCGATGACTTCAATAACTTCATGGATAAGCAAGTCTTGGTGTAGAAGCGAGAATATGAGCGATTGATTGATAATCCGAATAATCATGGTGTGGTCAATCTAGCCAGCCGGTTAGCGGTGATTTTGAGGATGAGCTAAGAGAAGAAGCCTTGGCGTAGGACCACTAAGTAAGCTCGGCGATGTTGAGTTGAAGAGTGGTGATCTTAAATCAAGTCTAGAGGAACCCCCGTAGACTTGGTTACGAAAAGCCGTTGCCTAAACATCTTAAGTATGTATTTCTAAGAGAAGGTGACAAGCTTCCTTTGATCATCTCTCGCCAAGCTATCTCGTATAGAAGAGCTTAAACCGTTAAACGTCTTGCGCAAAAATGAAAAAGCCTTTGGATGGCGGGTGGGAGATATCCGAGGGATATCTCCCGACATCCGTATGCACAAGATCAAGGCGAGGAGGGTGCAAAACGAGTTAGACGACCTCGGAGAAGGCTCAACCCTCACATGCAAGAAGTAGTCAAGAAGGAAATCATTAAGCTTCTAGATATGGGTATCATATACGCCATTGCGATAGTGAGTGGGTGTCCCCGACTCGGGTGGTCCCCAAGAAAGGTGGAATTACTATTGAAAAGAATGAGAAGGGCGAAGAGATAGCATTGAGGCTCGTTACGGGATACGAGTATGTATCGATTATCGAAAGCTCAATGAGGTCACACCGAAAGATCATTTCCCCTTCCATTCATTGATCAAATGCTTGAGCGTCTAGCGGGGCACGCATTCTATCGCTTCCGGATGGATATTCGGGATACTTCCGTATACCCATCGATCCCGTTGACCAAGAGAAGACCACTTTCACTTGCCCTTATGGTACATTCGCCATAGGCGGATGCCATTTGGTCTATGCAATGCCCCCGCTACCTTTCGGAGGTGTATGATGGCAATCTTTGACGGGCTAGTTGAAAAGTGCATGGAGATTTTTATGGATGATTTCTCGGTCTTTGGTCAATCCTTCGATGATCGCCTCGATAATCTTGATCGGGTGTTATCCGGATGTGTGGAAAAGAACTTAGTACTTAATTGGGAAAAATGCCATTTCATGGTAGATGAAGGAATAGTTCTTGGCCACAAGATCTCACCAAAGGTATAGAAGTAGATAGGGCCAAGGTTGAAGCTATTGAGAAGATGAGTTATCCTAAGAATGTTCGGGAAGTCCGAGGTTTTCTCGGACATGTCGGCTTCTATAGGAGGTTCATCCAGGACTTTTCAAAGATTGCCAAGCCCCTGTCTACTTTACTCAAAGAAGACGTTACTTTTGATTTTGATGAGAATTGCAAGCGCGCGTTTGAGGAGCTTAAGAGTAGGCGATCTCTCGCTCCAATTCTTATATCGCTGACCGGAACCTACCCTTTGAGCTTATGTGTGATGCATCCAACTATGCTTGTTGGTGCGTCTTAGGGCAAAAGCTTAATGGAAAGTTCCGAGCCTATCTATTATGCCGTCACACACCGAATCCTTCTCAAGTTAACTACACGACAACCGAAAAGGAACTATTAGCCGTAGTCTTTGCTATGGATAAGTTTCGTAGTTACTTGCCGGGTGCTCAAGTGATTGTGTGGACCGACCACGCCGCTTTGCGATATCTCATGACCAAAAAGGAAGCTAAACCGCGCCTCTTGCGTTGGATACCGACCCTACAAGAGTTTGACGTTCAAATTAAGGACAAAAAGGGCGGTGAAAATGTAGTGGCGGATCACGTTTCTAGAATGTTAAGTGAGGAGAAGGGTGATCCCGATGATATAGATCTTTACTTTCCTCACAGAGAACATTATGTTGATAGACGGTTGTCCTCCCGATGTTCCATGGTATTCCTCCATTGTAAACTACCTTCATGCCCGTTATCTCGATCCTGAAATGTCTTATCAAGAGAAGAAGAAGTTCTTCTCTGATATGAAATATTTCGTTTGGGATGAACCTTATCTTTTCAAGATCTGTAAAGATGGTTTGCTTAGGAGATGTGTACCGGAATCCGAGCAACGTGATATAATCGAGCAATGCCATAGTGGACCCACAGGTGGTCACTTTGGTCCTTGGAAAACAGTTGCGAAGATCTTTCAATCCGGTTTTTATTGGCCAACGATCTTTAAAGACACAGAAGCTTTCTGTAAAGCTTGTGATCGTTGTCAAAGAACCGGAGCTTTGACAAGGCGATTTGACATGCCTTTGAAACCCATCCTTGAATGCGAAGTCTTTGATGTTTGGGGCATCGATTTTATGGGACCATTCCCATCATCTTGCGGGAATAAATACATCTTAGTCTGCGTTGACTATGTTTCGAAATGGGTGGAGGCAATAGCCACTCCTCACAATGATCATAAAACGGTCATGAAATTTCTGAAGAAGAACATCTTTGTGAGGTTTGGATGTCCACGTGCCTTGATCAGTGATGAAGGGACACACTTTTGCAACCGACCTTTGGAAAAAGTCCTCGAGAAGTATGGTGTTCGCCATAAACCGGCACACCATATCATCCGATGACTAGTGGTCGAGTTGAGCGAAGCAACCGAGTCCGAAGAAAATCCTGGAGAAGACGGTGAATAGTCATAGAAAAGACCGGAGTCTCGAAGTTGGACGATGTACTTTGGGCATATAGGATCGCCTATAAGACCCCTATGGGTACATCGCCATATCAAATGGTCTACGGTAAGCCATGCCATCCGCCGGTCGAGCTAGAGCACGGGGCGTCTTGGGCTACGAAGTTTCTTAACTTCGATTCCCAATCCCGTGGCAAACACCGCCTGCGCAGCAGTTACGAAATTTGGATGAATTCGGACTCCAAGCTTACGAAAGCGCCGGGATTAGTAAGGAGAAGATGAAACTCCTCCACGATGCCAAGATAAAGAAGAGAGAATTCAAGGTCGGTGAGCAAGTGTTACTCTACAATTCCAGGTTGCATTTGTTTCCTGGCAAGTTGAGGACACGTTGGTCCGGTCCTTTCGAGATTCTCCAAATCATTCCCGGAGGTGTGCTAGAATTACGAGGTTATGGTGATCAACCGTTCCGAGTTAATGGTCGAGGTGCAAGCACTATATAGGTGAACATAAAGAAAAGCCTTTGATTGTTAAATTCCTCGAAATCCTCGGGTGTGGGACTTCCGAAGTCAACCACTTTGACGAGTTTTCACCCGATTTGTTTTCCGAGGATGACGGTTGTGTTAAATCGAAGATGTTCTAGCGGGTAGTGCCGATATGGAAGAGTTTGAGAGGAGCGACAACTTAAACGTCATCCGAGGAGTCGGAGGAGAAAGAACACAACCATGGGGAAACTTGAAAAGATATGGAGAGCTTTCAAAGATTTAACCCCATGCGTTAGATGTCGTTTTGCACCCACACTACGGACCGGAGCTTAAACGAGGTAGTGGGCCGGCGTAAAGGTTAAATGGCCCGATCCAGCCGAGCTTCGAATGTGTCGAGCTAACGACAATAACCAAAAGCGCCACTAGGAGGCATCCTAGATATCCCTTATTATATTAGAACTCTCTATTATGTTATTTCTTTTCTTTGATTTATTTGTTTTGTTTAAGTCTAACTAGGGTAATTGTGGATTTTGCCTTGTCGGTTGATTCGATTTCACCTTATCCTTCTCTTTATCTCTATTTTGCCATGTTATATTCCCCCTTTGTCCCCCGAGATCTTGTCTTGTTTTCAAGTGTGCAGGATATTTGTGATAGCAATTGCGAGCTTTTAGATGATGTCAGTTTTCCGGTGGATGGTCCACAATCTACCGACGTCTTCGAGCATTTCTGGATTGGACGTACGCCACTTCCAGTGTTGCCCTCTTTAGAACTACAATCAGCTAAGTTCTCTTTTCTTTTATTTTGCACACCATGAGGACATGTTGTCATTTAAGTGTGGGGGAGGGGAATGGTCGCTATGTATCGACCATTTGGTTAATACATGATATTATTTTCTATGCTAAAATGATGCTAAATTTTCAAAATTTTTGTTTTGTCTCGAGTGAGCAATGCATGTTTTTGTTCGGTTTGTTATATTCATCGATGCTTTATGCCATATGTTTGATAAGTTAGTTGTTTCACCTGACACTATTTTTCACGTGCCATAGTGAATGATGAGCTATATTTATGAGTTATACCCCTTTTGGATTAGTGGTTTTTGATTTTCTTATGAGTCATGTACTTAGTGCTACGTATATATCGTGAGACTTATGATAGTTTGTATTTAGTTCCGAAGTATGAGATACTGTGAATATCTAGACGTTTGAATGTGATAAGTAACACGGAGCTAATGTCAATTAAAAAGATAAGTGAAAAAGTTGAATTAATATGAAATTATTTGTGTGTGTCGAAAGCTAGTCGATGATTTGAGTGAGGTAGGGTATACCACGTATGTCCTATATCACTATGATGACTAAAAGCTCACGACAGTTAGAAAAAGCTGCCTTATGATTGGAGTAAGGTAGGGTATTATCTCGAAATGTCCTATTCTGCTATGAGGGCAATAGCTTCTTCTAATGTGTGTTTAAAGTGAAATAGTTAAATCAACTAAAGAATTGGTATGAAATTGATATAAGACTAAGTTATCGTCTATCTTATCCCCAGTAGAAACTGTCAGATATGCTGTAGGGATTGTCCTCTGAGTATTTCAGAAAGGCCCTAGATATATTCGGTCATTCTTTTCGGGATATATCACGTTTGTAGGGTGCATCTTATGAGTGTCATTGATTACTAGTCTACAAGGGGGTATTAGCTAGTTTTGCTTTGAGTTTTTCAAGTTTGGATTTAGTGGAAGTTTTCTATGGTTTAGCACACACGCACTGGTGAACTTCTGATTTATTGGATATATGTTATATATGTTGAGATGTCTGTTCTTTTTCCGAGCCTAGTCTTTGTTTTGTTTTGCTCGGGACGAGCAAAAGCTAAGTGTGGGGGAGTTGTTAAGGGTGAATTTACACGATTTATAACGCTATATTCTATGTTAAATTCCCCCATATTTGTAGTAATTTGTATAAGAAACGAGTGTTTAATGGAAATATTGAGTAAATGATATTTTAGAAGAGTCAATCGCAAAATAGGTTGATTTATGTGTTGTAATTGTGATTTTATGATTATTTGGACATTATTACGTTTTGCGATGTTTTTATGTGTTATAGATACATGTTTGAGGCTCAAAAGATGATCAAAAGTTTATTAAGTTCGAGCTAATTGATGATAAAAGAGATAATGAAGGAATGAGATAGAGAAAAAAGAGATAAAGATCAAGAAATCGAGACTCGACCAAGTTGGACGAGCGTCCAGGTCCCGTCTAGGTTGGACGGGCGTCCATCAAAGTCAACGGGCGTCCGGAGGTGTGATTTTGATACGAGAGAGTTTGGACGCTATCTAAACGAGCGTCCGAGGCAAGTCCGGGCGAGTGAACGAGCGTCCAACAAGACGGACGGGCGTCCAGTGGCCGACATAGCAGAACCGACCTTGAAAATCTATATATAGCAGCGGATTTCAAACCCTAAACATACAATTCGATCCCTAAACCCTAGGGAGCAGCTTGGCTGCGTTTTTACTCCTTTATTTTCCAGTTTTTATGCAATAAAACATCTAGATTAGATAGTTAGATTTATGTTCTTTATTCCATCAATTCGAGTTTGCATAAGGATGCTAGGAGGCTAAATCCTCCTTGAACAAGCGTTGTGAAGCCGTCCGTTTCAACGAGTTTGATCTCTAGTTCGTGATTATTTTGTGAGTATCTATTAAAGTTGTTACTTTTATCATGTTTTTATATGTTGATTGCATGCTATATCGAAAGATCCGTGCTTTTGTTTATTGTTTGCTTGATGAAAGTCATGTTAACTTTAGAACACCATGATAAAAGTTTAGACCTTTAATCTAATCACAACGAAAGTTATTAGATTGAATCTCTAGATTAGAAATTGAAAGATTTCACGCCTAGGTTAGAAAGACGTAATCTTTAACATCGAAAGATAAAAGATTAGGAAACGAACTTGTCTACGAGAGTAGGAGTTTATGCCTTCGATTAGGTGAATCACGACTTGAGTAGAGATCACGAATTAATCCGAATTAGAATTGAATGTTGATAGGATAGGTGGATCAATTGCTTGTTCGTTCGTTATAATTTGATTTAATCCTTAAAACTTGAATTGTTTAGCTTTAGTTTACTTTTCTGTACTTTAGTTTAGTTTAGTTTTTATCGCTTTCAATCTTGCCTAGCATTGGAGCAATCCTCTGTCTAGTTACTTTTTCTGCATATTTGTTTAGGTTAGTTATTCGTTTAGGTTAGATTCGTGACATAGTTAGTTTAAAACAAAAGCTAGGGTTCACATTCGTCTAGTTCCCCGTAAGATCGACCGGCATAGCCTCTATACTACGATCCTTGCACTTGAGGTTAACCGGTTTATTACTTGTTGTTTTGTATTGATAAAATCCGGGACACGACTCCTTGTCTATGGGGATCCCATAACCTACGTCGTACACTTAGTATTTATTCATGAATCTGCATTGTTCAATTAATGTGTATCTAAGTTAGTTTATATGAATGCTTTACAAATTACTGTTTAATCCGTTGTGTATGATGAAACGCTGAGAGATACGTTCAGGGATGTAATCTGGGGGAAAAAGACCATTCGGTCGACCGAGCTTAGCTATTCGGTCGACCGAGCCCTGTTTCATCCGTTAAATAGCCACGTCTTTATGGTTAGGTTAACTTAATAGAATTTATTATCTCAGTAGGTATGGCTATGGCTACGTTACTCGCTTAGTTTAATTAAAACGTGTAAGAAGGAAATACCAATATAAAACTCTTAGGTAGGCTCATGAATTGATCTTCAGATGTTCAGCGTTATCTAGGTAGGTTTATATTTGGGGATTGCTAGCACCTGATTATACGTACGTCGTAGATTAGCATGAGACTATAACTTGGTAATTGCTAGTTGGACGAGAGCTTGAGTGATCGTTTAGGAAGTACGCCTAACCATAGGAATGCTGCCTAGACGAGGTGTACGGTCAATATCGGCATCCTTAGAGTCGTAAGCGTGTAAGTTATATGAGATGGAGGCACCAAAATGCGAAGTCACGTAACAATACCACAGTGATTTAGTGACTTACCGGTGCTAAGTCAAGTTAAAGAGGATGGCTCCCGTAGCCAATCTAAGATAGATACAAACGGATTGACGGTTAATAAGTTCGGTTTATTATATAAATTATCTAGGTCCAAACGATAAAGATAATTGGGGAGGTTAATTACGTTGTGTCGAGTCGTGTCTTTACTTTTCTTGTCCTTTGTTGGTCGTAGACCGTCTTTATGTCTTGACGATACGTTTAATTAATTGTTTATATATGGAATGACCCACAATTGGTTCTCATGGGATCGACCTCGATTCACTATATGTTATACTACGATGGGCGCGTCATCTTTGCTAAGTATTGGTTTATGGTGGTCAAGTATTTTATAACCTGATTGACCACGTCATCAATTTGCTATGTAGAAAGGTAGTGAAAGTTTTATTGAGGTTGAGGTTGAGGTTGAAGTTACTGGGCTGATTCATGGAGGAGAATCGAGGATTTAAGGGGTTTTCTTATGCCAATGGCGAGATCTATCGGTCTGCTTGTGTACCCGGTGATTCGACTCTACTCAGAAAAATTGATAGCCTAGATTTGCCGGTTGAGAAGTTTAGAGAAGTGCAACAGCCAGATTATGAAGTCGGCGATTATGATTGGATTTGGAGTGTCAGGTGAAGGACCTTTTGTGCTTTGTGATTATTATGGAACGAGAACGGATTTGAGGGTAATGGATTAGTACGGAGTTGAAGAAGAAGAAGAAGAAGAAGAAGAAGAAGAAGAAGAATCATGGAGTAAAGTGGTATCCATTCATTATGATGCGCTTCATCCTCTGTCGTCTTACTCTTACATCCATGAACAGGTACTTTGCATTTTAAGCAACAGCGAAATTGTTTTTGACTAATAGGTTTGATTTGCTTGTATGCCATTCTAATAAGCACAAAGAATGTAGGAATATTGAGCTGGATGTTGGCTGTTCATCATACTTGAGAGTTGCTTTTGAAGTTGCTCTGTATATTAAAAGCTTGGTTTCTTTTCTCCTAGTGGATATTATTGATGCATTCCTTTCTGCTGTCCCTGCTTCAGGTTTCAGTTAAGCTTAGTTTTTGTTGTTCCCTGAACATCTTCCCTCTTCTTGATGTGTCTATATTAATAATATGGTGTGAAATGTTTATGAATTAATTATGACTTTCTTTCGGATCAACATTTAGTTTAGGTTGTTTAAAACATGAAAGTCTAACAACATAGGGATACACATTTGGAGTAAGTGAAAGCATAATCCAAAACACAGGGATACACATTTGAGGTATTGTACATGTATACATCAATTGAATCAACACAGATTCAACTAGTTAACTAAAAGATTAAGATGTTGCAGTAACACAATAATTTTCAAAAACTTAATAAGCAGGTCAATCCACTGTTCTAAAAATCGCAAAAAGCGATCGCCTAGGCGCTAGGCGCACCCCGAGCGTCTCGAACATACCCTAGGCGACCTCTGCTGGGCGATCGGGTCTTCTGGGCGGTTCTGGGCGGTCCTGGGCACCGCCTAGGCGACCTAGGCGATTAGGGTTCCATCTGGGCGAACATCCAAGTTTTCCCAAGTGTTTAGACAAGAAAGAGGCATATAGAACACTCATACCTTGATAGTTGATACTGCTGGGCAATAATGATGACGTAGTGTATCAATTTCCCACAATGAGCTCCCGGCACAAAAACACAACTGTTAAAAGCTTTGTAAACTAGAATTCTTCTGATCAAGTCATCCAAAGTAAAGATATTACACTCTAGAGCTTTCCCCCAAATAGATTTAAGCTATTATTACTCTGAATGTTGGAACTCAAAAGACTTGTACTCAGACTAGTGTAACCCTAAAACCCCTTAAAACCCTAAAACCGCCTGGGCGCCCTAGGCGCTAGGCGCCCTAGTAGCGCACCGACTTCGCTAGCGATTTTTAGAACATTGGGTCAATCCAATGTACGTAGATGTATACACCAAGTAACACTTAGTCCCCTAGTTGATTAAAATGTGAAGATGTAGAACATTATTATTCAAAAACTCTTGAGTGTCGAACAAATTCTTGGCTTGTTGGCACGGATCAGGAGCACAGAAACATGTTGAAACATCTCAGAATACCAATGAAAAAGAAAACCTGATGATGAAGCCGGCTATTATTATGATTGGAAATTGGGAGTGTTAGGTGGACGACCTTTTGTGCTTTGTGATTATTACGGAACGAAAACGGATTTGTGGGTAATGTATATGTATGGAGTTCAAGAATCTCTGTGTGAGTCTGTTTTTATCCCTTAGGATGGTATTCATCCGTGTTGCCTTACTTGTCGTATTGTATTGCTGACAGCAGCCTTTTAGGTTCAAAATTTAGACTTTTTATAGTCTATGGGTCAAAAGTTTTAGCCTGTAGATTGTTACCAAATCCTGGCATGCCTCATCCGAGTTATTGAGGTTTTCTAGTGTGTAATATATATTTAGAGAGTCTCGGTACGTATACATCAAATCCTTACTTAAAACCAGTTCGTGGTAGTTTTCATTTGCATCTTGTTCTACTCTATAAGTGAAGAAGACCATGTCGAGAACCTTAAGATAGTGCAACACGCCGGCAGATCCACATAGGAGAGGCGTAGGGCAGTGCCCCCATTTACATCCGGAAAAAAAAACTGTATTACAATAATGTATCTTTTTTTTTTTTGGACATTTATAATGATAAGTACATGATAAATAATTAACTATACCACATTTATATGGAACAACAATGACAAACAAGTTCAAAACTTTCAATCAAAAGATATTTTAAATCATCTAAGTGCATTGAATAACCAGTGTGTCCTACATCAAATGGTAGATTAAACTATAATAAATATCAATAGCAAGTTGATGATTTAAGTGTCTTTTAAATGAATGTTTTCAAAGACTTGAGCAGATTTTTGTATTTCTGTGTTTAATTAGTCAAGAAATTCTTAAACCACTTGACAGAATCCTTTGGGTATCTTTTGAGATTATCATTATAATCAACAAAATAGAGACCAAATCTAGCAGTATATCCAGCTCCCCATTCCCAGTTATCCAATAAGGACCATACAAAATATCCTTTCACATTGCATCCATCTTTCCTGCAAAAGTTAATTCAAAATTGTATGAGCAATACAATCAAGTATTTTTATATGATTATCAATGATGAAATGTGTATTTATACTCACGTGATCGAATCTGACAAATTTATGAGATAGTCGTTATGATAATTAATCCGTTTCTCATCCTTTAAAGCAGTCTCACGAGAAATAAATATGCTATTCGGATCATCCATCCCTGCAAACAGTATATCAACAACATTTTAATATATATTGAGGTTTAAGTTGATCATTAATCATTGATAATGATAACGATGTTTGATTAATTACCGTTTTCAGTAATAATGACAGGTGGATTTCCATACTTTTGTTTGATGTAATTCATCAAGCTTCTCATCCCATATGGAACTATGTATAACCATATTGCATTTGCCTGTAATCAGCATAGTTAGAGCAAACAACCATGTATTATGATTGTAATAGCTAGCAAAGTTAAGCATATATTTTGTTATATGTGTATGTGTGTATCCATAAGCCCTAAATCTATGTGTATGTGTGTATACATACGCGTGTGTGCCTACACAAGTTGGCTCGGTTAGTAAAACCGATTCACACAATCTTCCATGAGGTCGTTGGTTCGATCCATAGAAACGACGTACCTTGTCACCAATAGGCTTCAAATTGTAAGGATTCCAAGCTGCAAAGATCAATTATAGAATGGTTAAACGTTCGTCTTAATAACACCATGAAACGTAAAAACGAAGAGTATATACAGTACAGTACATACGGAGTGAAAGCGTCCCAGAATCCGCAAAAGTGTCATTTAGCAGCAAACCAAATATGTCTGTCTGGTTATGCTTTGTGTACCAAGTTGTATAGTGATTTATTCCAATGAAATCATAAGCTCCCTTCAAGCTGGAGGATTGTGCTTTAGTGAATTTCGGTAATCGGTTCCCTACTCGTGTTCTCATCGTGTTTGGATAATCCCCTGTTATCAACGGCTCCAAAAACCTGCATTTTCATTATTACTCCATAGCATTTCCGTTATTTAAATTATAGATTAAAAAAGGCTATTATGTTTGATAACATAAATGAAATGAATATATACCATCCCAAATTGAAATCCATGGCCCTTTGCACAGCAGCAATGTCCTCTGTAGAGTTTGAAGCCGGTTCATACCAGAAAGTATCCAATGTAATCCCGATTTCTCCGTGTTGTTTCGGCTAATAAAATAATATGATTTATAGTTTATTACAATTCAAAAATGTGCAAAATTAAACTAATACAAAAAAGAAAGAATCAATATATACCTTGTACTTTTTGTTATAAATATCAGTAACAGCGGCATGAGCAAGGAGTGCGTTATGACCGACTATGTAAGGCTCAGTTGCAGAATTCCCGGCCCTACAAAAAGCTCGTAGAAGAATCGAGCAGTGTCCAGGGGCTTGTAGACCTACGTCGTATCCTTGTACAGCAAAAGTGTGTGGCTCATTAAAAGTGATCCAATGCTTCACATGATCGCCAAACTTTTGAAAGCATGTCTCAGCAAATACAGAGAAGTCCTGGCTGTTAAATTATGAAAATTCAAAGTTCAAAAATGGATTTTCGGAACATTATTTTGAATAATTGGAATCAATCAATATAGATTTTGTTTACATGATTTGGGGGCTTATCCATCCGCTATATCGATCTTCGAGGGCTTGAGGGAGATCCCAGTGGTACAGAGTAACATATGGTTGAATTCCTGTATAATAATAATAACAATAATTAGTTGATGAATATAATATATATGTTCAGTTGAAATAGGTTGAAAAATAAAGAACCTTTAGAGATCAAAGCATTGATGATTTCATTGTAATGATCAACTCCTGCTTGATTGAGTTCTCCAGTTCCATCTGTTTAACATACATATATACATACATACATAAGCTCTAATGTTTTTTAAGAATAAACATTGAATCGACATTCGATTTTCTAAATGTTGATTTGGTGCGATGCATTGGTAAAGTTGTTGTGCCCTAAATACAGACTCCCTTTAAAATAAAAAAATAAAAAAAACTTACTAGGGTATAGGCGTGTCCAAGCTATAGAAAACCTATAGGCATCCATTCCCATGTCTTTCATCAGTTGTACATCTTGCTGCATGTTTTAAAAGCAAATGTTTAGATATACATATCTCTTGTGGTACATTTTTACATACAAAAGTGAAAAATAATAAAACTGCCTTTTTGGGGCTGCACACTGTGGGTGGGGTATGGAGGGGGGGGAGGAAAACTTACATCATAAACATGGTATTGATCTACAGCAACATCAGCATTACTGAAGTCGATAACCTTGCCTGTCACAAATTTAATTTCCAAAAATATTAGTAGTATATACTATTACAAATTTTGATTTAAAATGCGGAACACACTCTTGAATTTATTTCCAAGAAATAAAAGTGTATAAACAGAGGAAATAGCACACACACATCATTATTTATACATACATATAATTCCATATTTCCATTAGCTATTTAATTACAAGTGTAAATATGATGGAAAACATACCAAAAGAATGTGCAAATTTATCCCAAACAGTGAGTCCCCGCCCATCTGCGTTCACAGCTCCTTCATACTACATATTTCATTCAAATTAAGAGCCAGTTAAATTAAGTAAATCTTGATATACATTGAGCAGTGCAAAATGAAGATACAATTATTAAATTAATATCTATACTTTAAACAATTAATCTATTCCCTCAAAAAAAAAAAATTCTATTTATATGATGTGTTGTACACATTCTATCCATACAACATATATTAAAAAATTTGAATTTTAAACAAATTTCTTCTGAAAGCTCTCTTAATACTATTATGTGTGTGATCATGGTCATTATGAATATGAGGAGTGTTAGTATTATTTTAATTTCTTTCTTAATTAATGGATTGGGAACGTCTATTGTATCACTTTCTGATTTGTCTTGTTGTGATGATGTAAAACAATTGTACCATGTTTTTTTTTAAAGAATAAAATTCAGATCAACTTTCCTATTTTACCCTCTTTTCTTTTACCACATCACCATGCTCTGTATACTAACACAGCAGCATGAGATCCTATCTCCTTAGGAAATAGGAAGCTCCCAAGACATTGAGGAAAAACTAATTAGTGATTAATCACTAGTATTAACAATGGAGATAGGATCTCCTGTTACTATACATAACATGAAGCTTCCTATTTCCTAGAATTATATATAAAAATAAACATGGGTAATTAATAAGTGAAGTTGATAAATTCGTGACTTTTATGTACTTTGTGTGAAATGTCAACAAACTCCATGTGGTTGACATAAGTACCCTTCTCATTGCATGTGTATTGTGTGGTATTTAATTGCTACAGAATCTCCTTAGATGTTAGATGTATGTCCCATTCTTCCTTTTCTCTTTCACCTCTCTTGAATTGTGAGGATATTGCCATAAATGGTAAAAATAAAAAGGGTGTGAAACATATGTATTGTAATAATAAAATTGTACAAATCAAAGACACACACACACATATGTATTTGTCTTTACTGTCCGGAAAATGATACTACCTCCGTCCTATAAAAAGTGTCCATATTTTACTATTTACGTAGATTAAGAAATTCAATTAATGTGTTGTGTTTTAGTAGTAATAGACATATATACCCCCGTCTTATAATTAATGCTTGCTTTGGAATATGAAGTGAACATACAGCAATAAATGTAATGCTAGGGTATGTTTGGAAAAATAGTATTAAATAATCGACACTTTTTATGGGACAAAACTTTTTTCAAATATCGACACTTTTTGTGGGACGGAGGTAGTAATAATAATAATAGTTTATTCAAAAGATCTTGATTAATTTTACTCTATATTTTTTTTTTAGGAACCAAACTATTTTATTAATCAATATCCGTCAAACAGGCGATCAAAATGTCATTCGGGAGCGAGGTGCCCCAAAGTGTCCGAGAAGAAACTAATAATCAATGTCGTGTCAATAGATGCGCCAGGACATTCCACACACGCCGAATAAATGAAAAAGAAACAGACTCAAAACAAACAAAACCACCAAACAATCCTGAAGTAAGCAATCCTGAGCGGTGAGGTCCTCCCTTGGTCGGCGAAAGCGTGTTATGCACGCCAAGCAATCACTCTATATCGTGCAAAATAGAAAAAAGTATTTTTAAATAACACTATTCGCTCAGAATAAAAAAATACAAAATAACACTAATGTTTTTTTTTTTTAAGGTATCACACATCGGGAACATGTCTAACCTCCTCAAACGATGTATTATTAAGACCAATCAAAATAGTGTTGTGTTTGCCAACGAAATATTCAACTTTATTCACACTACTATAGTACTACTTCTTGTTTTATATGAATAAAATATCTTTTTGTCGTATTTTTTTCATTTTAATAAAGAATTATTGTTCATATGGTTTTCGATACGCAAAAATCATTTTACTCAACCTAGGTCAATTCAAATAATACTATCAACCAATTATTATTATCTAAATAAAAAGTAAATATCTTAGGTTTAGATGTGAACTCTAAATTAGACATTGAGAAATTAATGTTATTATGATAACCATTATAACATAACGAGTGTCACAATACAACACAATTGACCATAAATTATAACTCAGTGAATTTTGATGTATTGTGTCACCTACAGTTATAAGAGTAACGTTCTGAGTCAGATTCCATCAAAAAGTTGCAAGTAGTTTGAATCTGCTTTGACTTTTGTCCTGAATTAATGTGGTATGTATGTTTCCATTTTAAACGGACTCCAATATTCTCATGACTGTGATTCAAGCAATATTGAATATTTTCATGACTAAAACTCACAAATATGATTAAGTAAAAAAAATACTTGTATCATTTATGTATGACTTAATATGTTTATGAAATTTTGTGTTTAGTAATTAGTACTACTATTATGTACTATTTTAAATGTTTTTTTTTAGAAGTAATTTTGTTTTAGGGCCAACAAGGCATTGATCCACGTTAACTTGGAGGTTCATTCGAGATGCGTACGTGCGTTTCATATCTGTCAAAAAGTGATTTTGTTTAATTTTGTTTTTAAGCATGTTTGAGTAAAATGAATAATATTAATCTTAAGTATGCGTGCATATATTTTGTATTCGTCAAGAAAATAATTTTATTTTTAAGCATGATTCAGTAAAATGAATAATATTAAGTAAAATTTTAAAATACAACCGTTGTAGAAAGGTTTTACCTAATATTAATGTTGTCAATAAAGTAATTTTGTTTTTAAGCATGTTTGAGTAAAATGAATAATACTAATATTAATATTTGTCAATACATTTTTTTTTGAATGAAAACTCACATTTTATTTAATCCGGGTTTTTTTAGTTCGATAATCATATGAAACTTGATTATACATGAATTTGTAAGAGTTAAAATCTCATTGATTCGAATTTTAAAAAAAAAGTAATAAGAATAAACAGATTTGAGGAATCAGACATATAATAACCACAAAAGAAGAGACAAAATAGTGGTTAACGAGAGAGAAGTGATTACTCCGATTAGCAGAATAGAAAAGGTCAATATTTTAATCCTACAATTAATGAGCAAACCTGGCTGCTGACCATGCCAAAACTCAAAAAAAAAAAAAAAAAAAAAAAAAATGTAAAAAAAAAATAAAATATCAGAGAACAGGTAGAGAAAGAGAATTTTAATTTGAAGATTTCCAGAGGGGTACCGGGTACGTAGTAGAAAAAGAATTATCTGAGAGAACAAAAAAAAAAAAAGTAGATTTGGAAATGCAATGCAAATTATGTACGTACCTGATAAGCAGAAGAGGCAGTTCCAAAAACAAAACCCTTTGGAAAGTGTTTTCTGCTAATATTCTGCTGCCCACTACATATTTGGACAAGGCCGCCTATAATCACCACAATTATTACCAGTAAAACACGAGCAATAATAATGTCTTTTCTCAGCTGCAACATAATCTTCCCTTTAAAATTTTAATTTTCTAATGCAGGGGTTGGAATTTTTTTGTTTTTTTTGAAGAAGTGTTGGAAATAAGAAGGCTTTAATTTCACGCTAAAGATTTTGGAACTAATTGCCCATTAATTGAAAAGCAATAATAATACATTATATACGAGGATAGACTCGTTAGTATATATATATATATATATATATTGATGTCTTTGTGTGTACATATAGATAGTGTGTAGAGATGAGAAATGGATATATAATTTGTTGGAGATGTATGTATGTGAAGCAATATTTAAAGTAATAAGGGAAGAATAAAGAGAGGCTATATATCGATATTGAGTGAAGCAAAGAATCAAACAAATAAAAATAAATAAATGGAGGTGCAATTTGCGCCCCAACCAAAACGTAATGGAATGTGGGTGGGGGTGGTAGTTATGCTCATATGGTGTCCGGTTCACACGTTCTTCTACTAAACCAAAAAAAAAAAACAAAAAAAAAATTAAATATGAGTTTTTATATTTCCACTTTGGATCTCTATCTAGCTAGATCATTGATCATTTTTATAATTATTGATTAATTTAAATTTACAAAATAATACGTTACTGTGACGTTCGATCTGTTTTCGGATATTGAATACTTATCCGAAAAAAAAATGTCTGGCACACATAACATTGAATTAATCTTAACATTATACAGTTACAGTGATGTCAAACTAAAGGTAGAAACGATACCTTATAAAGTACGATATGTCTTACATGTAAGATATTTTTTGAATAAATTACAAGTTTTATTATCGTATGTGTCAGTTTTGATGACTTGATCTCTAAACTGATGAATAAACTAGTGGAACTATCATAAGAAACTGAGACTGAGAATGATGGTCAGTTCAGTTAAGTATATACAGTTCTGTGAAAGTCAGTTTGATGAAGTGCAACTGAGTTTCTTCTGAAGTCAGCAGTCAGTTTGGTTTGCTGAGTATAGCAGAGTTCTACATCTAAGCAGTTTGTTACAAGTCTGGAAAGTCAGTTTTGAGCTGAGTTTCATCTGGTGGATAACAGCTGGAGGGGTCCACATCTGGGGTATTTATGACAATTCCGACAAAGATCTTATGACAGTTAGGGTTAGGGATTCGTGCCTATAACTACCAATGTTGTAATGCAATGTGTGTCTTTCAAGTGTGTTTTTTCACAAGTGTGTAAAATACCTTGTAACTTTGTGCATAATAAAATATCTATTTTTCTGTCCGTGGAGTAGTCGGCTCAACGTCGGAAACCACGTTAAATCACTGTGTTCTTTTTGTTTCTGTGTTTTATCAATTCCGCCATACTTTATGTTTGCATTGCTATTGTTATAATCTTTCTTAAACGGCAAGTTTCTCGTCCGTGTTTCAACAAACTGGTATCAGAGAGTCATGTTCAAGATTTAGAGAGTTGCAGGTTGAACTGAGTTGATCTTCACCAAGACCGGTGACCGGTGCTAGAATTTTGTGATTAAAGACTTGTTCTTTAGTAAGGATGATGTCAGCAATCAACGTAAAGATTGATAAATTTACAGGGAAGAATAGTTTCAGTTTGTGGCAAATCAAGATGCGGGCCTTGTTAAAGCAACAAGGATTATGGACTCCTTTATCTGATAGAGGGGATGCCAGTTCTGCAGATTATGCCAGTCTGGAGGAGAAAGCACATTCATCCATCATGTTGTGCTTTTCTGATGATGTTATCACAGAAGTTGCTGAGGAAGACACCGCTGCCAAGTTATGGTTGAAGCTTGAAAGCCTGTATATGACTAAGTCATTGACCAACAAGTTGCTGCTGAAGCAGAGGCTATTCAGCCTGATGATGCATGAGGGGACTCAGTTGAGAGATCATCTTGATCAGATGAACACAATATTACTTGATTTCGGGAATATTGATGTTAAGATTGAGGATGAAGATGCTGCTTTGATTTTGCTGGTTTCATTACCAGCTTCATATGAGAACTTTGTGCAGACCTTCATAGTTGGGAATGATATAGTCGCTTTGGAGGATGTAAGGTCAACTTTACATGCCAGGGAGCTGTGTAGTCAGGCTCCTAAACTAGTAGTCAGTAGCAGTAGTGGAAAAGAGCATGGTCAGTCTATGAAGAATAATTCTAAGAAGACAAGGTCCAAAGGCCTTAAATCCACAGATGTTTGAAATTACTGTAAGGAGCAGGGATATTGGAAGTCCAATTGTCCAAAGAGGAAGAAGAAGCAGGAGAACAGTTCTGACACAACTGCTGTGGCAGCTGAGCATGACTCAGATGAGAATATGGTCCTAGTGGCAGGAGAGTCAGCACATCAAACTGATGTGTGGATTCTGGACTCGGGGGCATCCTTTTATATTTGCCCTCACAGAGAGTGGTTCTCAAGTTATCAGCAGATAGATGGTGGTCATATATCTATGGCAAACAACAAGGTCTGCAAGGTAGTTGAGATTGGCTCAGTTCAGTTAAGGATAGAGGATGGAAGATTCTGTAAACTAAGTGAAGTTAGACATGTTCCACAGATGACCAAAAACTTTGTATCTCTCAGTTCTTTAGACAATAGGGGATTCAATTTTAAGGGTGAAAGTGGAGTGTTGAGTGTCTATAAAAATTCAGTTTTGGTTCTCATGGGAGTCAAGAAAGGTACTCTGTATATATTACAAGGGTTAGATGTTGCTGGTTCTGCTGTTGTGGCATCTGTGAGATTAGAGCTGTTAACGAGCCGAGCCGAGCCGAGTATTGGTGGTTCGAACTCGAGCTCGTTTAGCTCACGAGCTCGTTCGTTTGTGAAACGAACAAATTATTATGTTCGAGCTCGGCTCGTTTAAAAGATGAAATGTTTGAGCTCGGCTTGTTAAACAATTTTTTTGTCTTTCGGCTCAAGTTCGGCTCAAATTCGGCTCGAGTTCGGTTCGTTAAAATATAAAACAGAAATTGCAAATGTAGAAATAACAAGTTAGACATTAAAATTACATATATTACACAACTAAAATTACTATGAAAAAATCTAAATATTATATAAATTCAATCTATAATATCTATTAGATGAATGAATGAATTATCCTCTTTTGAGTCAGGGTTACTGTAAATTGATGTTTTTATATAAGCACGTTCGCGAACATAATCGAACGTTCATGAACCAAGCTCGTGTTCGTTTGTTAAGCAAACGAGCCTACAATCATGTTCGAGCTCGGCTCGTTAAGCTAAACGAACAAACGATCACGAACACTAACGAGCCGAACACGAGCGGCTTCGTTCGTATAACAGCATTGCCTGAGATTCATTAGTCACAGCTTACAAAACTGTGGCACATGAGACTGGGTCACATGGGTGAAAAGGGGATGCGCAGGTTCATTCTCAGAAAGATCTTCTTGGGGAGTGTAAGGTCAAGCATCTGGACTTTTGTGAGCATTGTGTGTTTGTGAAGCTTCATTGGAGCAAGTTCTCAAAACGGGTACACAACACAAAGTCATCACTTGATTACATTCATTTTGATTGTTGGGGGCAATCAAAGGTGGGGTCATTGGGTGGTCACAGATATTTTGTGTCATTCATAGATGACTATTCAAGGATGACTTGGGTGGTGATGATGAAACACAAAAGTGAGGCATTCAAGAGCTTCATGCAATGGAAGGCTCTAGTTGAAAACCAGTTAGGGAAGAAGATCAAGAGGCTTCGTACATATAATGGTTTGGAATTCTGTTGGACTGAGTTTGATGAGTTGTGCAGAAATGAGGGTATTGCCAGACATCATACAATTAGGAATACTCCTCAGCAGAACGGGGTAGCTTGAAAGGCTAAATCAAACTCATCTGGAGAGAGCAAGATGCATGCTCTCTCATGCTGGTTTGTCAAGGAGATTTCGGATAGAGGCTGTAAGCACAGCCTGCTACTTAATCAAAAGGAGTTCACACACAGGGATCAGTCTCAAAACACTAGTTGAGATGTGGTCAGGCAAGCCTGCTGATTACTCAGTTCTAAGGGTATTTGGAAGCACAGTTTACTATCATGTCAGTGAAGGGAAACTGGAACCAAGGGTCAAGAAAAGAGTGTTTGTGGGGTATGGTGATAGAGTAAAGGGGTACAAAATTTGGTCATCGGCATAAAATAGAGTTATTCTCAGCAGAGATACAGTTTTCGATGAGAATTCTATGCTCAATTCATCAGTGGGGAAAGTAACTGAAACTGAAACCAGTTCTGAAAGTGAGAAAACTGACAGTAAGGTGGAGCTTTAGGTGGAGTCAGTTGAAATGCAACAATTAACTGATCCAAGTCAGTTTTCATCTGGTTGCTGAACCAAAACTGAATCCAGGCCAGTCCGCTGAGGAAATGTCAGTTGAGCGTCAAACTGAGAACATGGGTCAGCAGATTATAGCTATCAGCAGAGCTAGAAGATCCAATGTTGGGGTACCTCCCAAGAGGTATGGTTTTGATGATTTGGTTGGATATGCACTTCAAGTTGCAGAAGAAATGGATGGTTTTGAACCTTCAACTTACAGGGAAGCAGTGACATGTTCTGAAGCATCTCAATGGATTGCTGCCATGGGAGATGAAATGGAGTCTTTGCTGAAGAATCAGACTTGGGATCTAGTTAAACATCTAGCTGATAGGAGAGTTGTTACTTGCAAATGGATCTTCAAGAAGAAGAAAGGAATAACTGAGGCAAAATGAGTTAAGTATAAGGCATTTTTGGTTGCAAGAGGGTTCAGTCAGAAAGAAGGAGTGGACTTTGATGAGACATTCTCACCAGTAGTCAGACATAATTCAATCAGAGTGTTACTAGCAATGGTGGCACAACAGGACTTAGAACATGAGTAGTTAGATGTGAAGACAACTTTTCTACATGGTGAGGTAGATAAAGAGATATACATGACTCAGCCAGATGGTTTCCATGTTCATGGCAAAGAAGATTCTGTGTGTAAGTTAAAGAAGTCATTGTATGGGTTGAAGCAAGCTCTTAGGCAGTGGTATAAAAGGTTTGACAGTTACATGATCCAGTTGGGCTACATCAGAAGTCCTTATGATTGCTGTGTTTACAACAGTCGGTTGGAAGATGGATCATACATCTATCTTGTGTTATATGTGGATGACATGCTGATAGCTGCAAGAAAGAAGTCTGATGTTCAGTATCTGAAAGACCTGCTGAGTTTGAAATTAAGGATTTGGGTGCAGCCAAGAAAATTTTAGGGATGGAGACATGGAGAGATAGGAATCAGAAGAAACTGTTTTTATCTCAGCAGGGCTATATACAAAAGATTTTGTCAAAGTTTGGCATGTCAGCTACTAAGCCAATAGATACTCCTATGACATCAAATGTTCATTTGTCAGTTTTTGCTTCACAATCAGCAGATGAGAAGGAGTACATGTCAAGAGTTCCCTATGCTAGTGCAGTTGGCAGTCTCATGTATGCCATGGTGTGCAGTAGGCCTAATCTGGCTCAGGCAGTCAGTGTTGTCAGCAGATTTATGGCTCAATCTGGAAAGGAACACTGGAAAGCTGTGAAAATAATGTTCAGGTACCTTAGAGGTACAGTTGATGTTGGTCTCATTTATGGAGGTGATACTCAAGAAGTGATCACATGATATTGTGATGTTGATTATGCAGGTGATGTGTACAGTAGAAAATCAATGACTAGTTATGTTTTCACATTGGGGAATTCAGATGTCAGCTGGAAAGCAAGTCTTCAGGCAACAATGGCTTTATCAACTACTGAAGCTGAGTATATAGATTTTACTGAAGCAACTAAGGAGGGTATCTGGTTGAATGGACTAGCCAGTGATTTGGGCTACATCAGGATCAAGCAGAGATTTATTATGACAGTTTAAGTGCAATTTGTCTAGCTAATGATCAGGTTCATCATAAGAGAACCAAGCATATTAATGTGAGGTATCATTTTCTGAGAAATGAGAAGAAGGTTGTAGTGAAGAAGATCAGCACCAAGGATAATCCTGCTGATATGTTCACTAAACCAGTTCTGCAGAGCAAGTTTCAGTTGTGTTTGGACTTGCTGAATATTCAAAGCTTGTAAGCTGAAATCTAGATACTCAGTTGAGGGCAGATCAACTGAGTGGATTCTGAGGAGAAGTCTGGTACTGTACATCCTGGCATTGACAAATGCATCTATAACAAATACATCTGATTATGCAATCTGATTGACTATGAATGAGAGTTCAAGTCAAGGTGGAGATTTGTCAATTTTGGTGACTTGATTTCTAAACTAATGAATAAACCGGTGGAACTATTCTGAGAAACTGAGACTGAGAATGATGGTCAGTTCAATTAAGTATATTCAATTTTGTGAAAGTTAGTTTGATGAAGTGCAACTGAGTTTCTTCTGAAGTCAGTAGTCAGTTTGGTTTGCTGAGTATAGCTGAGTTCTGCATCTGAGCGGTTGGTTACAATTCTGGGAAAGTCAGTTTTGAGCTGAGTTTTATCTGGTGGATAACAGCTGGAGCTGGGGTCCACATCTGGGGTATTTATGATAATTCTGACAAAGATCTTATGGCGGTTACGGTTAGGGATTTGTGCCTATAAATACCAATATTGTAATCAATGCAATGTGTGCCTTTCAAGAGTGTTTTTTCACAAGAGTGTGAAATACCTTGTAACTTTGTGCATAATAAAATATCTTATTTTCTGTCCGTGGAGTAGTCGGCACAACGCCAGAAACCACATTAAATCACCGTGTTTTATTTGTTTCCGTGTTTTATCAATTCCTCCATACTTTATGTTTGCATTGCTAATCTTTCTATGCATTCGAGTTGACGTAACAAAACGGGGCTCGAATTGAAGTGATATGATTTGGATACATTCATCCGCGAAGTGATACGATTTTTATACATGCACCTGCGAAGTGATGCGATTAAGATACATGCATCTGCGAAGTGATGCGATTCGGATACATGTACATGTGAAGTGATGCGAATCGAATTTATGCATTTGTGAAGTGATACAATCGAATTCATGCATATGTGAAGTGGTGTAGCTCTTCATCCGAATGCATCTCTGAACGGATATGACCGGTACCCTTTTGTCCTATAAATACGACTCAATGCATACATGAAGATTCAGTTTTTTGAAAGCAACATCAAAACTATTTTTTGAGTGTCCTTGGGTTTGATTCAAACAAGTCACTTTTTGAATCAAATACCTCCATCGTATCATGAGAGAGCCGTGTGAACCTCTAGTGACTTTGTAGGGTTGAAACATCTCTTATAAGACAACGTAAATCGCGTGTCTTGAAGTATTGTTTTTGTCGGTCCTTTTCCTAAATATTAATTTTTCCCAACATTACAAACCAAGGGAAATTATCTTACAACACAAGTCTTAGGTTACAAACCAAACTGAAATATAACACGTCTTACATACAAAAAGTACTTCAACATAAAATGAAAAGCATGATAAGTCCTCCAAGCAACCTAGCTCACTCAACATCAACATCATCAAACTCAAGATCATCCTGCAAATCTTCTTGGGAAGGGAAGACATACAAACATGCAAAGAGCTAAGTACATTGAATACATAGCAAGAGGTAGAAACTATTTAACATTTAGTTTTATCATGCTAGAGAAGTAAATGCGTTATTATTAAAAATTATATTTTTGTGACCGACACAACAGCTAAGGATCACTTCATGTTCATAACACATTGTGAGTTTTCTAGTTTATTTCTAGTTTAACTTATCTTTTTTACATCAAGTATTCATAGGCATTGTGTCTAGTCATGCACTAAGAAACACTAGGGTGCAACCTACTAGAAATCCACTCTAGTAGTCCTCAGCTAAACCCGTTAGCGTCTGTGTGTGGCGGAGGCCCTCCACTTTTCCTGATCACGCCACACATGGCTATATTGTCTTGTGACTTACCAATAATAACATTGATGTTTAGTCTTTTTTATCTAGGCAAGTATGTATGTTGTGATTCATTAACTAGTCACTTAAGTGATTTCAAGAAAAAGCTCACTTAACAAATCTACTCTCTCCTCTTAGACATTTAGACTTTAACCAAGCTGAACACATACATAGACATTCATGAATACTAACACATCAAAGCACAAGACCAACCTCATCTTCCTCACACCATCCCTATCATTACCATCCACCCTTACTCACCCCGAACACATTACCTTAATACCTACCACCCCACCTCAACCACTCTTACCATCATACTCACCTTACTCATCCAATTAACCATTGTAGCAAACCATGACTTACTTTTATCCTATCACTTTCACCACATCCTTACCAACATAGCCCCAACCTTCACCATCCCCAACCACCACTACTACGCAGCCCAACACTATATCCCTATATACCTCACACCCATGTGCCCTTATCTCACCCTTCACATTCTATCACACACACTCTTATCCTCACCCTAATCATCCATCATTATATATATATAACATAATTTTGTTCAGTTTGTTTCATCGCATGTCAAACGCAATAATAAAATGTCTTCATTACATTACCTTCATATAGTTCTTTTCCCTTATATTACATCACATTCATCTAAATAAATCATAAAGGTATTGATCCTTAAGAGTATTCACTATGATACAAGGTATGTGGATGGCTTAAATTCCATTTTTTGTTCCACATTACAACTTTTTTACATCATCTGCCACAATGACTCAAATTTACCTCAACCGTAAAATGATAAAAAAATACTTCCCAAATAGTAAAAAATAAAACAAATAAGACATCCCACCCCAATGCTTTCCTTTTTTTTAATACGAATAAATCAATTTTCTCCTTGAATTTCATGCACAGGTGTGGAAGTGCATGTGGACAGATCCCCTTTGCCTACCACATTTCACCCTTTCACACTGTGGTATTTTGAGCTATTGTAGTATAAATGTTTCATTATTCTGACACACACAATATCCACGGTCTAACCCAAGTGATACAATTGACGAAAAAATTACAAAAAAGAATAGAGGCACATCTCTGTCACCTTTATGATCTGAATTGGCAATGAATCAACGACTTACGTGGGAATTGGGATTGGGATTGGGATTGGGATTGGGACTAATATAAACGTGACTTTATCCTTTTTATCCCAATAAATTAAACGATAATATTGCATCATATGAAAGCAGCACCATATGTATTCATTGATTAATTACTTACTAAATCACGCTTATTTTCGACAAGGAGTAACAGGCAGGAATAAAAGGTACTACCAATTTTTCTCAATTTATCAATGAGTAACATCACAATAATAAAAGCATACATTTTTTTTCAGAGAAAAAAGCATCAAAATCTGGAAAGCCAAGTCCAGAATAAAATTAGTATTAAATTCAATTAAAATAATAAACGTAAACTTTTTTTTCTTTTGTGAGAAAAAAACCCGTCCAAATCTGTAGAGACAAAACCAGAATAAAATCAGTATTAAATTACCAATCATGCATTGCCCAATGATAATTATTGTGACTCATAACCCTGGGTATCCAAATTCGAGTTCCATTGGAGACAAAAGCGTGCGTGCGTATATTTTGTTTTCGAAAAAAAAATCAACATTAAATTCAATTTATACCGTAACTCAATCAACATGTGACACGTGATCAACGGTCTGACCTCTAAGGGCATTTATAACAGGATTCCTATACGGTGTCTATCTCTAAAATAAAGATAAAAAGTGGAATTTTCCCTTAAATACCTCCACAGCAGAAGCCTCATCCCTATCCCTATTTTAAGGTCAATGAATAGTGTATCCCGATTTGTCAAGCACTATTCCTATTTTAAAGCACTATCTTTATTTTACTGGTATACATGGTATAAAGATAGAGATAAGGATCCTATTGTTGAGTGTTTTGAATTGAGACGTTGTAAAATAAGATATGTATTATTTTATATTATTTTAGGAGCAAAAAATAGGGCTTCTAGTATGAATGCTCTAATTCTCTACGGGCGGCTCCAGGAATTCTACGACACGGGTCGAGAATCGAGAACGACACATCGTATTACAAGTTTATAAGTGGGTCAGGTAGTAAAGATCAGTGTATAAAAAATTTAAATTATGTAAAATATACCTATAAATTTTATTTTTTTAATATTTTAGAGGGTCAGGTGACCCATAACCCCCCTTATTGGAGCCGTACCTAACGGATGATGATTGTGTTACCCGCACCCAACAATTTTCGTTGAGTCTATTTGCTAAGTTGTTCGAAATTTCAAGCAAAACAGGAACTTCACCTTTGCTAAGCACATGGTGCATCTCCGCATGCGTCAGCTCAATAACCAATTCCCGTTTCACTTTTTATGAAGCTATTCTTGGCCTTTTAGCTAGCTACATGGCTGTCCCTAGACCCTAAACGAAAAAAAATAAGGCCCTATAAATTGCAAGAAATGAAATTCAATATATAAAAACAACTAAAAACATTATGAATAGTAAAAGAGAAAATTCGAGAAAGAAAATACCATATCAGTGGTCTGCCGACAATCGTTTTGGTTGTTAGTGGGTAAGAGGATTTTAATTCGAAATAGATTAATTGATTTTTGTTTAGAAGAAATAGTAGAATTTGAGGAATTGGGGCTAGGCCATGGCCTGATGGACCTCATCTAAGTGTTGGATCTACTCGTTATCCGTTTTTTTTGTATGATTGATATATGATGTAAATCTAGACATGTCAATATACTCTACTTTGTATGTGTTTTTTTTTGTTTTTTTGTTTTTTTGTTTTTTTGATTAAAAAGGGAGTCGATTTTATAAATGCCATAAGCAATGAGTGTTCAACTTTACAAGAAGAAACTACGCTCTACCATCTATCATACGTACAACGGTTATTTATTGATTATTATACCAAGCTAGGTGTAGCTCTTTAGCTTTTTTGACACTCTTGTCCGCGAAGACGAAATCCTAAGGGAGATGTCTTCATTCGGATGAAACGCAGCCTTTTTGCCCCAAAACCAAATGCTTCGCACGGTTTCGCTGAAAATCAAGCGCCATATATAGATTTATGTCAGTTTTCCATGGGAGGGTTGAAGATAGACATAATTAAGTTTAACCAAGTGATGACTGAGTTACAAGAGCCAAAAAGACTCCATTTATTTATTCAATCGATAATAAGCTTTTAAATGTTCCATACTCAATCACAGATGTATCTAAAGTGACAAATCTACCTCATTACCCTCTCCGTAAGAATGATGAATGATGTGAGACGGGTCTACACTCAGGGGCGTCTTCTCATTATCTTTTTTTTTTTTGTAAGATTGATATATGATGTAAATCTGGATATGTGCCTCGAGGGACATGTCAATCTACTCCACTCTGTATGTGTTTTTTTTTTTTTTTTTTTTGGGGTTAAAAAGGGAGTCGATTTTATAAATGCCATAAGCAATGAGTGTTCAACTTTACAAGAAGAAACTACGTTCTACCATCTATCATACTTACAACGGTTATTTATTGATTATTATACCAAGCTAGGTGTAGCTCTTTAGCTTTTCTGAAACTCTTGTCCGCGAAGACGAAATCTTAAATGGGAGGTCTTCATTCGGATGAAACACGGCCTTGTTGCCCCAAAACCAAATGCTTCGTACGGTTGCGCTGAAAATCAAGCGCCATAGATAGATTTACGTCAGTTTTCCGGGAGAGGGCTGAAGATAGACATAAGTAAGTTTAACTAAGTGGTGACTGAATTACAAGAGCCAAAAAGACTCCATTTATTTATTCAATCGATAATAAGCTTTCAAATGTTCCATACTCAATCACAGATGTATCTAAAGTGACAAATCTACCTCATTACCCTCTCCGTAAGAATGATGAATGATGTGAGACGGGTCTACACTCAGGGGCGTCTACTCATTATCTTTTTTTTTTGTAAGATTTATATATGATGTAAATCTGGATATGTGCCTCGAGGGACATGTCAATCTACTCCACTCTATATGCGTGTGTGTGTGTGTGTTTTTTCTTTGGGTTAAAAAGGGAGTCGATTTTATAAATTCCATAAGCAATGAGTGTTCAACTTTACAAGTAGAAACTACGTTCTACCATCTATCATACTTACAACGGTTATTTATTGATTATTATACCAAGCTAGGTGTAGCTCTTTAGCTTTTCTGAAACTCTTGTCCGCGAAGACGAAATCTTAAAGGGGAGGTCTTCATTCGGATGAAACACGGCCTTGTTGCCCCAAAACCAAATGCTTCGTACGGTTGCGCTGAAAATCAAGCGCCATATATGGATTTACGTCAGTTTTCCGGGAGAGGGTTGAAGATAGACATAATTAAGTTTAACTAAGTGGTGACTGAGTTGCAAACGCCAAAAAGACTCCATTTATTTATTCAATCGATAATAAGCTTTCAAATGTTCCATACTCAATCACAGATTTATCTAAAGTGACAAATCTACCTCATTACCCTCTCCATAAGAATGATGAATGATGTGAGACGGGTCTACACTCAGGGGCGTCTACTCATTATCCTTTTTTTTTAAGATTGATGTATGATGTAAATCTGGATATGTGCCTCGAGGGACATGTCAATCTACTCCACTCTGTATGTGTTTTTTTTTGGTTAAAAAGGGAGTCGGTTTTATAAATGCCATAAGCAAAGAGCGTTCAACTTTACAAGAAGAAACTACGTTCTACCATCTACCATACGTACAACGGTTATTTATTGATTATTATACCAAGCTAGGTGTAGCTCTTTAGCTTTTCTGAAACTCTTGTCCACGAAGACGAAATCCTGAGGGGGAGGTCTTCATTCGAATGAAACACGGCCTTGCTGCCCCAAAACCAAATGCTTCGTACGGTTTTGCTGAAAATCAAGCGCCATATATAGATTTATGTCAGTTTTCTGGGAGAGGGTTGAAGATAGACATAATTAAGTTTAACCAAGTGGTGACTGAGTTACAAGAGCCAAAAAGACTCCATTTATTTATTCAATCAATAATAAGCTTTCAAATGTTCCATACTCAATCACAGATGTATCTAAAGTAACAAATCTACCTTATTACCCTCTCCGTAAGAATGATGAATGATGTGAGACGGGTCTACACTCAGGGGCGGACGTAGGATCCCGAGTGAGGGGGCGATACATCTTGGGAAAATTAGTAAACTAGCTTGCTGTTTCACACGAAATTCAAGCAAAAACGAAAACAATAAATATGACAGAAAACTTATTGACTGAGGCGAGTGCAACACTCCGTCCTTAAGACGTTTTTGCTCCGATTATGTGCTCACGGTAATGACAATCGTCTCCCAAGATACAACAGTCATACCTTCTTTGGATTGTTTCACTTCAATGAGAAGAAGACGGCGAACCGATCCTGTTTTGCAAATCTCTTCTTGACTCGAAATTACGCAAAGTATTTGTATGAGTATTTTTAAAGCATTTGGCCAGAATGTGTCTAAGGAAAATCAATTAAAATCTTCCTCTTTTTTCATTGTAATGTTGGGATTATATAGGAGAAAGGTGTCCGATCATTTAACAGTTGCAACCATTAACCGAAAGGATACAACCTCTTACGGGGTTGTAACCTTGAACCGAACCGATGCGAACCTCCATTAATTTTTTTTAATTCAAATTCTCCAACAATCCCCCACATGAATGAAAATTAATGCAAATGCAATGCAGACTCTGAAGAGATCACAGGCGGAAATCTGTTGCATCGGGCGAGGTGGTTTGTTGCCTTGAGCCTTCCGTAGTCGAGTACCATCGGACATACTCGGCTAAGCAGTGAACTAGATCTTGAACTGCTCAGGCATTGGTGCATGCCTAGACAATGATACCTACACAATAGATTTCCTGACATTCTCGAGGTTCTCATGGTTGTGTCCGTTTTGGCCCTGGAACACCTTGGTTTCAAAAAGTGTGTTAGAGAATTCAGCCCTCAAATTCTCACAGAAGCGGCCCACTTCCACTTACATAGGTTACCTCCTATAAAGAGTACTTTGCAATACCCTACTTGGCTTGAACAAGATATATGAATCATTAAAAGCTTAATGCTTAACCTAACAAAATCATAGAAATCACTTTTGTTTTTAACAGAATGGGTAAGTGCTAATTATCCCTCATAACTTAGTTGTCCCTTTTGAACCATGATTTTGGGATCTCCAGTCACTATGGTTGGGTTACCATTATAAGGGAGCGTAATAGGCTTAAGTCCCATCCCGTTTGTCAAAAATTGACACCCGATCCCTAGATAAACCTTTTTTTATAAGCAGACCCGCAAGATTCTCCTTCGACTTTATACAATCGAGGAAATCAAACCATTAGAGATCAATTATTTAATGGTATTGTGTCTACGATGTATATATCTAAACTTACCATTATACATAAAACTTTGTGTGCGTCCTATAGCCGGCATACTATCACAATGTATATGATATGAGGAATTGTCATTTGCCAACACAGGGCATCCCCTAATAAATTCCGAAGGCACTCTGCTTCATCTCCAGCTATGTCCAATGCAATAACTCAGATTCCATAGTAGATCGAGCTATGCATGTTTGCTTTGAGGATTTTCAAAACACTGTACCACCGCCAATAGTGAATACATATCCACTAGTAGATTTTGAGTCTTTATAGTCAGATATACAGTTTGCATCACAGTATCTTTTCCAATACTGTTGGATATATTACTGTTGGATATATTGTACACTGTATTCTGAGGTTCATTGTAAACTTCAAATACCTTAACATCCGTTCAAGGGCTATATATTGAACTTGAACCTTCTTTCTCCTTGTCTTTATAAGGAAAAATGTCCTCAATAAATACAACATTCATTTATTAATCAACGATCACATTTTAATGTACATCAGGAATGTCTAATTTGTGCACCATAAACCGATAAGCACTACTATAAACCGTTTTAGGTCCTATCTTCACTTTCTTTGGTTTATGTACTTCAACCTTAACCATACACCCCACACTTCTATGAATTTGTAGCTAGGCTTGGGGCCTTTCCACAGTTCATACATGGATTCATCCTTCTTCTTAGAAGGGATCTTATTCAGAATGAAGTTTGCTGAGAGGATAACAACCCCCTCAAGTTCCGAGGTAAACTAGGACTAATCAACATAGCATTCATTATCTTTTTGAGAGTTTGACTCTTGCATTCAGCAACACCGTTTGAGTGAAATGTATATGGTTTGGTTGTTTGATGAATAATGCCGGCGCCTGTTAAGGGTGATTTTATACGTTTTATAAGGATATATTTTGTAACAATTCTCTCCATATTCGTATGTTTCTCATAGAAATCGAGCTTTATATTGAAATATTGAGCAAGTGGTGTTTTCGATAGTTAAATTGTAAAACGTAACGAAGTATGTGCTTAAATTGTGATTTTATATTATTTTGAAGTTATGTTACGCTTTGGTATGTTTTACTATCTTTTAGATACATGTTTTCGAGCTAAAAGAGGATTAGAAGGGGTTGCATTCGGATTTTCTGATGAAGAGAAGAGATAGGGATGAGAAGAAAAGGATAAAGATGAAGAAATCAGCTTCCAGGCATGCTGGACGTTCGTTCATGTCCCGTCCACTATGGACGGGCGTCCATTGAATCGGACTGGCGTCCATGAGAAGAATTTTTGAACAGAGAGTTTGGACAGAGGTTGGACGAGCGTCTGCCTGGCGTCCAAAGAAGTTGGACGAGCGTCCAAGTGTTCCAGACGGGCGTCCGCGGCCGACTTAAGCACAACCGACCTAGTTTTTGACCTAGCCGACTTATTTTCCTATTTATAGCAGCAGCGCCCCAAACTCAAAAACATATAGTTTTGACATCATATTTTCTCATAACAGCAGCCGTTTCCTGAGAGTTTCAAGGCCGGTCACCCGAGCCTTGTGCTCGGGTGACCCGGGTTAGATTAGGATGTTTTTTTCTTTCGTTTGTTGATTCATGGAGATCATCCATTGTACGAACTATGTGAGTTTATCTTTTAATTTATTCAATCCTTTGTTTATCTTTATGATCTTTGATTCGTTTTGTATCTTCCTATACTTATGTGCTATGCAATCAATATCGGAAGATGAATTGCTTATTGATGTTTACCGTATGATGGAAATCGGTGTAAACCTTAGATCACCATAGGAAAGATTAGATTTTTAACCTTGACATAACGGAAGTTGATAGGTTAGATTTCTAGGTTGTTAGATCTAATAAATCTTGCACCTTGTTTTGAGAGCGTTAATCTCTATAGATCGGAAGATGATGAGATTGATAGACGGATTACTTACGGAAGTAGGAATTCATACCTTTGATAGGTGAAACCACAAAATTGAATTAAAATTATGAGATAAACTAGGATTGAGATCACTTGGTTTGTATATTGTTTGATCCCATGTATCGTTGTTTTATGTTCTTTTCGGTTATAGTTTTATTTATTTATTTTCGCTTTTATCCTTCCTGGCTTTAGATTTACAATCCTCTGTCCAGTTTATTTTCCGTTTTAGTTTAGGTTTAGTAATAAATAGTAGTAACAATTTAAGGAATTAATAAGATTAGTTTCAACATCCCAATTCCCTGTGGATCGATACCCGTACTTACCCTACTATGCTAGCAATTACCCGATATTCGGTCGGTTAGGAGTTAGTTTGCATGTTAGGTATAGGTTTATAAATTATTTTTTGTTTAGTGATGCAAAATCCTCCGAACAGCGCCTCAGCAAGACTCGTGAAACAATACATCATATCCACCACCGCAATAACTAAGGATAGACTTGATCCGTTAGCTACTTGATTTTAAACTTCATTCTCATAATCATAAAAGACATCGTTCGTTGCACGACCATGCTTCACATGTCTCAGTACTTCTCTAAGCACATGATGAGATTAACCAATCACGGGGTGCAACATATAGTGCCACAACTTATTTGGATTCATCTCGGTGTTTCCTTCTATCTATGTTCAGCGAACAAAGATCGGCCATATATGGTTTGTAACTAGCTAGAAGCCAAAATATATTACCGTTGTGAACGAGTTCATCCAGAATCTAAAATTCTATATTTTCCATCAAATTCAGACAAGTTAAAATTCAATAACATGACAGATAATAAAATTCTCTTCCACTTCTGGTTAACATATTTACCTCAATTGATACACTAAAGAACACCACTCAACTTAATATTGTATCAAAAATCGAGCCAGTGCAACAAACTTTTTGCTTCGACAATTTATTTAGGACATAACATTCATTTAAATATCATGCAAGTGACTTCATTCCATGCATATTGTTATTATTGATCAACACCAGTAGAATACAACTCCAAATTCTTCTGAGTCGACACATATATTCACATGAAGTGTGATCAACAAGTCTATACCAATTGCAATTAACAATGATCTATATATTACAACACAAGAAATTAAGAATGATCAACTAATTAAGTTATAGTTCATGATAAAGCTATACACCCAGTTCACCGCCAATTATGGTGCAACGGTTGTAGGAAGGTTATACCAAGTGACATACATTAGAGCCTCTTAGTTTTACTCTCTTTCACATAATACACTTTTATCGTGTGTGAGAGGTTAGAAATGAGTGGTTGTTGACGATGGTGGAAATAGACCTGACCACGTGTCACTCTTATAACGTCCCAGGATTGGAAGTGAAGGATAAGAGGGAAGCATTTAGGGCCAGGAGCCCCACACCAGTAAGACCCTACCCCAGGAGGGAGGTCTGTACATGACCCACTCGGCTACCGCACTGCAGTGCAGCTCGGTCTAGTCTGGAGGCAAGATAGGCGGATCGGGTCGGTCGGCACGAGAAGCCTATCGAGGGCCGACTGGCTCTTTCCTTAAGTGATAAATAACACATGTGCCTATATTATAGGAGAATCCCTGGAATACCGGAAGGAAATCCCATAATTCGGATATAGTCATAATTATCCTTGGCTAGAGATAAACACGTGATGATCCTTAGGGTTTAAGGATGATACGACTTGTTTGACAAGAAAAGAGGTGAGACGCCTCCCTATATAAACAACCCTAAGGAACTACGAAGGACTTGATTCCAATTTAGCGATTGGATACGTAGGCAACTTGAGAGAAACTAACTCTCAGGCTCAGTCTTAATCACACAAAATCACCATCCCCATTATCTCTGTTCTTGTTTGAATCGTCTTAGAGGTTATTTGAATTCCTAGGTGATATCTGACATCATCAATTGGCGCTAGAAGGAGGGGCTCAAGTTGCGATTTAATCAAGAAACAGCGATGGTACCACCAAAAAATACCGGAAAAAGGACCCAAACCGCGGCAGCTAGAGATATTGGAGACATAGACCCCACGGCTACTGCTAGCCAGCCGCAAACCAATCCGGAGGAAACATTGGCAGATCCGGCCACGGCGGAGCCTTGCTTTGGAGGCATTACGTAATTTGGACGTACCGGCGTTCAAAAGTGTGCGGGATTGGCCCTAAAGGGCGAGAAGAAGAAGCTCCACAAAACGTGGACCCAAAAGATAACGCGGCAAATAAAGAAGATAGAGGAGAAACTCTCTCCTCTACCTCTCATACGCAACACGGACAGATTAAGGCTCGGGCCCGGGGAGAGGCGCCGGGCGAACTAGATGGGATCTGGGAAAGAAAACGAATGATCTCTCTATCGAATCACCGTTCTCGGAACGATTTTGAACTACCCACGCCCGGAGAGATTTAAGATCCCAAAACTAGAAGCATACGACGGAACGAAAGATCCCCGGGACCACCTCTTTCGGTATCTAACGCACATGAATTTAGGCTTGTGCACCCGAGGAGATGAAGTGCAAAGCCTTCCCGGCCTTACTCACGGGCAGGGCTCGTGAGTGGTTCCGGAAGTTACCACCTCGGTCTATTGAGAATTTTGAAACCCTGGCAAGAAAATTTTTGCGGGCTTTTGTCACCGCTAAACCCTTCCGGGAGGAATGTCACGTACCTCCTCACAATTCGTCGAGAAAAAAGAAGAAACGGTCTTTGCGGTACACGAAAAGATTCAATGAGGAATCTAGGCGGGTCGGGAATGCCGATGAACACCTCACGATCACCTCTTTCGTAGCGGGTGCGAGAAGGTAGATTGTATGCAAAGCTCAATGGTCGACTTCCGAAATCTATGGATGAGTGTATGGATACGGCATATAAACACTTGTCAAGGTGAAGAGGCCAACCGTTTAAAGAGGGAGTCGGAAGCCCTAAGAAAGAGAAGGCGAGAGGACGGATCCGATAGAAAGCGCAAACCGGTATGGGACCGAGTAGCCGCGCCCCATGGCCCGACCGACTCGGAAAGAAAGGGGCCTGCAAGAGAGGGACTTTATCCCTTTGAATCGATCACGCGAGCGGGTCCTCGCCATAATGCGAGAGGAAAGGCATTGCCCGTACTCCACCTCATGAAGGGTCCCCGGGAAAAAAGGGATCAAACCAAATACTGTAAGTTTCATGAGGACATTGGTCACGACTCAGAGCAGTGCAGGGATTTACAGAGAGAGATCGACGCTGCTGTTATGGAAGGTAAACTCGATGAGGTGATAGATAGGTCTCGTCACCCAGAACCTCGGGGAAGGCGGGAATACAAGAGGAGAGATTTCGGTCATGACCGAAAAGATGATTATAGACGAAGGAGGGACCCGTCCCCTGGACCGGAAGGGCAGCCAGATAATCGCCCCATCAATACCATTAATACCATCTCAGGTGGTCCGAGTACACCGTCCCGACCGAGGAGCGAGTGGTAGCCGAGTGCGACTAACACCGACTCGGGAAAGAGACAAAGGTTGTCGGGGAGGTCGTTTATGGCCCTCGCGATCCTCTTCCCCTCGTCGGCAATAATGAAGGCTTGGTTATCGAGGCGGTAATCAACAAACATACGGTGAAGCGTATTTGTGTAGACAACGGAAGTGCGGTCAATGTCTTTGTACTACAATGTGTTTCAATCCATGAAGTTAAAGGATGCGAGCTAGCACTTTTGTATCATCCCCGCTATTCGGGTTTGCGGGGCCACCGAGTTCACCCCATGGGCATGATCACCTTACCAACCACCTTTGGGAAAGCACCTCGGGACGGGATCCTCATGGTGAGTTATGTGGTGGTCGGGGCCCCATCGGCCTACAATGTTATTATGGGGCGACCGCCCTAATAGATCGCGAGCCGTGATCTCTCCGGCTCACATCGGTTTGAAGTTCCCGACACGGGAGGGGACGGCGAAGTCAAAGGTGATGTCGAAACAGCCGGGGAGGCTGTTACACGGCCCTTGTAAATGGAAAAATGATGGTACAACGAGTATCGTGGAAGAGTTACTCCCGGAGGAGGAAGAGAGTTGGTCATCGGATGATAAGATCGAGTTAGTAAATTTGGGAAAGGAACAAGAAAGCTTGTCGGTCAACATAGGATCATGGATCCCGGATCGGTTTAAAACGAGCTCGTTGAGATTTTAAAGGAGTTTAAAGACGTGTTTGCATGGAAGACGGATGACATGCCGGGCTTGTCCCCCCGGCGGCTCGCACGGGTTGCATGTGGATCCGGCCCGGAAACCGATTAGGCAAAAGAAAAGGCAATTTGCAAAAGACCGAATGGAGGCCATTCAAAAGGAAGTAGAAAAGTTATTACGGGCCGGGATCATACGTGAAGTGTTTTACCCGACCTGGCTTGCCAACCCGATCCTGGTAAAAAAGCCGGATGGTAGGCGGCGAATGTGTGTAGATTTTACCGACACGAACGGGGCTTGCCCCAAGGATTGTTACCCACTACCTAAGATTGACGGGTTAGTTGACTCAACGGTTGGATTTGAAATCTTTGCATTTCTAGATGCATACAAAGGATACCACCAAATTGCCATGGACCCGGACGATGCGGAAAAGACGGCATTCATTACAGAAGAAGGAACGTTCTGCTATGTTACTATGCCGTTTGGATTGAAGAACGGGAGCCACTTATCAAAGAGCGATGAATAAGATCTTCGAGAAACGGATCGGGAAATGCATGGAAGTCTATGTGGATGATCTCACGATCAAGAGCGAGTCTCTAAATCAGTACATGATCGACGTCCGGGAAGTATTTGGGGTACTCAGGCAGACCCAAATGAAACTTAACCCAAAAAAAGTGAACATTTGGGGTCGGGTCGGGAAAATTCTGGGTTACATGATTTCAAAAGAAGGAATTAAGGCTAACCCGGACAAAGTTGAAGCCTTAAGAACAATGCCACCACCCAGAAGCATCAAGGAGGTGCAAAGGTTAACCGGCCGCATGGCCGCCCCGAGTAGGTTCCTATCCAAGTCGGCACGGCGTGCTTTACCATTTTTAAAATCTGAGGAAAGCAAGTCCCTTCCGGTGGAATGAGGACGGTCGAAGGCATTTGACGGTTTAAAGGAGTACTTGGCCGAGGCGCAACCCAACATCTCCCCGGGAGGGAGAAACTCGGTTTTATACTTGGCGGTAGTTGATGAGGCAATCGGTGCGGATCCCGATTAGAGAAGAAGAAAACGAGCGGAGACACCCGTGTTTTATGTGAGCCGGGCTTTACATGGACCCGAGCTCGGGTATACCAACGCGAGAGAAGCTAGCTCGGCTCAGTCCATGCCTACAGGAAGTTGCGACCGTACTTTCAAGCACATTCAATCATTGTGGTTACGAGATCAACCCCTGCGTCGGATCTTGGCGAGACCGGACACCTCGGGAAGATTAGCCGGATGGGTTATCGAGGGCGCGAGTATGACCTGGACTACCAACCCGGGACGGCGGTCAAAGCCCGGGCTACAGCGGACTTCTGGGCGAAGGGCTTCAAGTCGAGACGCATAAAGAACGACCCGGCGGGTCGGGTCGATACATGGACCCTTTTTGTGGATGGAGCATCGGGAAAGGAAGGAGCGAGGAGCGGGCCTTTTGCTCCTTAGTCCGAAGGGGAAGAATTCCCATATGCGCTGCGTTTCAACTTTGCGGCTACAAACAACGAGGCGAGAATATGAGGCTTTGATTGCGGGCTCCGACTAGCCGGCAGTTTGGGGGCGGATAACTGCATGTATTCGGTGACTCCCGGTTGGTGGTTAACCATATTAAGGGTGAATATGAAGCAAAGGAGGAATCAATGAAGAAATACTTGGCGGCCGCTCGGGATTTCTTTGAAGAACTTCAAGTCGGTTCATATAGAGCGAGTCTCTCGGTCCGGGAACAAAAAGGCGATGCCCTATCGAAAGCGGCATCCAATTTTTTCTCGGATAAAAAAGTTCGGTGGAGCGGTTGGCCGAGCGAAGTTATGCAAAGAATGAAGTTCAACCGATCAGCCAACGGGCCACCTGGATGGATCCCGTAACGTCTATCTAAAACACGGTGTTCTACCAAGCGACAAGGTTCAATCCGGGAAGATCGGGCTACGGGCTAGCGGGTATGCTCTTTTGATGATATCTATATACGGACGATCGTTTATATCACCATGGCTTAGGTGTGCTACCCGGGAGGAAGGAAATTATCGCTCGGGGAAATCCACCTCGGCATTTGTGGAAACCACGCGGGAGCCCGGACAACGGCTCGTAAATGCCGGTTATTCGGGTATTATTGGCCAACCATGCAAGCGGATGCAAATAATCGGTAATGAGATGTAAGTCATGCCGGGTGCATGATAATGTGTCCCGTCGACCAACGCGAACATGATTCCTTTGGTCTCTCCTTGGCCCTTTTATCGGTGGGGGGCGGATCTGGTTGGACCCGCTTCCCCGAGCTCCGGGTAACCTACGGTACCTAGTCGTGGCCATCGATTACTTTACTAAGTGGGTAGAGGTGAAGCCTTGACCACTATCACGGGGAAAGCAATACGAAATTTTTATGGAAGAATATTATCGTCGTTTTGGAATACCCAAGATCCTGGTGTCGGACAATGGAACGCAATTTGAAGATAGGGCGGTCAAGTCATGGTGTGCCGAAATTTGGGTATAGTCCAACATTTCACCTCTGTCGGGTACCCTCAAGCCAATGGCCGGGTGGAGCAAACAAACGGGCGGCTCGAGGTTGGGTTGAAAAAGAGGTTGGAAGAAGAGGGACAAGCATGGGTCGAGCATTTGCCTAACGTTCTTTGGGCATACGAACGACTCCAAATTCGGCTCTTGGGGAAACTCCCTTTGCCTTAGCTTATGGTTGTGAAGCGGTCATTCCGAGTGAAGTGGGGCTCCCTTCTCCGAGGACCGAGCTCCATGCAAGTGCGACCGGGATACCGAGCTTAGACATGCCAAGGATAACTTGGAAGAAGCTAGGGAAGTAGCCTACATCCGGATGGCAAAATACAAGCAAAAGATATCCCGGTATTACAACTCTAAAGTGAAGCATTCATACTTCGGGGAAGGAGACTTGGTATTGAGGAAAAACGAGGTCGGCAAGCAAATTCCCCGGGGAAGCTTAACCCGGCGGGAAGGTCCGTACGGGGTAGTAAAGGTTCATGGCAAAGGTGCTTACCGGCTAGGCGCGCGCCGGCGGACGGACCATACCGAGAAGGCTGGAATGCTAGCAACCTTAGGAAGTTTTATGCACGAGATGAATCCAGGCTTGATTCTATCTTTTCATTTTATGTTGTCTTTTTCAATAAAGGTGTGATCAAAGATACTTGATTTCTAATAAATATATGATTTCTTACATGTTATTTATTATTATGCTCTGTAGTGAGATTATTTTTAACTGAGTCAGGTTATACTCAGAAGGTTTGCAAAAGTCAAACCTCCTAAGTACGCGAGTCGGCCGAGAATTTAAGCGAGTCACCGCAAGTCGGACTCGAAAGCTTGAATACCACAAGCTTCCCGAGTCCTCAAGCCGGGACGGGGCTTTAGCGAGTCGAGTTATACTCGAGAAGGTTTGCAAAAGTCAAACCTCCTAAAGTACGCGAGTCGGGCCGGAATTTAGCGAGTCTGCGCAAGTCGGACTCGGAAAGCTTGAATACCACAAGCTTCCCGAGTCCTCAAGCCGGGACGGGGCTTTAAGCGAGTCGGGTTATACTCGAAGGTTTGCAAAAGTCAAACCTCCTAAGTACGCGAGTCGGCCGGAATTTAGCGAGTCTGCAAGTCGGACTCGAAAGCTTGAATACCACAAGCTTCCCGAGTCCTCAAGCCGGGACGGGGCTTTAGCGAGTCGAGGTTATACTCGAAGGTTTGCAAAAGTCAAACCTCCTAAGTACGAGTCGGGCCGGAATTTGGCGAGTCTGCGGGTCGGACTCGAAAGCTTGAATACCACAAGCTTCCCGAGTCCTCAAGCCGGGACGGGGCTTTAGCGAGTCGAGGTTATACTCGGAGAAGGTTTGCAAAAGTCAAACCTCCTAAGTCCGCGAGTCGGGCCGAGAATTTAGCGAGTCTGCGGGTCGGACTCGAAAGCTTGAATACCACAAGCTTCCCGAGTCCTCAAGCCGGGACGGGGCTTTAGCGAATCGGGTTATACTCGAAGGTTTGCAAAAGTCAAACCTCCCGAGTACGAGTCGAGCCGAGTTTTATCAAGACTTAGTATGTCATCCTAACCATCGGTAATGCATGCCATACTGGGGGGAAATAGGGGACATCTATAAGGCAGAATGCGAATAACTAAGCACAAAATAAACCAAGTGAATTCAAAGTACAAAATACAGTGGGCAGGGCACCACAAAGTATAAAATAAAGTACAGAAACTTGGATAACAAAAAGTTTCAAAGTTTTCAGAAAAACGATAACAAGGATAAACAATCAGGTCTGGAAACAATCGGTGCGGGTCCTTGGAGCACTGCTCGACGAAGATGGGGTTGGACCGGCACTTTGAGAAGCGGGACGGCGTACGGCATACTTTGACCCGATGTCTTCACCGCCACGAACTCTCTCAAACGATCGTCATAGATCGACACCGCCCTTGCTTCTTTGTACATAGAGCGGTAATGTCTAAGGTACGAAAGAACCGGCTCGGGCGTTGTTCTTTTGCCTCGTCCACACCGGTCGTGTACCCGTGCGCATGACGGGGTTCGGCAAGACCTTGAGCTCCCGGCTAGATGATCGGAGGACTTGTACTCATGCACAACTCGGGCATCCCGAGCGGGAAGAGAAGCTTCCAAAGTAGTGAGCTCGGCCCGGACCTTGGCCGGCGCACCGCCGAGCTCGAGTTCTCCGCCACATACTCGTCGTGTTTGGCACGGAGTTCGAGCGGTGCACACGGCCCTAGTCTCGACCAGTTCCTTCTTCAGGGCCGCAATCTCCTGATCTTTAGTCTTGGAGGCTTCTCTGTGCCTATCACGTGCAGCCCGGAGCTCCTCGATCGTCCCCTGTAAAGCCTCCTTACTCGGCTGCGGATTCGGCAAGGCGGTCCGGGAATTCACGACCGACACGGGCACCCTGGAAAAGACGTAGGAAAGGTAAGAAGGAAACAATATGCATAGGAATAAGCCGACATATGTACACTAGAGCTTACCACGGCGGCGAGGTCTGGTCGACGGCTCGTACAACCGGTTGTGCCCGGGGGGAAGTTTGCTCCTCGGGAGAGTCCTCAACGTTCTCATGGTGCGTCGACCCGCTTTCCTTTTCTTAGATCGACTCTTCCGAGTCGAAGAAGAGGCTATCTTCTTCTTCCGGTGGGCTCGATCGCATCCTCTCGGCCTCCCGATTTTCATCCACATCTATCCTCTCCACTTCCCCGGATGAGTCATACGGTTGCTCGGATAAGAGTTGGACCGAGGTGGGGGTCGGGACGGTCCCGGCGGCTCGGAGAGGCTCCGGTGTATGTGCTCTGTTGCTCGGGCTCCTGGATAGGCTCGTCGGTGTTAACGAAGGAACCGCTTCATCATTCACGTCTCTCAAGAGATCGGCAAAGGAAGACACGCCAATGTAAATAACAAAAAATGTTAGAGGATGTTTTACAAATAGCAAAATACGATAAGGAACGGAGACTTTAAAGTCCTACACATCTTGTACTCTTCCTTGGTTAACTCCTTGTAGGGGTTAGGGCCCGCGGTAGGCAAGCTGGGCGGCCCGAATCAACTCGAGAAGAATATTTTTTCTCTCACGATGTAAACCCCACTTTTGCGAATGTCGTCGCGGTTTCGATCCACGTCGGTTGGTCGCGGATCGGTTGTCCGAGGTCGAGGAGTTCCCACCTGCCTAGGTTCCGAGCTACCTCCGGACATATGAAGAAGAATCGGTCTTCCAACCTTTGTATGAGGTATCTCCCGGCTCCGTAAATTGAACGTCGGGCATGAAATCCCCCCGGCGAGGGAAGCAATAGTACCCGGCCTTTGCCCGGGCACTTGTTTGCGGCGAAAGAACAGTCGAAATGTTTGAACTTTGAAGGGGATGCAGGCACATCTACACCAAATGGCAAAACCCACTATTGCCCTTATCCCGTTGGGCACGATCTGGGCCAACCCTAGGTTGTAATGCTCCAGGACAGACAAAATGGCCGGGCAGATAGGGAATCGTAAACCGCATAAAAGCTGCTCCCTGTATACGGCGCAGTACCCTGCTGGAGCTTGATAGGCATAAACGCCGGAGGCCGGGATAATGGGTTTGAAAAGTGGATTGGTTAGGTTGTATTGCTTACAAATGCGGGTCAAATGTACGGGGAGTTATTTTGGTATCGATGCCATGGCAGGCCGCCTGTGATTTCAGAGCCATAAAGGCTTTAAAGGAAAGGACGAATCTAGAAGATGAGGAAGAAGGGGGAGGATTGAAAAAAGAAAGGGCAGGTCTCTCGGTATCGACCCCGGTAGTGGTGATTTCTTCCTCAATTCCGGCTCCGATTCAAACAACGCCTCGATGGAACTATCAGTAAGAATTATAGGTTCGTTCATTAACAACGGAAAAGACTTAGAGAAATAAGAGAAGAAAGAAAACTTACTTGAGAAATCGAAGGAATGGAAGAATGGAATGGCAACCGTCCCGACTTCACACTTGATTTAAAGAGTAACGTCTGAAAGGATTGATGAGACTAGGAGTTATAAAACCCCAAAAAGAAGTCTTGGAATAACCGCCCCATTATTGCGTCACGACGCTTCGTTTCACGCACTTAATACGGCGTCTAAACGGAAGCGAGGACACGTGTCTTGGTAAGCATATTATCTTCAAACGTCCGGCGATCTCGGGTCTACCCGGCCCCTGGCGGTCGGCCGGACACGGGGGCTTATGACGATGGTGGAAATAGACGACCACGTGTCACTCTTATAACGTCCCCGGGATTGGAAGTGAAGGATAAGAGGGAAGCATTTAGGGCCGGGAGCCCCGCACCGGTAAGACCCTACCCCGGGAGGGAGGTACGTACATGACCCACTCGGCTACCGCCGCGGTGCTGCGGGCTCGGTCTAGTACGGAGCGGGATAGGCGGATCGGGTCGGTCGGCACGAGAAGCCTATCGAGGGCCGGCGGCTCTTTCCTTAAGTGATAAATAACACATGTGCCTATATTATAGGAGAATCCCTGGAATACCGGAAGGAAATCCCATAATTCGGATATAGTCATAATTATCCTTGGCTAGAGATAAACACGTGATGATCCTTAGGGTTTAAGGATGATACGACTTGTTTGACAAGAAAAGAGGTGAGACGCCTCCCTATATAAACAACCACAAGGAACTACGAAAGACTTGATTCCAATTTAGCGATTGGATACGTAGGCAACTTGAGAGAAACTAACTCTCAGGCTCAGTCTTAATCACACAAAATCACCATCCCCATTATCTCTGTTCTTGTTTGAATCGTCTTAGAGGTTATTTGAATTCCTAGGTGATATCTGACATCATCAGTTGTAATGTATGCCACTTGGTAAAACCTTCCTACAACGATTGTATTTTAAAATTTCACATCAGAGAAGGTATATATCCAAGTGTTTCTCCATATTTATGCTCAACGTATAAACAACCATTCACAAAATTGCTAATATCACCAATTGAATTTTAGGATCTTTCCATAAAACCATTCAACAATTAATATTTTAGTTATATATAACTTCACAGAGATTGCATACACAGTCCATACAGATAACTTTCTCAATTGCTTGCTTGGGATATAAATCATATTCTTTTATTTAGCCACCAAAGGTTAGGAATACAATTGTATTCGATCACAAGCAAACAGAAAATATATATATACATACTATTTAATAAACACACAACTAATCAAAGTTTGTTATTATCGTACCCCTTCATTTAATGTCCGTTCAATTAACACTCATAGCAAGCAACGAACAAACACTTTGATCCATCATAAAATAAAATTAAAATTCAACATTTTTATTTTATATTATTTATTCAAATAAAACTTCTGAAGGTTTGGAAGTTTCATAACCTCTCGGATACCTACACGTTGCTACTCGTTTGAAAGGTTACACACCCATTGTCATAAAGCAACGTATGATGTTTGCTGTCATAAATTAAAATCTTCCTCTTTTTACATTGTAATGTTGGGATTATATAGGAGAAATGTGTCCGATCATTTAACGATGACAACTATTAATCGAAATGATACAACCTCTTACGAGGTTGTAACCTTTCACCGAACCGTGCGACCCTCTATTAATTTTTTTTAATTCAAATTCTCCAACAATACAATGGTTGAGTCTAAATTTTTAGACGGGGTAAAAAAAATACACAACATATATAATAGTGTTTTTTTCGAATCCGATGAAGACGATTCCCCCTACCCACCATGTACATCCACCCCTGTCTACACTCTACGCCATTATCCCTGTGTATGTAAGATTGATGAAAAATGTAAATATGAATGTTTAGTAGTACAAGTTGATCTTGGACCTTTCTCCGTGCGTGACCCGTGACGTTGCGCTTTTGGGAACTTAATATCTTTGATGAGGAAAAATATGCGTTTATTACTAGTTTTGTACTATTGATCATATGAAATAAATAGTATAATGACAGCCTATTTGGCAAACACACACACACACACAAAATAAAAAATTTAAAAAAAAAAAAACGGTAAGGACAGCTCATTATTACAAAGCTATATGCTTCCGTAAATCTGACGGAACTAAATACTCCTCGTCTGGCCTAATATCGTTTCTCTCCAACGATATATGATAAATGTGGTCATACTAAAAATCAAAACAAAATAAAATAAAAACTACACAAATGTTAGAATGATTGTACCTATGACTTGATATTCCGTGAACATAAATACTAGACCTTTATTCGTAAATAGATATCTATGTATTTTAAATTCTCTCCCTCTTTTAAAATATTTAATTTTTAGAATAAGTATGACATCATCATTAATATCTATACTACAATAATTTTTTTTTGAGGGACTATACTATGACGATGTCAAAAATTGAACTTACTTACGTGACACCTCCCTAGTGGCTCAACCTTAAGTATAGAGAGAAACGGTGTCAGGTGTCCCAGTGGCCGGACTAGAGTAGCTCGGCCATTGATTCTATTTCCTCTAGATCAACCAACACTTAGGACCTTGAATAGCTGATACGCCTGAGTTCAATCTTGACCTCCGTAGGTCGGCCAACACTTGTACTCTAACCTACCCATGTCCGGCCTTACTGGTCAGATTAAGTCTCTTTCATACCTACCATTACACGCACATAAGAGTCCGAGCTAATACCAGCTCGGCCATTCTCCCCAACTCTCGTGGGTCGGCCGGTTTAGCTTGGGCTGCCTAAATCGGCCAGAGTTAATCTCTAATCGTATTTTCCAAGAGAGTAATAAATCAAATAACTATGTAAAGAATCCCGGGTCATAAATGCTCCAATCTTTATCACTTAATATGAATATTTGAATAGCACAATTATCTCCTAAAGTCTAGGAGATCAGTCAATCATAATCTTTTTTCTTAGCACGTCAAACAGTGTCCATCATAGACACGCCACACGCTATATCTAGGGCACAAGCCCCTCTATATAAACGATCCCTAAGGAACTACGAAGACTTGATTCCAATCTCAGCATTGGATACGTAAGCAGTTTGATCACTATCAAGTGCAGTCTAAATCATCCCTATAACTCCCTCTCCTTTTATTGTTTTCGATACTATAGGAGCATCCTTAGGTTATATCCCAAAGTTTATCCTGACGATTTTTGGATTGTCATACTACAATAATTTTTTGAATCATGACTATACTACAATATTAATCAAAGCTTTCTATCAATTTGAAACCTATATATTTTCTTATATAGGATCTATGCACCGCATGGTTTGAGTAGGCATGTATCAATACAACGGATCTAGGATTTTATATTTTTATTAAACTGATATAGTCTTGTTATTATAACAACATTGTATATAAGGGCGGATCTATGCATCGACGCAGGGGGCTAAACACATCCGGATCAAAAAAAAATGTCCTTCAAATAATATTAAATCTCCTTCAAATAATAATCATATTATAATGCTACATCTATGAAATTCTTGTCATCCACTTATACCACTTAATATCACATTTATTTAACTCCTTGAATATGATTGATGTCATTTCTATTGGGCCCAATATATATGCGAATAAACAAAAGACAATTGGAGTTTTTATTTATTTAATATATATTTGTTTTTTTTTAAGTGGAGAGTCTCTTTCGAATAAAAAGAAATATGAATGTGAAACTTTGAGTGTAAGCGGCTTCAATGGCGTTGGTTTATTGGTGAGTGCTGGCTGATTAAACATAAACAACAAAGTAAGGGTCTCTCCGATTGAGATCGAGCCCAAATTAAAGTCGGTCTTCACATTATGAATTCATAATTTTTTTTTATTTTTTTTTTTTTTTTTGGGAAGTGAATTCATAAATTTAAATATTTAATATGTTTTTCCAGAAAAAATAATTATTTAATATGTTTTATAAAAAGTAAATGGGAAATTAGGGATAATGACACAATCTGGAATATTTTTAAGTAACATGACAACTACATATTTTTTATAGGGAGAAGGACAACTGCATAATTTTTATAGCGAGAAGGACAAACAGTGAATCCCGAAAATCGGTGAATCCCAAGGTGAATCCGAAATCGGTGATTTCGACGGTGAATCACGAAAATTAGTGAATTTCGACAATGCATTTTGAAAATTAGTGAATTTCGACGGTGAATTTCGGCGGTGAATTTAAACGGTGAATTTCGAACAAGTGAATTTCGACAGTGAATAAATAGTTTTGTCCTTTATGCAAAAGTTTCAAAAGACTGTCTTTCTACTCAATTGATGAAATATTTCTGTCATTCTCCCTCATTCATCCAAAAGTAAATAATATCCGACCAACCATTTACTTATACAACCAAGCGCGAACCCGGATTTTAACTTGAGGTGAGATAGTGGACTCTATTGAATTCGTATGTGGGCTGTGTTAAGAGTTTTTTGTGTTTATAACAGATGAGAAACTTATCTGACCAGATGCAGGAACTCAATAGTATCCAACAGTTACCACGCAGACCAGATGTAGAACTCAAGAGTGTATATCCAACAAACTCATCGACGTGGTGAATTCGGTGAAACTTCACTGAAACTCGAATCTCTACTCGGTGATCATCACTAAACCGAATACCATAATAGTTCGACCGGATTAGAGATCAAGTCGATTTACTTTATATATATATATATATATATATATATATATATATATTACTTAAAATATATATATATATATATATATATATATATATACAAGTTTTTGAGTGGAAAATGTTTTCACAATAATAAGTCGTCAAACTCGCTCTCAAACGCACTTCACACCATGGAAATAGTTTAATTATGAAAGAACATGATACTGTAATCACAGTTTTGTCGTTTAATTAAATTGAGAATGAGAGTTCAATTTCGTTAATTATCGATTTCTTTTAACAATAAAAATTTCTATAAAACTCATGGGGAGAGATGGTGAAGCTCATTTGGATTGAAATTTAATTCAATTTTACTTTTATAATTTTTGGTATCTTAAGAAGTCAAATTCTAACTACCAGATGAACATGCATGTCGACCTACATATCATGTTCTGGAACACATAGAATGATGAAGCCTACCAAAATGGAAAGGTGCACACACTCTTCCCTTGTAGTCTTCACGTCCGTTCATATCAAGGTCTAGTAAAGTTTCTTTTTCTTTTGTTATCACTTTTTTTTTTTTGAGAAATTAGAAACATAATTATAAAAATAAAAATAAAAACCTTGCACATTTTTTTTTTTATAAAACACTTTTATTCGTCTGAGATAGTGAAGATTGTGTTTTTTTTTTAAATTTTTTATCCAGTGAAGATGGTGTAACATCCCGACTTTTCGTAAAAGGGTAAAATAGTCATTGGGTGTATTTACTACGACCTAATTATTATTTATCCTATTTATTTAATTAAACATGATTTTAATTAAAAGAATTTAGTTATTTAATTAATGGGTTTAATTAAATGGCTATAAAAAGAAATGATCCCAATTATTTCCCCACAATTGACACATGCATATTTCTGAAAAAGAAGAGGGGAGAACGGCGCTGAAGGAAGAAAGCAACGCAGAAGAAAGTGAAATAATAGGAAGAACCGTGTGATCAATCCGTTCATCTGATCAAGATGCCATAGGAGAGAAAAGTGATCAGCGCGAGGAGACGCAACTTTGGAAAATAACATCTCTCGATTTCGTAAGTTTTCGGTTGCTTGTAGTTTTCGGTATTCGTAGAGTTCGATTCTTGGAAAATTCATATCTTGTGATCCGTAGCTCTGTTTCGCAGCCGTGAGCAGTCGAAACGATCGTCTTGAAGCGTGGAATAATCTAAAAATAGTTTCACAGCAGTAAACCTAGGTAATCTTCAGTTTTACAGGCTTTTTCAGTTTCATTTTTCTGCAAGGAAATAGGATTTTAGGGTTTCTTGTTGATCACATAGGTTTTGGGGTTGAGGATCAACAGTTGTTGCAGTTGCTTGGTGTTTTGTTGTCGGTTTTGCAAGCAAATAAGGTAAGAGGCTCTTCCTATGATCTCAATTATCGTTTATAAGGTTTAGATCAAGTTCTAAGGTGCTTAGATGATAGAAAGATGTGTCTTTTTGTTGATCAAAGGATCATAGGTAATTTGGTATGTTTAGATATGTTTTCCTATGTTTTACTGTGTTATTTCCAATGCCAATTAGGCTAGAAACGAATGGGAATTCGTGTCTTGATGATTTTAGGGTTCTAGCCGAAACCCAGGTCGGACGGGCGTCTACTTAATATGGACGGGCGTCTGCCTTGGCTACATTTCAGACGGGCGTCTGGTTTCTCTGGACGGGCGTCTGAGGTGTTATTTTACATTCAGGTTGTAGCAGTCTTAGGGTGGACGAGCGTACGGGGAAAATGGACGGGCGTCCGTGGGTTCCGAGACGGGCGTCCATGTCTTTAAACGGGCGTTTGGTTGTTGTTCGGCCTTATAAGTACGTTTTATCATTTCTAAACCTTTAAACGTGATATGTTAACCGTATAAATATAAACAAGCTTCGAATTGAGCTTCGATTCGTTCAGTTAAAACACCGAATGTACGCTTAAAGGGAGTTGAAGTTCGGATCCGTCGGAAGAGCATGATAGGCTTGTGCTTTGATGAGTTAGCATTCATCGATGTCTGTGTAATTGCTAGGACTTGTCCGTGTCTAGCGGTCTAGGAAGAGAGTAGTGTGTGTGAGGAAGATTATTTGAAAACACTAGGGTGGCTAGTTAATCATCCTAATAATCAACGTACTTGACTAGTAAAAGATTAAACAACTTGTCCCTCTTGGCTAGGCACCAGGCTAAATCGCGATGCATGTGCTACCTCTGAAGGTGGAGGAACTCTGTAGGTCAAAAGACCCTAAGTACGGAGGGACTCCGCTAAGACGCGCATGCTATCGGAGTCTACCTTTTCTAGACTTCGTGGATATTGGTGTGATCCACTAATATGTTGCAAAAGAGTGTTTCCGAGGTGGAAGAACTCCGTAGGTCATAATGACCCTAAGTACGGAGGGACTCTGCTGAGGTGGATGCGCGTAATGCCCTTGAGTGCGGTTGTAACACAGATAAGCTAAGTAGAAACGTTTAGTCAGTTCATGTTGATGGACATGGAATGAACCCCAGATTGAGTCGGTCACACAAGGATAACTAAACGATTAAATACCTTTTCTTTATCAATCTTAATTGTTGTCATAGCTTCTCACTTTTACTAAGTACTATGTACTTGACTCCTTTGCATTTTCTTTTGTATGCATCGTGGGGTGAGAAGATAAACAGGTTGAGCATGTTTACGAGGAGGATTTCGATGACGACGTCTCGTTGAAGATTTTTCTTTTACTTATTCTGTTATTCATTTAATAGACTTTTTATTACCTTTGGAGTAGGCTTTTGGTCTTTCGAGACTTGTCGTACGTTTATTTTGGATTTCGTATTTTCCTTTTAATGTAATAAAGTTACATTTCCATCTTTAGCATGGTTAATCTCTATTCATAGTAGCTTTTATGTTTTTACCCGAGTCTTTTTAGCTTCCGTTTGCTTTTATTTGATACGACGACGTAGAGGCTTGCGTATAATATTAGATTTATTTAATGCTATACGCGCCGAACGTTTCTCTTCCTGATAAGGGCTCGGTATCTGGGAGCGGGGCGTTACAGATAGTTTTTAGTTTAATGTTTTTGGAGCATTTCTTTATTTTTTTTTATCATTAGTTATGTGATATTTCAATGAGTTATAATCGGATAGACTGACGTGTTTATTTAGTTATGATTCAATGACTGATGCACATATTCTCTTCATTAAGAAATTATATGTATATAGTCATATGCTTTTAGAGATTGCCCGTGGGTGAAAACGCTTTGGCGGCTGAGTTTACCTTGTGAAAGCTGAAGCAGATTTTTTGGAGTTACAACAGTCTATGAATGGCTTTGATTGAACCTTGTGCGGCAAGAGGTTTCACCTCTTGGCTCGACGACGTGGAAGTATACATGGAGGAAAGCTGCCTACGGTGTTTGGATGTGGAGAAACCGAAATATCCATGGCTATAAGGAGGAACGGCCCCGGCCTCGGTCTTTTTATCGTAAATGATGGAACGAGCTAAGAATCTACGACTCGTTTGGCAGAACTTAGATTAATTGTATTATTTTTTCTAGTTTTGTTTTGATTTTTTCCTAATGTAAGACTCGGACCTATGTTGTTTCGCAATGCTAATAAAATGATCGTTTCTCTACAGTAAAATAAAAAATTATATACATAAAAAATACTATAAAAAAAAGTAACAGACGAGGAGTTGGTGTACTTATGAGCCCGGATCCCCGCCGGTACAATCTCCCCCGCCGGTGCAACGGTGCACCGAAACGACGTCGTTTCGATCCAAAACTACACCGTCCCGATACACAGGGGCATCAATACTGCGTCGTTTTGATGCACTTGGGTGCACCTTTTCACCTTTTGTACCGGCGGGGATCCTCAGTCGTGTACTTATATGTCAAAGAGATGGAATTAAGATGGTAAAAAATGGAGGAATTTGTCGTTGACTTTCAAGTATGAAAGCATGTTTAATTGCCAGGAAAGACTTAATAGAGTCATCAAATGCATCCGTTTAGGTTATTACTCCCTCCAGTTTTTTCCTTTTATTTTATTTTATTTTAACCGCCAGTTTTCAGAATTGATTTGTTTTTATTTATCTGTCATTTTACATTATCAATGTCGTATTTATTATTTTTTTCCTCTTCTATCCTTCATTTCAATAACTCAAATTTTGGTACAATTTTCCATACACAATGAATGTAGGGTAATTTTATTATTTTACACTCTATTTCAGACACATTAATTACTTTCTTAATCTGTGTGATTATTCTCTCCAACAGTTAAAAAAATGGAGGGAATACTACCTTCGTCCCAAAATATAAGTTCATTTAGATTTTTTGTTTTGTCACATAATGTAAATCCATTTAGATAACCAATGAAGTATTTATTATATTTTTCTTATTTTACCCTTAATTTATTATTCACCCAGTCACTTTTTACTACTTTGCCTTAATAACATTCAAAGGTCATTTTAGATTTTTTTTTCTTCAAAACTAATGACACACAACCAATTTAACCAACATTCTTAATTTGTGTGAAAAAATTTAAATAGACTTATATTTTGGATTGCATTCATTGTGTAAGTTATTTCAGACACGGAGAGTGGGGGTTTCAAGAAATGGAATAAAAAATACAAAGAAAGTCCGAGAAAAATTTAAAACAACAACTTTAACACCCCACCACACAATCTAGGGCGGCCACAGGAATTCTTGGACATATGTCGGGATCGATAGCAGCACAACGTATTACAAGTTTATAAGCATTAATTTTAAAAATTCAAGTATTATATTACAGGTCAAGGGTTAATATTTAAAACTTTTAGCGGGTCAGTTAGTAGATATTAGTCTATAAAAGAATTAAATAGTGTAAAAAAAATACTTCGGATTTTTTTAAAAGAAATTTAAGAGGGTCAGGTGACCTATTTTGCTCCATTTGGAGCCACCCTTGTTCCCCCCCCCCCCCCCCCCCCACTAATCTCACTAAAAAATCTCATTGCTATTATGCTTACAAAAACAACATGCTTCATATAGGACACCCACCCCCTCGTGGGATAAGTTGTGTAAACCAAAAAACCTATGCGGTTTGAGTTTTCATAATCTATCTAAGATGAACATTGCTATGTTGGCAAAGCTTGCGTGGAACTTAGTATCGAACTCTCAAAAATTGTGGTCTCAAACATTGTGGGCTAAAGTTATGATCGAGGGACAAATATGGTAATCCAAGCAATAAACCTAAGTCAAATACTTCACGAATACGGAGAGACACATGTGATGCATAGAAGCAACTCCAAGAACGGGATAATGGCTAATACGATGGCGCTCGAGTAATGGAAAATATATTGTTTCATTTGCCTATGAAGCCCTCCATGACAACCATGACGCGTTTAGCAATACGGATGTATGGAGTCTAATTTGACGGCTAAAAGGCCCTTTTTGTGGGAATTTCCTCCTCTGACAACTATGCCAAGACTCTCTTCCGGCGTAGAACACCCTCTGCCGCCATCATGTCGCCTCTTTTCATGCTTGCCCTCTGTGCCATTTAGATGTCGAATCTAGTCTACATGCTTTTCGAGACTCTGCGTGGCCACGTCAGTTTTGGAAGCTAGCAGTCCCCCTGACTTTCAGAGTATGTTGTTCGAAGCTTACACTCATTAAGGTTTAGACCTTTCTTTGCAAGAAAATGTGTTGGGATATTCTCTTGCCTCTTAACAAAAGAAAACGATGAGACAAAACATGATAAAAGTCCTCTGATATCTTCTATGATGTCACCAATTGGTGATTGATCATCAGCTTGATGCAACATACAATGTTGAAAATTAAGGGAATCTCCCTCAAAGATAACGCGAAAAAAACTCTAGTCAATAACATAAAAAATCACATGGTAGATAGTTAAAGAAGTGTCGTTTTTTTTCTTGGTAAAATGTTAGAACCACACAAATGGAGAATGATCTTCCTCCATATATTCCCTATAAACTAATTACCGGTATTATCATGCTTACAAATGAATATTATATGCACTATAAGACCAATTATAGTAAAATCTCTAAATGACAATAAATGTGTATTTTACAAATTCACACCCTTCATATCCATTTAAAAATTACAGCAACGCCAATGTAATTTGTATAATTGTATTATATAAATTATTCACATAACGGTCTACATGTAATGCAATGTAAATGAATTTACATATAAAGTTATTTGTAAATTTTAGACCTTTTCTTAAATGTTTGAAAAAGAATTTCTTCTTCTATTCAACAAATGCGGGCTTGTATCTATTTATCAATCACTTTCTCTCTCTATATGTGTGGGTAAGGCACTTGTAGCAGGTGTTCTATTAGGTGTCCTATATCTAAAATAGAAATAGAAAACAAAAAAAGCTGGTCAAAATATGGCCTCTGACGGATGAAATTTATACCTAAAAATATTTAGGTATGGTGAATAGTGTTATCTTATATATATGAACAACACTATTCACCATACCTAAATATTTTTAGGTATAGCCCATCTCTCAAATTTGGTGTAGATCATATTTGTATCAGCTTTTTTTTTTTGTTTTATTTATTTTAGATATAGAACACCTAAGGGCACTTGTAGTAGATGTTCTTTTAGGTGTTTTATATCTAAAATAAATATTTTAATGTTATAGATAAATGGATAGAAATGCTGGTGTGGAGTGTTTTGAATTGAGATGTTGTATAATAGAAATATGTATTATTTTATATTATTTTGGTGGTGTAAATTAGAAATGCTGGTACAAGTGCCCAAGTGAATGAAAACACTTTTTTTATTTTTTTTTATTTTTATTTTTACTTTTACGTATTTGAATTATAATTTAATATGGTGTAGTTAGACTTCAAATGTAATCCATCAAGACAAATTAACGTATCAGTTCAAATGTTACCGATGAATTTGCGTAGCTTCCATTGGTGTCTTATTAATTCCTTTTTATTTAAGTCCTTACAGACATAGTTTAACATTTTAGATTGTATTATGTTGTCATTGCATATCAATATCATCAGATTTACATTATTTACTGAAAAATGACATGATGATACGTGTATAAAATAATAATAAAAACATCAAAAATACATTTGCTGCATAATAGTTATCATGTGAAAGCAAAGATGGGATGATTTAAAAATTAATCACTCTGCAAAACCAATCTTTTTAAAGTTGTTTTGTTTGGTAAAAAAAAATTATTGAATGCTGGCTATGGGGTTCGAACCCATGCGCACTTATGTGCAGAAGATCTTAAGTCTTCCCCCTTAACCTCTCGGGCAAACCAGCTGGATAAAAATCTGATTCGCTTTTATTTATTTGAATCTAAATATATTGCGTCTTCTTTTATTATCAATAATAATTTAGATTAAGTGCAACCCTTTCAAATCTAGTTTTTATTTTCTTACATCAAGAAAGAGAAATTTATCTAGTAACGTTTTGCAGAATGATAGGTTCCCGGTAATCCACTCTTGTTGGTAAAACAACCGGTCACGCTATTCGTGGTTGCACTTGTCTGTACAGTTAAAAATCTTGTGATTTTTATAACGATACGAATATATTGCGTTTTATTTTAAGATAAAGTTCCGGGGAATATAGTGGACGTAACGAGATTTTTAATCTGGATAATCAACGATCTCCAAGGCTCCAACTGTTGTTTTCATAAATAGGATTGTTAGAAGAGCCGTGTAGCTAGTATAATAACAACTAAGCGTAGTTGAGTTTTCCTGTTTGCGTTTTTTTGCTTGTGCAATTTTGTTTGATCATTTTTCCATTGTTTATCGATCCATTCAAATTTAAAAACCGTTTTGCATAAATACATTTTTATTTCCTTTTATCCGACGAACAATTTTACTCTTATCATTTATGTCGTTTATTTTCACCTCACATATTTCTAGTCTAGTATGTCAGGCGTAACACAAAAAAATTGATTACTATCATGTAAGATACTCCGAAATTTTAAGTTGAATATGTTATCATGTATTTATGGAATATTTGGGGTGTTGGATGTCCTTTCCTTTTTTATTTTAAGGAAAAAATATATAACATTTTATTAAGCACAATCGGCATAGCTAGCAGCAGATTACATAAGGGGTAAGCCCCAATCCACACATCCAACTAGACTAATGCTTTCCCGAGCTAAAAAATGAACATAAGCATTCCCCAGCCATTTGACAAAAGAGAAGATATAGACGCAAAGCAAGACATAAAAATGCGACAATCTTTATTGATACTTCCCACGTGAGACAGATCTTCTGGTAGCGAAGCTTACCGGATGTCCTTTCCTTGATCATTAATTTTCCATCGATCAAAACACACGCATATTACTCTTCAATTTTTTTTTTGGGAAATATGCAAACACTCTCCTCCCCTATAACGCCCCGCTCCCGGATACCGAGCCCTTATCCGGAAGAGAACGTTCGGTGCATATAACATTAAATAAATCTAATATTATACCCTAGACTCTACATCGTCGTATCAAAATTAAAGCAACGGAAGCCCAAAAGGATCGGGTAAAATCATAAATGCCTCTAAGAATAGAATTCAAACCGACTAGGGGTAGAAATGAAAAACTTACAACAATGATATAAAACTTACAACGTACGATGTTCCAAAAGAAAAATACAACACTTGTCTTACAAACATGAAACGAAAGTACAACAGAGTCTACTACAAAGTTCATAAAATTAAAAGTAAGCTAAAGCATCGACAAGCATCGCCAAAGTCATCCTCGTAGTCCTCAAAAACTCATGGTCAATTTGTCCATCTTCTCACCCACAATGCATACAAACAAACATGCAAAGGGGTAAGTACAAAGTACTTAGATAAAGGAAGAAGCTAATGCATACCTAAGTCTTACAACGGAAAAGTTTATGTAATTATTATTAAGTTATCTTTGTGAGACCGACTCAACTCTAGGGTTCACTTCATGCTCATCAACATGTCGTGACTATTGGTTTATAGCTTAGCTTATCTTTGTTACATCAGCATTCAATGGCACTACGCATGGTGGTCACTCACCACGAAGTATCTGGGTGCAACATATTGTGGATCACACAAATAACCACGGAAGTCTATTTTAGTAGACTCCGATAGTGCACGCGTTCGGCGAAGTCCCCCTGTCATTCAGCCGTTTATAGGCCAGCAGAGTTATTCACTTTATCTGACCGCCCACACATTGCTATATATATAAGCCGTGCTTTACCAAAAATGGATTGATGTTTAATCTTTTTACTACACAAGCATGTTTGTTAATTATTATGTTGTTAATATTTTCAAGCAAGCTCCCTCACCTCTACTACTCTCTTTCCTAGACCACTAGACACAGACAAGGCCTAGCACATACACAGACATTGATGAATATTAATTCATTAAAGCACAAACCAATCATACTTTTCCGATGGTCCCGAACTTCAATTCCCTTGAAGAGTACATTCGGTGCCGGAACTAAACGCATCATAAGCCTAATCTGGGCTTGTTCAAGTTCATTTAATGTTATTAGATCAAGAAACAACATTTAAGACTAGATTCGGGCTTAAAAACAAGCTAGACATAAAAAACAAGGGCAGAGCGCCCGCACCGGGGTTCAGTGCGCTTGCACTTGCCAAACAGACACTTTTTGCTAGGCTGGGGTGCACCCACACCGAGGTCTGGTGCGCCCGTACTGGCCTTAGTGCTCTTGCACTGGCTTCTGGTGCGCTTGCACCAAGCCCCAGAACGTAAAAACGGACTTTCTGCTTCTTCGGTGCCCCCGCACCGGCATCTGGTGCGCCCGCACCAAGCGTACAAACTCCCAAAACTCAGTTTTATGCATCTAAACGATCTTCACTCGATTCCAAACAAGTTTAACATCAATATGCACAGCAACACGGCAGAAAAGCATCACTTTTACATAACTAAACGTCACATACTTCTCTATCAACAAGTAGGCATGAGTTCAATCATTAAAACACCACAAATTATACCCAAAACACAACCTTAATTAAACATTAGGAAGAGCCTCGTACCTTCTAGCAAGCCAAAAGCAAGCAAAACCTCAATAACACTGCAACACCACAAAACAACTCCAAGAAAGACTGCAACACCTATTAAAACTTCAACCGGAAACCTATTTGATCAACAATTGGACAAGAAAATTGTGATCAAAAGCTTCTACACAAAAGATTTATGAATTTACCCAAACGAAGCCTTGAAGCTCGATTAAAACTTGAAGGATCCAAAACTAGGGTTATAACCGTTACCTTTCAAAACTCAGAACTTTTAGCATCAAAAGAAAGCCCTTCTTTCGCTGATTCTGAATCTTCAATTCTTTCTAAAATCCGACCAACACTTTGAGGGAATTTTGGAGAAGTATCCATTGCCCCTTTTGGTTTCTGTTTTCTTTTCTCCTCTCAAGTTCATAGTTCGAATTTGGATATCACATTCTGACAACTTCCTAGTTATGGGAAGTTTTATTTTTTTCCCCAAAAATATCTCCCAAGGAATTATTATAATAATTTTCCCAATTAAATCCTTTTTTTCTTTCTTTTGAATCTTAAATCATAAATAATAAATATAATATTCCGTGTTCCGTAAAAGATAACGTCTATCATTTTTCGAAAAGTCGGGATATTACATCCCTCCCCGGTCGAAAATATCAATATAATTTTTGGCCAAACTTCCAAAAATTCTAATTAATTCTATGTTGATCCAAAAATCAGAAGGAGAATATGAAGATGATCACCATGAAGAAAAACGTCATATAATCCCCTTGGGTTGTTACAAAAGGAAAATCTTTTCCTCCCATTTTTCTTTAAATTCAGCCTAATGCTTAGAATTAGGGGGTTTTGCGAATCGATCAATCGTTGTAATTAACGGTTGATGATATCATAGTGTTATTCTAATCTTAAATATCAAATTTTGATTGTAAGTATCATAGAATTTTGCGTAGACCAAGTTGTTGTTGTTTATTTTTTGAGTTTACAACATCAAGGATGAAGTAATTAAATGGCTCTTCTCATCAAAAGATGGTTTTAAATCTTGTTTTTAAATTGCTTTTCATAATTAATTACTGTTCATGAAGGGACCGTATTGGACGAGCAATGGCATAAAATTTAATTGTTTCTAAATATCTAAAAAGAAAGACTTAAATTTTTAGAAGAAATCACTATCAAGACTGGGCCCTAGCATTGTGTATACAATGCGAGCAAACCTCGAATTTTCATGGATTTCTCTTCCGGTGTTTAGTCCTGGCTATCTGCATATAATAATGTAAATAGTGTATTGTACGAGCTAGCTAGATGTATGCATAGTAATACGCAGAGTAGTTAGGTTTGGAAGATTGGAGATATAGATAGAAATGCCTATTGGAGGTTAGAATGATGGATATCATTAAAAGTGCATGTTATAGTTATGTGTTCAACCTTAAATTACAAAACAACATAAGATAATTTTTTTTGGAGAGATAAGGAAGCAATTACCTTTGAATGTAAATAACAGTCCCTGGTCAACGTGTCGAGAAACCTCCACCACGGTGAGATACCAAGCTGTGGCGGTTCCCAAGATTAGTTGTTTGAAATAGTTCAAATTTGCGTTTTTGTGTGAAACATGTCATGCAAAATAAGGGCGAAAAGCAATAAAATTTTACAGTTTCAATTGGGGCCGGGTGGATTCATTAAAAGTGCATGTTATAGTTATGTGTTCAACCTAAAATAAAAATATAGTTTTTTTTTTTGTTGCCAATGTAAAAATCGCAAGTGGAGAAAACCTCCACCACGGTGAGATACCAAGCCAGGCGGTTCCCAGGTTTTTTATGTGAAACACACTGGGGCGGCTTTACACGGGTGCGGCCGACCCCCTAAAATAAACACACATAAATAGTAGAGATTTTTATATAATATATATATATATATATATATATATATATACAATTGCGTATTTTTATATATCCCGAAAATATGTGAATCCCGAAATGTGAATTTTGTGTGTGAATCCCGAAAATTAGTGAATTTCGACAATGAATTTTGAAAATTAGTGAATTTCGGCGGTGAATTTAAACAAGTGAATTTCGAACACAAGTGAATTTCTTCAATTGATGAAATTTAAACACATATATATATGAAATTGACCCCCTTATTTTTATGTAACTATTGACCCTTTATTTTTATCTATTTCCTCATTATTACATGTATATAATTGAATATATAAATATATATGTGTGATACGGAAAAAAATTGATAAATTTCTGACTCCCATATTGAAAATCCTGCAGCCGCCCTTGACATCATGCGTAGTATTCTTAAACTTTGTTGTAACATACATGTTTGTTGATAGTACTTGGATATTAAATATGATAATGATAATGTAATAGTAGATAGAAGTGCATTAATTGTTAGTAAAATCATGATATGAACTTCATAGACCTTTATTAAATTGTACTTAGATTTATAAATTTCATACATATTTTTTTGACTCAGATACTTACGTACCATTTACTAAGTACCTATCATACTTACTCCGTTCACAAGTTTTTTTCCGTCCGAAATGGTTTATAGAAAGAAGACGAGTTTGAGATAATGGATGATTAGGTGAGATGTAGTAGCTAATACTTTCTCATTGTGTACTAGATTAGTATATTTTCATTTCTCATGTTGACATTGTATGCCAACGTGTATAGAGGGTGGACCTACATTCATTTATGTGGGGTCATTGCACTCATTGATATCCGAAAAATAATATAGTTTTGTTGATAAAAAAAATGTATAAACATTACTCAAATCCTTACTGGATTTTAAAATTTGCTCTGGTGCCCACTGAGATTCTTTCTGTGTCCACCACTACGGATGTGGCTAAACCACGCAGTAATCCGTTTTATTCACTTTTTCTGGTGATTGAGATTTTGTTTTAAGATGTTATAATAGCAGCAAGTGTTAGCTTCGGTCTGTTTTGTTGGAGATATAAGCCAAATCCTATGAAATTGGGGTTTGAAAAAATCAAATTTGACGCAAATTTTTATACGCTCCGGTGTGATTCACCGGAGTTTATTATATCTAAAAATACTACTCACGGAGTGGATAGTGTTTGCTTTGGAATCACTCTATTCGGATATCGAGTGAATGAGAAATTAATACATAAAATTGGTGTAAAACATGTGTATGAGAGAAGTTGAAGGTGTAATTAACTCTAACTCTCCCAAATAGGTAAATTGTGAAACTTGAGCCCATATTTAAGTGCTAGTGTGGCACTCACGCATATTCACCAAAGGTCAAAGCTCTTTTGTGCAAGATGGATAACTTAGATAATTTCACACACGTCATCCGACTAATCAGAGTTGAGGATTAAGTTGGCCAATCTTAATCCCAACGTGGTTAAAAGAAGTCGGTCTATCAAATTTTCTTGAGGGAAAAGTTGGTCAACTTAATGATGTCGTCCAGCCAATCAGAATCGAGTATTGACGTATTCTCTCCGCTATATAAAGAACCCCATGGATGAAGATTAGAACATCGAGTATTGAACGCATTTTCTACAAAGATTCTCTCGTATATAAAGAGTCGAAGAGAAGTCGGAGCATTCTGTAAGTTTCGCCGGAGCTCGGAATTTTGAAATGCATGCCTCTAAATTCGAGTATTGACGCATTCTCTCCGCTATATAAAGAACCCCATGAATGAAGATTAGAACATCGATTTAGAACATCGAATTTTCTCTTGTGTCTTCCACTACAAAGATTCTCTCGTATATAGTTCTAGTTCTTGAGTCGAAGAGAAGTCGGAGCATTCTGTAAGTTTCGCCGGAGCTCGGAATTTTGAAATGCATGCCTCTAAATTCGAGACGAATGAAGAAGAACATCGAATTTTCTCTTGTGTCTTCCACTACAAAGATTCTCTCGTATATAGTTCTAGTTCTTGAGTCGAAAAACAATTCGTAAGTTTCGCCGGAGCTCGGAATTTTGAAATGCATGCCTCTAAATTCGAGACGTGAAGCCGTTGTATCTTGGAAAACAGTTGCTACTACCGTGGGCACCATATCGGAGCAATTTGATCATTAGTCCTTTATTTTTGTGCATTGTACTTTAATTTCGCATTGTTTCTAGTCAGATCTGTATTGTAATAGTTCTTTTGTTAGATCTATTTAATAAAATGATTTTTTATTTGTGTTCTTTATTTTCAATTTTATTATTCTGTAATTACTTACGATAATTACGGATATGTTTCGTAAATCACTAACATACTATATACTTTGCCAACATGTTTGAGCATTTTTAATTTCTGTCTGCGGATGTACGGTGGGCCTAATATTTACTGAACATCATATTTGAGAGTCCTTTTTTTGAAGGTATTTTGATATTAAATGTAAGTTGTGAAAATTAAGTAATTATTTAATTTTAGACACGTTTATTTTCGAATAAAAATTCGGTATTCGGAAACGAAGCATCACAACCATTAAGCATAAATCTTGTTTCTAAATCAATGCCAAGGTCTTGAAAATAAGAATGTGTTAGGAACTAATTAAATCGACAGGTAGCTCTATTTTAAGCCATGTAATTAAAGAATAATCTTCTCAATTAAGATCATTGAGCAGAAAAATATGATATAAACATGTTGCATGTTTACCACAGACCAATTCAATATAATATAGCAGAGAGATCTTATAAAACTTTTTGTATTAACACTTTACAAACAGTTGTATATATGTCCACAGTCAATTAAAGATTTTCCCTAATTTTGTTGCACATGTACAGTAAAAGAATATATTTTTTTTAGTACCATGCCTTAGCATGTAATGCAAGGGAAGCATATAATTCAACTTTCTTGAGAAAAAAAAAGCATATTTTTTCATGCAAGCAACAGATAAGTATAATTCTTGTATTCTTACAAGCAAATTGCTGCTTTTATACATAAATATATATTCTTTTTTTAATCTGTTACATGCAGAACATATTTTCCATGACATCCTCGTTTTTCAATCCCAAATTTACCATGAAATTAATTGTTTTTACCCTTGTTTTCATTCTTCAGCTACCCTTTATGGTTCTCTCCCAAACAAACTTGAATTCAAATCATGATTCGATTAATGAAACGATTCCGGCCCTAATGTTACAAGCTTGTCAACATCTTGATGATCAAACCACATGCCTCACAAACTTGCAATCAAGGATCCGATCTACAGCCCATCAAAATCCCACCTCGATACTCGAAGCTGCCCTCGTAAACACGCTCAACGAGGCAAGGCTAGCCATGGATTCTATTTCAAGATTCACCACATTATCAGTTAACGCCCGTGAACAGATAGCCATAGAGGATTGTCAAGAACTTGTTGATCTCTCCATCACGGAGTTAGCATGGTCTCTAACCGAAATGAGCAAGATCCGAGCCGGTTTCAAAGACAGTCACAACCAAGGAAACCTCAAGGCATGGTTGAGTGCTGCATTGAGCAATCAAGACACATGCTTTGAAGGGTTTGAAGGCACAGACCGACGCATGGAACGCTTCATCCGTGGTAGCCTCACACAAGTAACACAACTTATTAGCAATGTTTTGAGATTGTATGTTCAATTGCATAGCTTACCCTTCAAACCACATAATGACATTAATGAGGATCATCAAGAGTTTCCGAATTGGATGGATGATGAGGAGAAAGAGCTGGTGAATTCGAGCCCAAAAGGGATGCGATTCGATGCGATTGTGGCATTGGATGGAAGTGGAAAATATCGTTCAATAGCACAAGCAATATATGAGGCTCCAAATCTTAGTAATAGGAGGTATGTTATACATGTGAAGAGGGGTATTTACCATGAAAATATTGATATGAAGAAAAAGAAGAGTAATATAATGTTGGTTGGAGATGGGATTGGAGCAACTATAATCACCGGAAACCGGAATTTCTTGCAAGGATGGACCACTTTTCGAACCTCTACAGTTGGTCAGTATTTATATCTCCCGAGCCAGGATCATCTCGTTTGCACCTGACCGTCCCAGGACGGTCACGTGCACATATGAGGATCTTGGCTTATATAACTTTTTTAAACATACATATGTGTGTATAATCACTCCCTAAATATGTGGCACGTGCAGCTGTTTCGGGCAAGGGTTTTATTGCAAGAGACATGACGTTCCGTAACACAGCCGGGCCACAAGCCCGTCAAGCAGTGGCCCTTCGTGTGGATTCGGACCAATCGGCTATGTACCGGTGCAGCATTGAGGGCTACCAAGACACTCTCTACGCCCATTCACTCCGTCAATTCTATCGTGAATGCAACATATATGGCACCATTGATTTCATTTTTGGCAACGGGGCTGCTGTGTTTCAAAACTGCAAAATCTTCACCCGGAAGCCTTTACCGTTACAAAAAGTTACTATAACGGCCCAAGGTCGCAAAAGCCCGGACCAAAGCACGGGGTTTTCGATCCAAGACAGCTATGTTTTTGCTACTCAGCCCACTTATTTGGGCCGTCCTTGGAAGGAGTATTCAAGAACTGTCTACATGAATACTTACATGAGTGCCCAGGTCCAGCCCAGAGGTTGGCTCGAGTGGTTTGGGGACTTTGCTTTGGGTACTTTATGGTATGGAGAGTATAGGAACTATGGGCCTGGTTCTTCGCTTTCTGGACGGGTTAAATGGGCTGGATATCATATTATTAAGGATGCTTCGGTGGCGAGCTTCTTTACTATTGGGCATTTTATTGATGGGCTTTCTTGGTTGCCAGCCACCGGAGTTAAATTTTCTGCTGGTTTGACAAATTAAAAGAAAATTAATCTATCTTTTAAAATAAAATAAAAACAACTAATTTGTTAAAATGTTGTTAATAATTGATTATGATTTTTTTTGATAAAATTATTGATTATGATTATCTGCAAGTTCATGAGCGATGTGGCTCTATGTCGAAGTTGTATGCGTAATAACTTTTAATTGGATGCTATAATTGATTTTTTTTTTCAGGAGTTTTACTAAGAGAAAATGAACTAGAGTACATTTTATGCTCTATTATTCAGAACTTGATTGAAGTTTTATATACAAAATTTCATTAATAAAACATATTTGTGGTGCCGTATTTGCAACTTCAAAGTTAAAAGTTTATAAAAAAAAAATTTGAAGAATGAAAGTATGTAAAATTGTTCAACTAAAATTACTAAAATTAACTTTTTGTTATGATACTACACAATAAACTTCCATCGTTTCATTATGTTCGTGAACTCGGTTATATCTATAAACCATTGTACAAACTAGCTCAAACACGTCATATGATAGGTCATACATTCGTCTAATACCATGGAGTAATTTTATTGAATATTTGCAAAGTTTGTCTAATACTTTTAGTACTATGATTTTTGAATGTTGCTTTATGATTTTAACTATATGTTATTGGACTTGATTTTTATACATTAACGAGCCAAACTCGAACCGGAAAAAAAAATAGTTTAAAAGGGTTTTAAGGGAGTGAAAAAAAAAAATATATATTGGATTAATCGAATTAGTTCGTCAAATTTGAATGTTGCTTTATAATTTTAACTATATGTTATTGGACTTGATTTTTATACATTAACCCAAACTCGAACTGGAAAAAAAAAAAAGGTAATATATTGGATTAATCGAATTTGTTTCGTCGAACTGGAAAAAAAAAAGGTAATATATTGGATTAATCGAATTTGTTTCGTCAAATTTATTTATCAGATGTGCAAAAAATTGAATGCTGGCTATGGGGTTCGAACCCATGCGCACTTATGTGCAGAAGATCTTAAGTCTTCCCCCTTAACCTCTCGGGCAAACCAGCTTGACGTTTAAAATTACAGTTTTAATTTTCTTATTTTATGTGTCGTCGTCTTTTATTAGCATATTCATTGCAACCCTTTATTTTTTGAGAAACTTGTTCAACCCTTTCAAATCTAATTTCTTACATCGATAGAGAATTTAACTGCCAACTATTTGGGCTAATACATTTTTATTGCCTTTTGTTTTACGATCAATTTCAATGTCTTCATCCTAATTTTTCTTTTCCTCCCCTCATATATATTTCTAGTCTAGTGTATCACGGGAAAAACAAGCTCCTTTATAACAATATAGTAAGTTTCAATCAATAACAACATGGCATATGATAAATTGAATCGAAAAGTTATAAATAAAATTAAAAAAAAAATTGGAAAGCCTTAAATATTGTTGAGGTACATAAAGTACGCTATGAGTATGGGCGATATATGAGATATCCGGCGTATTAAAAAGATACTTGTGATGCCCTGGATATCGGATACAAATGATTCGAAGGCCACCGAGTGGATACTTATCCACGATTGGTGGTGTTGCCGTGTCTGGAAATCTATAAGACAAACGTGCATAGCTCGTTCCATAATGGAAGCCGAGTTTATAGCCTGAGATAAGGCTAGAGAAGAAGCTGAATGGCTTAGGAATTTCCTTGAGGATATTCCATACTAGTGGCTGCTATCAACACACACTGCGATAGTAAGTTGACTATAGGGAGGGCACATGTATAATGGTAAGTCTCGACGCATACGCCGGAGACACAATACCATTAAATAAATGATCTCTAATGGTTTGATTTCCATCGATTATATACGGTCGAAGGAGAATCTTGCGGATCCGCATACAAAAGGTTTAGCTAGAGATCAAATGTCAATCTTGACAACCGGAATGGGACTGAAGCCTATTACGCATGTTTCCTTATAGTGGCAACCCAACCATGTTGACTGGAGATCCCAAGATCATGGTTCAAAAGGGACAACTAAGCTATAAGGATGAAGTCAAAGACTTACCCATTACGAGAGAATAAAAGTGGCAGAGGGTGTGAGGTTAAGCTTAGCTTTTAATGATTCCTATATCTTGATATTCAAGTGGGGTAGGGCGAGAATACCCTTGATAGGAGGTCACCTATGTAAGTGCGAAGTGGGGCCGCTTCGTGAGAATTTTGAGGCTTGAATTCTCTAAAGTCGAAACCAAGTGTTGTCCGGGGCCGAGACGGACACAACCATGAGAACCGAAAGGTGCTAGGGGAAATATTGTGTGAGTGCTATTGTCTTGGTTTACACTAAAGGTGAATAGTTCAAGACCTAGTTCAGCGATTAGCCGAGTAAATCCGATAGTACTTCACTAAGGCGGGTTCAAGGCCGAAGCTACCTCTCCCGATGCAATATTTTTCCGTCGACTTCTCTTCGTAGTCGCGCATTTGCATTTGCATTAATTTTCATTCATGTGGGGGATTGTTGGAGAAAAAGCCATTTTTGAAGGGTTGAATAGTCAACTTTAGCACGATTTACGGATAGGCTCCGATGTATATCATCGAGAGTTAATGATATCATTAAATACTCCATACGGAGTAGTTGATGATGGGCTTTTGAATCACTCGATTCGGATATCGGGTGAATGAGAAATTAATGCCTAAAGTTGGTTGAAAATGTGTTGGAGATAAGAGTTGAAGGGAGTACCTCAACTCAATATCCCACATTGGAAAGATGGGAGACTTGAGCTCCATATATAAGGGCTAGTGTATGCTCTTATAAATGTGTCCCAAGGGGCAAGGCACTTTTGTGCAGGAGGGAGGACTTAGATATTTCCACACGCGCGCGCGCGCGCCGCCGCCGCCCGGCCGGCTCGGCTCGTGCTCGAGCTCGGTTCGGTTCGGGTGTTACTATTAATTTTTTGGACAAAAGTTCGTATGAATTTAACCAGGAAATTAATTAGTTAAACGTGAGGCGGTTGGAAGGTTCCAGAATAATGTGGAAACGAATTCTGATTAATTAAGTTAAATCGGTCTGAATTAATTAAATTAAATTCGAAATTAATTAATTAAATTAAATTCGAAATTAATTATTTTCGGCCAGAAATTGCTTTTCTTGAGGGAAAAGTCGAGCAATTAAATCATCCAACCAATCAGAATTCAGAAGACACGTCATCCGACCAATCAGAATTGTGGAAATAGTTGGCCAATTTTAATTAATATTTTCGGCCCTATTTCTTTTCCAAGGGGAAAAGTCTGATGATGTGTTCTGCCCAATCACATTCAAGCATTGGCTCCTCCTCTCCACTATATAAAGAACCCCGATGATGAAGGTTGAAGCATCGAATTTTCACGTTGTGTCTTTCCACCACAAAGAGTCGGTCATATAGATCTAGATATTGAGTCGAAGAGAAGTCGGAGCACTCTGTAAGTTCGCCGGAGCTCGGATTTTTGAAGTGCCTCTAAATCCGAGACGTAAAGCCGTTGTATGTTGGGAGACAGTTGCTACTACCGTGGGCACCATACCGGAGCAATTTGTCTTAAGGAAAGAGTAACTACTCGCCTCGGTTTGATCTCTAGTCCTTTATTTTCTGCATCAAACTATTATTATCTATTGTTTGAGTTAGATCTGCACGTAATATTGATTTTGTTAGATCTGTTAAATAATATGAATTATTTTATTCACATGATTTATTTTCTAGTTTAATATTCCGTAATTTAATCCGTAAATTATGGATCTGTTCCGTAAATCACTACACACACGATACACCTATCCCAACACTTTATAACAATATAGTAAGTTTCAATCAATAACAACATGACATATGATATATTGAATCAAAAAGTTATAAATAAAATAAAAAAAATTGGATAAACCCGAGCAAAGATCCACTGTTGTGACTCCATACTGTGGAATGTGTCCAGGGACGGACGCAGGATCCCGGGCGACGAAGACGAAAATTCTAAAGATTTTTTGCAATCAAAAAAATATATAGTAGTGTTTTTTTTATGTCCCCTAAGATTCGAAAAAAACACTAGTATATATATACATCGTAAAAAAGCACTACTATATATCGAATGATCCGGACACATTAACACTTCTACTTCTATCAATAAAGATTTAAAACATTATAATCTATGTTTTTGAAGAAAACCAATATTCCGAAACCGATCAATATATTTTTTTTAAATGTATCACTTTGATAATAACCATGTACTTTTATTTCTATATTAAAAGTTTTATGTTAAATTACCGGATTATTATAGTTGATATGAGTGAATATAACTTTTATGGGTTCCTTCAATCCTTGGGGTGGATCCGCCCCTGAATGTGTCTTCTTCTTGGAGTATTGAACTTCTCACTCTCATATGTGAACGGCACAAATCCGTAATTATTAACAAACTGTTCAGATCTCTTCACATATCTTTCCTAGTTTTTTGGACTAAGCCTATGCATGGTTGACTTGCCATAGATAAATGCAACTTTGTTCAGTTTCCTTTTCCTGTTAACAAACGCAGCTCTGTTATGAGTGTGTTTGTTAGCATGAACATCTTTAATTGTTGAATGCAACTGGGGTAGCCTGGTTTCAATCCTCATCAATGCGAAATAATTTGTCTTTCCCCCAAACTTTAATAGTCCTTGAATGCTTTACATTCTTAGCTTTGCTATTATTGATTGGATGACACTACAAAAAGGAGATTCATAACTGAAAACATCACTTTCCGCGATGAATTTGTTCGTCACAAAAAAGCATTTTTTGTAGTGTGGTTCTTCTCGATTGATACATACCACGTCACCGTGCCATGTCATCTTGTATTAGCCACGACCTGATGTGGCAAGTAATACAAGCCAGGTCAGCATGGAGGCACCACGTAATAGCAACAACGCGTCGTGGCTAAAAGGATAAAAAAATGTTTGCCACGACACGTGTCGTGGCGAATAATACATTAGAAACGGAGTATTTCCCACAACCATTTGCCTCGTGGCAAATAATTTATTCGCCACGATTTTTAAGTTTTAGCCACGACATTTTGTCATGGCAAAACGTTTTTTTTCTTGTAGGACCATTTTGTCCATTCGAGTAAATGCTGGTGCGCTGAATCGAGAGCCCTTCTCGGTTCACCTTGGCAGGAAATGCCATGGCCTGGTCCAATACGTGTTCTGGGTCTTGAACCGGTTCAATCTCGGTCCGTTCTCTTCGTTTCTGGCCCAATTCACGCTTCTGCTCGAATATTAATCCACAATATTCCTATATACATAAAATCATATAATAATATGCAGTAACAAAATTCGATATATAAATATGATAGAATCACGATTAAAACTCACATGCGACTAATAATCGAATTAAACACTTCTATGTATGAATTATCGTTAATTAATACCGTTTAAATCCAATTTAAGGTGTAATTCAATACAGAAAGTGTCATAAAAATCACTCGCGTCAAGGCACAGTAGATGGTTTAATTCTTAAAATATTCCTAGTCGTATGTATTAATGAATGATACATTATTATTACGGTTAGACTACCGCGTATTGGATGTTTTTTTCTAATCGTTGGCTTTACCGACATAATTTACTAAAGTATCGCATATATACTTTTTGTCGCTACTAGACAAGTTGTGATTTTCCATCTGTAATTATATTTTTTAAAGAAAAAGGTTTAAAAAAAAAAAATGGAACAAGTCAAACATTACCAGACTAGAAAACCGGTTTTAGTCCAAAAACCGTTTTCTTTTTCCGGTTAGGGAATGAAAAGCCGGAGTTTCATTTAGAGTGTGTCGATGGACATAAGTAACCGGTAAAAGAAATTACGTACGTTAAAGCATGTGAAATGTTATATCCATAAGCCGGCCAGTTATGAAATTAATATAACGTTTTATAAGCATATATATGCCCAATGACGTTGGTAACATGTCGTTGACATTGTGAAACACTATATATAGCTATTACATTTTTAAACCAATTGTGTGATGAATAGGTCAATTGATACATTTCGTCTTCATCTCTAAATTCAAGAAATTTCAATCGTAGAAAATCACAAATATGTTGCAAATAATGTTGCAGCATATTATGTGTTATTTCAGAGTGTAATCATTGTGGACATGCTGCAAATAATGTTTATGAGTTGATAATACAGTGGGAATTTGAGGATACATGATCTAAAAACACCAAAACAAAAAAGTAAATGTCTTAATTATATAGTAACTCATCATTGTTGCACTAACGTTATCGGGAAATAACTTATTAGTGTGTTTTTATATTTTCGCCGTATATGTCCACAGTCCACTCCTAAGTCCTAAGCATGACAAATTAGTGTCTTATCAGGTTCTTATAAACTGACACCTTACCCCAGCTCGGTTATCCGACCAAGTAGAGGAATTCGCCAATGAGACCCTCTCTCCCTCTTCCTCTTCCTCTTCCTCTTCCTCTTCCTCTTCATTCGATCTTTGTGCATAGGGTATCTGTCTTTGCTTGTGTCGGAAGGGGAATTTAAGTGGGGTTCGATTAATGAAATGATCAGTTGGAGATTCAGGTACCACCGGCCGGCCTCCTCCTGGTTGTTGGCGATACCTTAATTTTTCCAGAGGACCACACCAAAAGCCCGTCATTCGATCTTGGGGGTTTTAGATACCTATGAAAAGCTTTCGGGCCAGAAAATAAATAAATTTTCAGAAGTCGGGCATTTATTTCAGTAAAGATGTGGAGGATGAGACTAAACAATTAAATAAAGATATCTCAACAATTCTTCAAATCCGTTTCAGCGACGAGAGCGGAAAATATCTTGATTTGCCTTTCATCATTAATGGACGTTCCAATACAAAATAGGATCTTAATTTTCATATATTATCGAAAGAGTAAAGAAGAAAATAAATGGATGGAAAGGTAAACATTTGTCTCCAGCAGGCAAGGAGTGGTCCTCATCAAAGCAATTATCCAAACTCTTCCTCAATATATAATGATGAGTGTTTTCTTCTCGATCCCCCCGGAAAAACAATCTCAAAAGTTGCCGGAGAGCTAGCTAGTTTGGTGAAGCGGTGAAGCGGTGAAGCGGTTCTTTTTGGGAAATTCAGAAGGAGATGGAAAAATCCATCGGAAGTCATGGCGCCAATGCTGTAAATCAAAGTCTGAGGGAGGACTAGGCTTTAGAGACATCGGAAGTGTTTTAACTCGATCTGCCCTCTTGGCTAAACAGGCATGACACATCTTGTCAAACCCAACAGAGCTTTAAATTTGGGATTTATACGCTCGCAGTCGCAGTTTGAAAGCCAAATATTATCCTTCAAAAAGAATTTGGTAACGCCACGATAACAATGTGCCACGATAACAATGATTTGACGGAGCTAAAGAATTTCAGAATACGCAAACGATAAAGAAAATGCTGGTGTTTTATTGATTGATTGAAAAGATACATGACGATACGATATGCCCCCCTTTCACGTGGAATTATCTGAGTGGTCCAGCTGGAATGGGGATGAGGTCCAGGTATGACAAGGATGTCGAGTCGGTGAGCCATCTCGACATGATCAAGATCATTTACATTATGAGTTAATTATGTAGAAGGCTTGCACATTGGCATGACCATCTCGATGTACATCGAGCCGATGTCGAGGAGTAACTTGGACGGGAAGCCAAGGTTATATTTGTCAATAGACTAAACCGCCCTTAATGTAGGGCGAGAAGAGGGACACGTGCCTATAAATACATACATCCAGGAACTACGCGCTTGATTCCCTGGATTCCAAACAGATACGTAGGCAATTCAAGATACATTCTTGAACCCGGCCGTACAACATAAAAACCACCATCTTTCCATAAAAGGCACCATCTTTTTCTTTGTTTCGTTTCACCTATCTATTTCACCCCTAGATACTAAACAACCTTGACACATCACCGGTGCTTTATTTAGCATCGTCATTTGGCGCTGAAGGAGGGCCCCTATCTATCGGTGATTTAGAGAGAATAGTACGATGGCGCCGTCAACAAGAAGAAAAGCGAGCAAAGAAGAATGTACGAATGAAGAACACACGTACACAGAGCCGGCAGGGGAACAAAACCAGAATGTCCTAGAAAAGCCCACTGGTTCTAAAGCTGCAGTTGTGCAAACGCAAAAACCTCAGCTTCCTCCCCAGTTGCAAGATGTTGCAGACCACTTGGCGTCGTTAGATGAAGAAGCACTTAAGCGTGTCGTAGCGTCGTGTTTGTTGAAAAGGGACTCCACGATTTTCCGGACAGCAACCTTTAGGTCAACCAGCCGAAAGAGTTAGAGAACGCAAAGGGGTTAAGCCTGGTGGATATACGAGAAGAATGCGAAGACGAGGTAGAAGTCAGTGCCACCAACTACAAGAAGCGGGCCGCACAAGAGAAGCCTTTAAGAAGGGTCGAGGAAAGTATACGAGACGAGTTCAATCGTATCGTAGGCAAAGATCGAGACATCGATTGGCTTGAGTCGCCTTTTATTTCTGAGATCGAGCGTTACCCGATGCCCGAGTCCTTCAAACCCCCGAAGATGGATCCGTATGACGGCACAACAGATCCTGAGGATCATCTATACCGATACATATCGATGATGAGGCTAAGGAATGCGAACGACGCCATGAAGTGTCGAGCATTTGACACATTATTAACAGGTCGAGCTCGAGAGTGGTTCCACAAACTGAGACCCGGGTCGATTTCTAGCTTCGTGCAGTTGGGGCAAAAGTTTCGCGACGCGTTTATTGGAAACAAGAAGTTTCATCTGAGTTCTACCCATTTGACTAACATCAAGCAAGAAAGGAATGAGTCAACTATCGACTATATGAAGCGTTTTAACCTCGAAGCAATGAAAGTCCACAATCTCAATGAGACACTTCAGGTCAATTTTTTCGTTGCAGGGATCAGGAACATGAAGTTATACGATAAGTTATCTAGGAAGATGCCAGAAAGCATGGACGAATGTGTGAACATAGTCCATAAATTTTGCCAAGGTGAGGAGGCAGTGCGCTTGCACACCATCTCGCTTGGTCTCAACTCGAAGAACGACCCCCGCGGCCAGACCAAAGGTCAGCCTAGGAATGAAGGGAAAGCCAGCGTTTTCGATCGGATGACGGCGCCAATTACGGATCGACTCGGGAAGAAAGGTAATTTGAAAGATAGAGACTTCATACCCCTTAATCGATCCCGGAAAGAGGTGCTAGCCATCATGATAAAAAAGAACATTGCTCGGACCCCAAAACCGATATCAAAAGATGTCGAGAAGAGGAAAAACACCCACAAATATTGTGATTACCATCGGGACGTGGGGCATGATACGAAGAATGTTTTGATCCGAAAAGAGATATCGACGCTGGCATCCAAGAAGGACAACTCGACGAGGTAGTAGACAGATCGGAGAAGGATGATCCCAAAGGACGTCGTGAATACAAGAGGAAGAATTATCATGGAAGAAGAGATCGATCTCCCAATCGAGGCAATCAAAGGCGTAGAGACAGGTCATCTGAGCCCGTGAGGAGGGATAATCAGAGAGATGAGCGTCGAGACGATAGAAGGGAAGATCAGAATCGAGATCCTTATGGAGATAACCGAATCGGATATGGCGTGAATACGATTGTGGCGGAACATGACTTAGACCGACCCCGATCAAGTCAACCCGTTATGGACGGGTCGAGAGAGGTCAAGAAGTTGAAATTCACAACAGAGGTAGGATATGGACCCAGAGACGATGTCCCCAGTACTTATGGCCGCAGTGAAGGTTTAGTAATAGAAGCAGTCATCAGTCGAGGGCTAATAAAGAGAGTCTGTGTTGATAGCGGGAGTGCCGTGAATATCCTATACTATTCAACGTTCAAGGCAATGAAGTTAAAAGATGAAGATATAACACCATTGTCCACCCCGCTATTCGGTTTTACAGGGCAGGCCATCCATCCTGTCGGATCTATCAACTTGTTAACCACGGTAGGAGATGGTGAGAAGGGGCGAACGATGGAGATGACGTACGTCGTAGTCAAGGCCCCTTCAGGATATAATGTAATATTGGGTCGACCCGCACTTTATGATTTGAGAGCAGTGATCTCCACCTACCATAACAAGATGAAATTCCCTACATGGCATGGTACCCACGAGGTAAGGGGAGATGTGGCGGCAAAGGGGAATTGCAACCCGGTAACGATTAAAGGAAAGGGTGTAGGTCAAGTGTTGGTTGAAGAGCTAATCCCCGAGGAGGAAGAAGACAAAAGTTGGGTTTCGGTCGATCCAACAAGAAGTTCGAGTTTGGGAAGAAGAGGAAAGCCGGGGAGTTCGAGTCGGGAAGTGGATTCCACACCCCGATGTTCGACGTTAGTCGATCTCCCGGTTGAGTTTCGAGATGTTTTTGCATGGAAAGCCGACGACATGCCGGGACTCTCGGGTGACATTGCTATGCATAAGCTCAATGTCGACCCCACAAAGAAACCGGTGAAGCAAAAGAAGAGAAGTCTAGCACCGTAAAGAAAGGAAGCGAGTTAAAAAAGAAGTCGACAAGTTGCTTTGGTGGTCGGGATCGTTAAAGAAGTGGTATATCCGTAATGGTTAGCCAACCCAGTTTTAGTAAAAAAGCCCGATGGGGAGCCGGAGGATGTGCATCGACTTCACGGATCTAAACAAAGCTTGCCCAAAAGACTCTTACCCACTTCCCAAGATCGACCAACTTGTCGACTCGACATTAGGGTTCGAAGTTTTTGGATTTCTAGATGCGTATCGTGGCTACTATCAAATCCTAATGGACCCCAGAGATTCGGAAAAGACAGCTTTTATAACTGACTTCGGGACATTTAGTTTCGTTACGATGCCGTTTGGTTTAAAGAATGCGGGAGCAACGTACGGCGTGCAAAGTGAACAAGATTTTCGAAAAAGCGATCGGGCGGAGCATGGAAGTCTATGTAGACGATTTGTTAATTAAGAGTAAGTCTCTCGAGCGAGTTTATAATCGACACGAGAGAGGTGTTCGAGGTTCTCCGCTCTGCTAACATGAAGCTCAACCCAAAAAAGTGCACGTTCGGAGTCCGATCAGGAAAGTTCTTGGGGTACATGATATCTAAGGATGGAATTAACGCAAACCCAGACAAAATCAAGGCCCTCCAAAACATGCCAGTGCCTCGAAGTGTGAAGGAGGTGCAAAGATTAACGGGTCGGATGGCAGCTCTCAACCGTTTCCTATCGATATCGGCACAAAGGGCCTTGCCATTCTTTAAGATTCTAAAGAAAGCGAGTCCCTTCCGGTGGGATGACAAAGTGCCAAAAGGCTTTTGAAGATTTAAAGAATTACTTGTCAAACCTGCCCACCTTGGCATCACCTCGAGAGGGAGAGAAGCTTTTGGTGTATCTTGCCGTTTGTGAGGAAGCAGTAAGCGCAGTATTGATTCGAGAAGCAGAGCGGGGTCAGGTACCAATCTACTTCGTCAGCAAAGCCTTGCATGGGGCAGAGTTAAGGTATTCACCAGCCGAGAAGCTAGCTTTGGGCCTAGTCCATGCGTCGAGGAAATTAAAGCATTATTTTCAAGCACACCCGATCGTAGTAGTCACGAACCAACCCTTGAAACGATTTTGGCGAAGCCCGAGACATCGGGTCGACTGGCCAAATGGGTGGTTGAGTTAGCCGGATACGATATCGAGTTCACGCCTCGGACAGCTATCAAAGGCCAAGCACTAGCCGATTTCATCGCAGAAGGATTTTCGATCCAAATTGCACAAGAAAAGCAACCATCGAAAAGACGGTGGACCATTTATGTTGATGGTGCTTCTAGCAAGGAAGGAGCAGGAGCGGGTCCGTTGTCGATTAGCCCAAGAGGAGAGGAATTCCCATATGCACTTCGATTTGAATTCAAAGCCACTAACAACGAAGCGGAATATGAAGCCATGATCACGGGTTTGAAGTTGGCAATCAAATTAGGGGTCGAGGATCTCCTAGTATACAGCGACTCACGGCTCGTGGTAAATCACATCCGAGGGGGATATGAGGCTAAAGAGGAAACCATGAAAAGCTATCTAAAAGTGGTTCAGAGACTGATGTCAAAATTTAAGAATGTTCGTATCGAACAGGTACCGAGGAACGAGAATAAACGAGCTGATGCCTTATCTAAACTGGCGTCTAATTTCAAGTCAAAAAAGAAAGTCCTGGTAGAAATGTTGTCAGAGCGTAGCTACGAAGAAGTTGATGTGCAACCGATCATTCAGGGGTCGACGTGGATGGACCCGATAGCCGCTTATCTTAAAGATGGGATTCTACCATCGGATAGGTTTCAAGCAAGGAAGGTACGATTACAAATCGCGAGATATGCATTATTTGATTATGTTCTTTACAGGAAGTCATTCGTAGCGCCCGGACGCGATGCGCGTCGGAAGAAGAGGGAGCATATCTTCTCGAGGAAATACATCGGGGAGTATGTGGAAATCATTGTGGGGCACGAATGCTGACGAGGAAATGTAGGCTAGCAGGGTATTTCTGGCCCTCAATGCAGAGGGACGCAAATGAGTTGGTTATGAAGTGTAGAGCGTGTCAGGTTCATGATGTGATAACGCATCAGCAAGCTCAAGAGATGAACGTCATCGAGTCTGTTTGGCCGTTCGACGAGTGGGGTGTCGATATAGTAGGGCCTTTGCCTCGAGCCCCTGGAAATTTAAAGTTTGTTGTAGTCGCGGTCGATTACTTCACCAAATGGGTTGAGGCTAAAGCCCTTGCTAATATCGTAGCCGCAACCATCAAAAAATTTTTGTGGGAAAATATTTTATGTGTTTGGAGTCCCCAAGTACCGATCTCGTACAATGGCACCCAGTTCTTGGATGAAAGGGTGCGTAGCCGGCTCAAAGAGTTCAAGATCGAACATAGAACGACATCCGTGGCTCGACCTCGCCGAATGGACAAGTCGAGCGAGACCAACGTACGATTGAAGTTCGGTCCGAAGAAGCGATTGGAAGATGAGGGACGCGATTGGGCAAGCAGTTGCCAAGCATCTTGTGGTCGTATCGAACCGCACCCAATGCGGCTACTCGAGAAACTCCTTTCACAATGGCCTACGGGTGTGAAGCGGTTATACCGGCGAGAGATCGGGTTGTCTTCACCTCGGGTTTTGGCTTACAATATCGAGACAAATGAAAACAACCTCAAGCGGGCGAAAGATGATGTCGAAGAAAGAAGAGAGCTCGCATCACATCGAGTGGCCGAGTATAAAAGGAAGATGTCACAATACTATAACGCTCGGGTAAAGTATAAATATTTCCAAGTTGGTGACCTCGTGCTGAGAAAGAATGAAGCAAGCAGACAAGACCCAATAGGCAAACTCGAGCCGAATTGGGAAGGCCCTTACAAGATCCTGAAAGTCCATCCTAAAGGAGCGTATCAACTTGGAAGGTCAGATGGAAGCACTGTGCCTCGAACCTGGCATGCCACTAATCTTAGAAAGTACTATGTGTAATTCTCATTTCCGTTTTGGTGATTGTAATGCGTCGAATCGACCATCAAGGCTTTATGTTTGCAATTTATGAAATTTTCTTTGAACCATCATAGCAAGTACCCGTCGATACGATGCGTTAAAGTTTTAATGCTTATCACTCCTAACCTGCTAAAGCGAACATCAACTCATACTTAAAGTGTATCATGAGTCATGAACTCATGCTTCACTTTGGGGGAATAGAGAGGAATTAAGTCGATATGACTACACCTCGCACAAGAAAGGGAATTAAGTCGATATGACTACACCCTAAATAATCGAAAGGGAATTAAGTCGATATGACTACACCCTAACGTATCAAAAGGGAATTAAGTCGATATGACTACACCCTAACGTATCAAAAGGGAATTAAGTCGATATGACTACACCCTAACGTATCATAAGGGAATCAAGTCGATATGACTACACCCTAGCATATCATAAGGGAATCAAGTCGATATGACTACACCCTAGCATATCATAAGGGAATCAAGTCGATGTGACTACACCCTAGCATATCATAAGGGAATCAAGTCGATATGACTGCACCCTAACCAATCGAAAGGGAATTAAGTCGGTATGACTACACCCTAAGAAAGTCGCGACGAAATAAGGATAAATTAAAGGCAAGAATCACGAGTTAGATAATTCGATGAGAAGAATCAAGTAAAATCCAGCTGAACGAATTCGTCAACAAAAAATAAAACGAAGACAAAGAAAGTAAATGTTTGAAAAGTACAACCAAATCAAATCCAAAGTTTACAACCGTATCGAACAAAATAGTTAAGTGATGAAGCTTGTTAAGCGTTAGGGGGGCTTAAGCGTGAAGCATCCAGATCGACATCATCGAGGTTCACGTCGACATCATCGTCCTCTTCTCCATCCTGAACGAGAGCAGGTCGAACATACTTCTCATGAAGTGAAACCCCAGATCTGAACTCCTCGAAGTATCGGCCGTATCGGGGGATCGACTCCTCGTCGTACAAATGAGCCCGTTTGATACTCGACACCTCAAACTCTGGGAAGGCCTCCTTGACGTCCTTTAAAGCATTGGTGAATCCACCCTTCATGGCCTGAGTCATCAACAGCATTATTTCGCTCTAAGCTCGTCGGAGGCCGAGAAAATCCTTCTTGGCCATCTCCATGCGGGACGCCAAACCGTCAACTTCGATCCGTAGGTCATCTCGTGCTTTGATGCACCCCCGGCCCTCGGCCTTCACCGTCTCGAGCTCGACTTCACCCTAGTCAACTCGCCTCCCTATCTCGCTAGCGCTTTCTCTCGCTTTGCTCAAATTGAATCGAGAAACCTCTAAATCGGCCTCCGGGTCAAACGTCGACCATCCAATTTTCGTGCACGGGCCTCAAGGTTCTCGATCTTTGATTTCGCTTCTCTATAGTCTCCTCTTTTTCAGCCGGAGCGAGAGGAAGGAGATCCACCCTCGTTCGTGGCCACGTCGGTGGAAAGACGAACCCGTAATGAGAGAGACGTTAAATCGACTCGTTGGCAAATACAAATTATAGATTATGAAGTCTTACGGCTCGGAGGAGCTTGGAAATATATTGGTTCGGATCGTCGGGGCCATCATCTCCAACTCGAAGTTGTAGTCTCCGGGATCGGATCGATAGTTTTTGGGTGAGGGATTTTTCGAGCCTCTTTTCCTATGCCATGCCTCGTGTCGGTGGTCTTCAAGCGTTTCCTCGAGTCGGCGCCTTCTCCCACCTCGCTTCTCCACCAAAGTGCATCATCGGTGGTCCCTAAGAATATTTGACGTTGATGCGGGAGTGGGTGCTCGAGCCGGAGTCTTTTTGCCCCCAGAGACTATCGAAACCGAAACAGTTTTTTCGATTTGATCCCCACCGCCTCTTGTATCTTCTTGGGGTCGACCTTCTTGGGATCGGCATCTTAGTAGACGACTCCATCTCCGAGAAATATTCCACTGCAAGAATAAAGGTCACCTTTACTATATAATCGAGATGGAAATAAGTAAGCAAGAAGAAATATAACAATTCGATAAAATTAACGATAGTCCTACACAAAGCCCGAACTTCTTCATCGAGTTCCATATAAGCACCCGGGCCCGCCGTCTCGAGGTCGGCATAAGCATATAGAGGGTGCAGTTCCGAGTTGCAATATCGGGGCGCACTTGTTCCAAAGCACTCCACACGACGCGGGTGGATCGGAGTCAAGCTTATCATGCCATTTTTTAGGTCTTTTGTGCCAAGTGTGTATGTCGAGGTCACCAAGACCATGTCGGATGAAAAAGAAGTTCGGTTTCCAGTCCCCATGGGATGATATGGCCCTCCGTACAAATTCCGGGACCAAGGGACGTTTCTGAAAGGTATACCACCCGCCGTCTTGCAATCCCCGGATCGAAAAATATTGTCGGAACAAGCGCACCGAGAATTCGACTTTGGCCACACGACATGCCAAGACGAAGCCCATGAGGCTTCTAATACCATTTGGGGCCAATCGGGCAACACATATCCGGTAGTGTCGGAGCACTTCGATAAGACATGGGTCGAAAGGATATCTTAACCCTTCTTTTAATTGCGCTTCATACACGGCACAAAAACCGGGGGAGGATCACAAGCAAATTGGTTTTGACCTCGAGGGACTAGCACCCTATCGGACGAATACGGAATATCAAACCTTTGGCATAAAGCCTTGACCTTTCCCTCCGTTAGGGCAGATACGCACCCGTATGCTCCCTGACCCTTCATTCTGGTTTGACGTTTCGTAATACGTCGGGAAGTCGATTCTTCTTCCTCCCTAGCCTCCTCTCCTTCTTCTCCGATGAATTTCTGGCCGGATGTATTAGATTGTTCAGAAACCGTTGCTTCCTGCGATTCGCTTTCAGACACGGCAATCTCTTCTAAATTTTGAGAATCGCTCTCACTCACAGACATGGGAATGGAAAAACAAAGAAAATAATGAAATAAGAAAGAAACGGAGGAAGTTCAAAGCTTACTTGCAAATTTTGTATGAGGCAGGAAAAATGGATGAGAATGAGTAAATTTAAACTCTTCACCGGCTTGGAACTCCTTTTATCTTGATAAGTTTCCAAATGAATTTGAAAGGACGGTTTTGGGCAGTTATAATGAAAATATCGCGCATATCAAGGGGCTACAACCAATGAAAATGCTTCGTTTCCCGTGCCCATTTAATTCTGATGCAGCATGACGTCACCCTAGGGAGACCTATGGCGGTTGAGACATTAGCCCAAATCCCGCCAAGAGAAGACCTCGTATCGAATTACTTTTTTAAATTTTTAGATCCGACTTCGGCATTTTAAAGAGGCCTCGTCAGATCTGGGGGGATTATGACGATACGATATGCCCCCCTTTCACGTGGAATTATCTGAGTGGTCCAGCTGGAATGGGGATGAGGTCCAGGTATGACAAGGATGTCGAGTCGGTGAGCCATCTCGACATGATCAAGATCATTTACATTATGAGTTAATTATGTAGAAGGCTTGCACATTGGCATGACCATCTCGATGTACATCGAGCCGATGTCAGAGGAGTAACTTGGACAGGAAGCCAAGGTTATATTTGTCAATAGACTAAACCGCCCTTAATGTAGGGTGTAAGAGGGACACGTGCCTATAAATACATACATCCAGGAACTACGTTGGGCTTGATTCCCGGATTCCAAACAGATACGTAGGCAATTCAAGATACATTCTTGAACCCAAACCGTACAACATAAAAACCACCATCTTTCCATAAAAGGCACCATCTTTTTCACACTGTTTCACCTATCTATTTCACCCCTAGATACTAAACAACCTTGACACATCACTGGTGCTTTATTTAGCATCGTCAATACATTGAACCTCATTTATATAGGAGATAAATTGGATAACAAACCTAATTCAAAATAAATATAATTAATAATAAAACTAAAAGATAAATATCACTTAAAAATTTATTTGAAATAAACTCTATCATATCTCTAATTTGAACATCATCTTTATCTTGTGCTTTAACACCCTCCCTCAAACGTTGTCGAGGTTGGAGACAACGTTTGCCGTTAATGAAGAGTTTGATACGACTTATTGACACCCACGGTTGTAGCTCCTGGCTCTTGGCTCTTTTGGCTCTGGCTCTTGGCTTTTGATCCGTGGCTCTTTCTTTTTTTGTCGAAAAGTCGGTTCAATATTCTCTCAGACTGCAATTGTGATCTCTTGTTCGCAATGTTGACGGAGGGAATCTGTCTAACAAAGTTTAGATAAAGAATATATGACAAAAAAAAAAAGATTGATGCATATGTAATTTATTGCCATAAAACACCAAAAATAAAAAGAACTGGACGAAAAAATAAAAATAAATGTTGGGATTAAAGTTGTTGCGTTGGCGATTTCCAAAGTGTTTAGTGGTCGACAGATAGCAATTCATGGTTGATATGTATTTGCATGGGTGATTTTGGATTCGTTGGACTGGTGCTGATTAGGAGATAAGAAGAGTTGGATGGTTTATATATGAGAAGCGGAAGAGGAACGGGCGAGGGCACCCGTTAAGGTGTTAGATCCCTCGCCCCGGCTCTGATACCATAAAGAATTTCAGAATACGCAAACGATAAAGAAAATGCTGGTGTTTTATTGATTGATTGAAAAGATACATTGAACCTCATTTATATAGGAGATAAATTGGATAACAAACCTAATTCAAAATAAATATAATTAATAATAAAACTAAAAGATAAATATCACTTAAAAATTTATTTGAAATAAACTCTATCATATCTCTAATTTGAACATCATCTTTATCTTGTGCTTTAACAGGAGCATCATTCACGGCAGAGATCTTCTCTTTAAAGGTCTTCGATGGAGAATGGGAAGCGCTAATTATGTGAATATATTTTGCAAGATCCATGGCTGCTCCTACCGCCCTCCTTTAAAGCCCACCCAATCACAACAATTTTACCAGGGACTCAATTAACTGCTTAATTGATCAACACACGGGAATCGCAACCTGATCACCACACATCGATCTTTCTGCCCTTATGAGGCTGAAGGTATTTTATCAGCTAGAAATTTCGAGGATAGACTGATTTGGCACTACACAAATAATGGCATACATATACTTGGTTAAATCGGGATATATATCACCTAGCTCTTAATCTAAAGACTCAAGAAGCCGAACAGGATATGAAGTTGTTAAACTACAATCTCTCCGGCCCCTCAAGTGTGGGTCTATACCATGCATGGCTATGCACAAAGACCAACTAGGCCAACAACTAAGAGTCCCAACACTTGCACGATATAAATAGAAAAATAAGGTTGGCAGCAGAATTTGAATTCAAGACTTTCCGCTCTGATTACCATGCTAAAGTACCATCTCTCCCAAGAGTTTAAACTGAGCTTAAATTGATGGGATACAGATAATTAACATTTTATACACTTTAACACAAGTCTATTTCTTAACCTTATAACAAGCTATATATGGAATTTGAAGGTGATGCCTAGAATTATTCACTTTGTATTCTCCCCACTGTTGTGGGACTCCACACTAGGGGAATTGAAAACGGTATTTGTAAAATTCGTCCTTATTGTTTTTTTAAGAAAAAATGGAATATAAATTAAATGTCAACTATATATGCTTTGAGAATTGTCCTAATTGTTAATTTACTAGTATTTATTACATATATTATTGTGTAAACTAGCTAATACACTTTTCAACATTATTTTTCTGGCTGAAGATTTCCAACGTAAAATATATAGGAAATATTTTAAAGATGGATGGATACGGTTTATGTCGATTTTGGTGTTGCTATATGTATATATATACAGGTAAACTCTGAGGGAAACCTTAATTAGGATTGAGGGTTTGCAGTAAACGAATCAATTAAAAACATCATTATTTCAACGTACAGATCAAACAACGATCGATTCGATGGCAAAACTTGCTCAAGCAGTTGTGTTCATCATCTTGCTAATTGTTTGGACCACTGTGCCTCATCATCATTTTCCAGGCTTGGATTTGGTTAATTAACTTGTTGAATTTGCTAAAGACAGAATTAATTATACAGCACTAGAACTTGGTATGATCATCAACATTCATGTATATAATCATCAAGAAGATGAAGAAACGGTTTCAAAATAAAAAGAGCGGGAAAATGAAGAACAACTTGAACATTGAAATTGGTTTTACAGAATGATAATGGAACTTGCTAATTGAAGTTATCACCTTATAATTTCAGTATATATAGACTAATTGTTGATAACCAACTTTCATAACTAACTATGACTAACTCTAACCAACTAGTGTGTAGGCAGCGGCGGATCCACGTACCCCGGGGTCGGTCACGTGACCCCACTGGATTTTAAAAAATAAAAATAAAAAAATTTAGTATTAAAACGATATAGTTTTGTTGTTAAAAAATGTCGTTTTGTCGATAAGATGTTTTAGACTCCGGTGACCCTACTGGAATTTTTTTTGGGATAAAAGATTTGTTTTATGCCTCAATGAGCAAAACTTCATCATACTAACTTCAACACCGAAACTTGGATGAAATAAAGCCAGTGATCCGCCACATTGTGTGTAGGTGTTTGATAAAATCTCAAGAGCAAAACCTCACATATCATCATACTAACTTCAACAACCCCCCTCAAGCCGAAACTTGGATGAATGTATACGAGCCAAGTGAAGCTTGCAAAACCTCACATATCAAGTTACTAACTTCATACTATAGCTATTAAAGATCTTAAGAGGATATTATTTGAAGACAAATACAAATTTAGTGTAATCTCTATTTGGCTTTGTTCAAGGTTTTGGTTAGAAGAATTATTACTATATTTGAGGTTACTAGTTCAAAACCCGGTTGCAGCTTCATTTCTAACAAATTATTTTTTAATTTGGCCCCCACTGAAAAAAAATTCTGGGTCCATCACTGTCCATAGGTTTTGTGAGAAGATCAGCAGGCTGATTCTGAGTGTGTATAGGTAGAGGTTTTAGAACTTTGGCTTGATATTTTTCTCTTACAAAGTGACAATCTATCTCTATGTGCTTTGTTCTTTCATGGAAGACAGGGTTTTCCACAATGTCCAAGGCACTTTGATTGTCACAATAAAGAGGAACTGTGTCTGTGTAATTGATCTGAAAATCTTTAAAGAGATAAAGTAACCACTGTATTTCACATGAGGTTACTGCAATTACCCTACTCAGCCTCACTTGAACTTCTAGAAACTGTAAGTTGCTTCTTTGATTTCCAAGAAATAAGTGCATCGCCAAGGAAAATAAGGAATCCTGTCACAGATCTTCTAGTTTTCTTTGCACCCTGCCCAGTCTGAATCACTAAATGCTCTCAGTTTGAATGGTCTTGTGCTGGGGAAAAAAAAAGACCCTTGCCTGAAAGCGATTTGAGGAATCTTAGCAGTCTGTGAGTAGCCTTTAGATGAGCTTCATTAGGTTTGTCTAAAAATTGGCTAAGCTGTTGTACCGGGAATGCAATATCTGGCCTAGTGATTCCAAGATAGAGCAGTTTGCCTATTAGTTTTCTGTATTCAGTGTTTGATTCAAGAGAAGGAGCTTGAAACTTCTGTTAAATTCTGAGAGGTATCCATGGGAGTGAGAATAGGTTTGCAGTCCAAAAAACCAAATTCCTTAAGAAGATCAAGACAATACTTCCTTTGATTGATCATTATGCCAGCTTTGGATCTGCCACTTCAAATCCCAGAAAATATCTCAATTCTCCTAGATCCTTAATTGTAAAAGCTTGGTGCAGAATATCTTTTAAAGATTGGATTGTTGTCATGTGCAAGCTCCCTACTATGGATGTCTACATATACATATAGCTACAAAGTTGTTTCCAGATCCTTTGGTGAAAAGACTGTGATCATTGACTGATTGTCTATAACCATTTTCTATCCATTTTTGTGTTAATTTGTCATTCCACTGCCTGCTAGCTTGTCTAAGGCCATATAGAGACCTGTTGAGTTTGCAAACCAGTCTATTAGCTTGTAGACCATGAGGTGCCTTCATATAAACATCTTCATCAAGGTCACCATGGAGAAAAGCATTGTTTACATCCAATTGATGTAAATTCCATCCTTTTTGAGCTGGTAGAGCTATAAACAACCTGATTGTTGTCAGCTTGGCTACTGGGGAAAAGGTTTCCAGGAAGTCTATGCCTTCAGTTTGTGTAAACCCCTTTGCCACCAATCTAGCCTTGAATCTTTCTATGGATCCATCTGATTTTCTTTTGATTCTATACACCCACTTGCATCCTATTGGCTTTACATCCTTAGGTAATGAGACAAGTGTCCAAGTGTGTGTTCTGTCTAAGGCTTTCAACTCTTGATCCATTGCATCCTGCCATCTAGGGTCCTGAACTGCTTGTGCAAAGCTGTTTGGCTCCATCTCATCATTGATATTTGCAATGAAACCCGGATAACTGAAAGATAAATTAGCATAGGAAATGACAGAATCCACTGTGTTTGGAGATGTCCTTTTAACAGTGGCATGACAAACATAATCATTCAAGTATAAAGGCAATTGTCTTTGTCTAGTTGGCCTTCTAGATGCATCAATTATTGTATTAGTAAGTGTTTCAGTGTTAGCAGAATCATTATTTACTGGAGGATTAGTAATAGATCTTGCTAGAGGAATATCAATAACAGGAATGGGTAAACAAGGATCTTCAGGTGTAAATAATGCCTGATCATCACTGTAAGGAAAAATATGCTCATGAAAATTGACATTTATGGATATGGAGATGGTTCTAGATTGGATGTCCATCACTCTATAACCTTTTATGTGTGGCTCATAACCTAGAAAAACAGATTTAGCACTTCTATTTTCAAATTTACCTCTGCCTTGAGCATAAGCGGCAACAAAACAAAGGCAACCAAACACTTTTAAAGTATCATAACTAGGATTAGTGCCAAAAATCAGTAAATGAGGAGTCTTGTTGTCAAGTAATGGAGTATGAATCATATTTATCAGATAGACAACATGACTAACACAATACACTCAATATTGTAAAGGCACATTAGACTGAATTCTTAAGGCCATTGCAACATTCAATATATGTTGGTGTTTTCTTTCAAAGAGGCCATTCTGTTCAAGTGTCCTAACACAGGACTTTTGATGTACAATGCCTTTCTTCCTATAAAAGATAACATATTGAATTCAGCACCATGATCAGATATGATAATCTTTATACATCTGTCAAACTGAGTTTGTACCAGATTGCAAAATGCTTGTAAAAGAGTATCAGTTTATGATTTGGCTTTCATCAAGTAAATCCAAGTAAATCTACTGCAATCATCAACTATGGACAGAAAGTAAGATTCACCATTTACATTAGGGATTCTGTTTGGTCCCCAAATGTCTACATGGATCAAATCAAAGCAATTAGAAGTAAAAGAAGTGCTCACTGGAAAACTAGGTTTCTTTTGTTTTGCTAAAGGAAAAATCATACAATCATGTTTGGGAATTTTTATGATACTGTCTAATGCTTGTAACACCTTAATTCTTTGGGATGAGGGATGACCTAATCTATAGTGCCACAACAAAGAATCTGAAAAAGTACAGTTATTACAAGCCACAGTAAGCACATTAGATTGAATTGTAGAAGCATCAACATGAGTGGACAGAATGTATAAACCCTTCCTTTCATTAGCTAAACCAATCTTCCTCATAGTTTTGTGTTCCTGCACAATACCATAGTTAGAACAAAAAACAACAGAATAATTGTTGTCACTGACTAACTTTTTGACAGACATCAGATTGTATGTAAATAATGGTATGCAGAAAACATTGTGTAACACAATATCCTGATTGATTCTCACTTTGCCAATGTGTGTGACAGAAACAGCAGCACCATTGGGCAAATTAACATGTACATTGACTACATGTGTAACATCAAACATTAAGTATAAGGAGAATGTAATATGATATGTTGCACCTGAGTCTAAAATCCAATGTTCTAGACTACCTAAAATACCTGACCCCTGTGGATTAGAGCCTGCTGATAGAACAACAGAATTGCATTGTGGATTAGCAGTAGGTTGTAAATTCTGGATGAGAGACAACAGATGCTCATATTGAGAATGAGAGATTACTCAGATTCTGCTCGATTCTGATTATGATGATCAAAGACATCTGTCTCTATGCTTTCACTATTCATGACATTATTGATGGAAGAACCAGAACCTCTTCCATGAGGCCTAAAATTGGGAGGAAAACCATACTTCTTATAGCACTTATCAATGGAGTGACCTTCCTTCCCACAAAATGTGCAAACCGGCCTTTTTGAATTTTTTTGAAAACCCCTGCCTCCACCCCTTTCTTGTCCTCGTCCTTGAGAAGGATTAGGTTGTTGCCTGTAAACTGCATTACAATCTTTATTGGCATTTGGAACTTGAGAAACAGAGGCCAAGACCACAGAATCAGGGGTGGTAGATGTGTAATTGAGTTGTTGTTCATGATTTAACGCCATAACAAAGGCAGTCTTGATGTCTGGCAAAGGCATTGTCATCAAGACTTGTGACTTAACATTGCTAAAGTTGCCATTTAGCCCTTTCAAAAATCTGGTTGTATAAGCCCTTTCATAATGTTCTCGAATCATCTGTAAAGCTGGACAAGTACAGGGAAGAATCAGATTCAACACAAGATATTGATCCCATAGAGCCTTCAATCTGGTGTAATAATCAGTTACAGAGAGGGATCATTGCTTTGTTTTCTCGATTTCTTCTTCCAGATTGGAGAGCCGATACGCATTTCCTCTCCCAAATCGATCTTGCAGATCAACCCAAATTTCTCTACCAGTGTCATAGTACATAACACTTTCTGCAACTACGTTGGAACCATGGAATTAACCAGCCAAGAATGAACCAAGTCATTAATCTGCATCCAAGAAGTGAAGCCAGGGTCTGTAGCACCGGGCATAACAGAAGTACTATCAACATACGCAACTTTTCCACGAGACGATAGCATCTTGGTCATAGAACGCTTCCAATGATTAAAATTGTCCACTCCTTTCAATAAAGGTTGGACCAGGATCAAACTTGGATTATCAAGACTCTGCCCAGAATTTGCAGTCGCCATTGATGAACTTTAAGAAGCTTGAATGAGGATGAAGATTGAGACCAAAAGAACAGCGGAAACGATTAATTTGGCTCCGATACCATGTTGAATTTGCTAAAGACATAATTATACAGCACTAGAACTTGGTATGATCATCAACATTCATGTAATCATCAAGAAGATGAAGAAACGATTTCAAAATAAAAAGAGCGGGAAAATGAAGAACAACTTGAACATTGAAATTGGTTTTACAGAATGATAATGGAACTTGCTAATTGAAGTTATCAGTTTACAATTTCAACATATATAGACTAATTGCTGATAACCAACTTTCCTAACTAACTATGACTAACTCTAACCAACTAGTGTGTAGGTGTTTGATAAAATGCCTCAATGAACAAAACCTCACATATCATCATACTAACTTCAACATAACTATATGCAAGGTGAGTGTATTTATATATTCACTTTATTTGCTTTGGGTAATCTCTCTCTATAGTGTGTGTATATATATATCTATATCTTTTATCATGTTGAAATGCATTAATCGTAGAGTAAAATGTATTCATTCCTTTAATATGTCTGAACATTATATATAATTAATAATTTGGACTCGAATATACATTGGCAGTTGAAGGTGCGTGTATTTCAATGTTGTTTGTTACTCTCTCTCTCTCTCTTTTTTTTTTTTTTTCAAGAACGATATTGAAATTCTTGGTTTGCAATCAAAACAAATATCATAATTCTACTAACGTTAAAAAATTCGTTCTAAGATTGTTGGGAAATTCACGGTTTATTCATTTCCTTCTATCAATTCCGGCACGTACTCCCATCGAACATAAATGACGGAAGCGGATCCTCTACGGTACAAGGTGAGCGGTACAAAGTGTTGTGCGCCGTTTTTGTCCAAATTTTAGACGGATCCGTCCAAATTCGGACGAGAAGAGATGAATCAAATTTGGACGGGAAGAAAGTGAAATGGTGCTCCCGTCCAAATTTGGATGAATACGTCCAAAATTCGGACGGAAACGGTGCACAACACTTTGTACCGCTCACCTTGTAACGTAGGGGATCCGGACTCCATAAAGGACTAACCGGAAAACCTAACTAACTAGTTGGCAATCTCTTCTTCGTTGACACAAGAAAAAATTAATGAAAAGTGTGTTCATACCATATATATGAACTTCATACTAATATATTAGAAGAATTTTGATAACATTTGATTAATTTTGGGTACTTTTGGTTCATACTTGCTGGTTCGATTCATCAATACTCCATCCGTTCTAATTTATCTAAATCAAATGTCAAAATTATTTGTTCCATATTATCTGAGGCAGTTATATTTTCAACGCAACACTAGTGATACTTTTCTTTACTTTACCCTTATTTATTGCAATATGATAGATAAAAAAAATGCCACATTAATTATATCTAGGAATTGTTTAGTCATTTCATTTTAAAGTCTATGCATTAACCAATTTTCTTAATATGTGTGATTTTGACAACAATGCTCAGATAATTTAGAACTGGCGGAATATTAATTTGCTTCATAATATACGGAATTAATCATGGACTTGTACAACATTAATTTCCGCAAGCGGTTAAGTTGAGATCCTGCGTTCGAGTCTCACCAAACTAGACTTAGACGATTTTCCAACGGTATATGATATGCATACTACTTCGCCATCAATAAGAGCATATAATTTCGTGATGATGTCTCGAAACACTAATTTTTCTTTGTCCACCCCTCCCCTTGCAAGTTTATAATTTGGCAAAGCTATATGAAACCCATCAGCAACGTAATTTTTTCATATCTTATTTCCCAATTTTCGTAATTTTTTCATATCTTATTTCCCAATTTTCAATTGTTTGTATGACATATATAGTATATATATGTGTATGTATATATTCTATTTCAATAATAAAATGGTAAAGTTAAACAATAGTCAGGAATTTTATCATTTTTATGATTGCTAGTGACATCATATTCACATGAAACCTTGCATCGTCACCATTAAATAGACATCCTCCTTGTTCTTTTGGACTTCATTTTGGGTCTGACTTTGCAACAATTTACGTGTCCTGGTTGATTTTAAGATAATTATGGCAAACTACCGAGACTAATACATATATATAACGTTTTTTTAAAGGTACCTTTTATTGATTCAAATCAAAATCACAAGTTTCAAGTTCATCATTTTGCGGAGCTACACCCCAATTAACTAGACCTACCATAGGCAAAACCGCCCGACAATTAGCTGGGCGATTGCCAGAACGCAGAAGAAATGAAAGAGAACAAGACATAAAGAACCTGACAAGAGCCAAGCAATCAGAAACTAAGCAGCCTAATAAGAAAGATTTCGACCCCCTCCTTGAAGATGATTAACACAAACATGGGAGTCCGTCTCAACAACGATCCGCTGATAGCCACGTGCCAAAGCAACAAAAAAAAAAAATGTACCTGCAAATTTGTTGTTAGCTCCAGTGCCTCGACATCTAGATTATGTTGGATACACTGCGAAATGTAACGGAGAATTCGCCCATCATAATCTCAAGAAAAATCATTATTCAAACTGAACGACATTAAAGACTACAGTTATCCTAAAAAAAAAATAAAATTAAAAAAAAAAGTTCCACATAAAAGTACAATCACTATTTTTTTCTATTTTGGGCTTTAAGAAATTTGGCTAAGCTTGAGTTATGGGAGTGGGAGGGACCATTCAGTTATGGGGTTCAAGTCCAAATAGTAAGGCCCAAAAAACAGAAATACAAACTCTTCATCCTCAACTGTCAACCATTTGGAGTCTGCACGACCGATCATGAAAGACGACGACGAGGAGCCGCCACTGGCCGTGGAATTAACCGACGCCGTTAGTAACGGTGCTCGAGAACTTATCGACGAATCTCTTAACCCGCCGGAAGTATCTGAACCTCCTCCAGTGGGCGTCACCGTCATCACTGGCTATCTTGGCGCCGGGAAATCCACTGTAATTCAAAAAGAAAAAAATCATCCAACCTTCACGCTGTTTGACAATTTTGAACTAGTAAGAAGTTAAATTCACCCTTTCGTTTTGCAGTTGGTGAATCATATATTGAATGCACAACATGGAAAGAGAATTGCTGTGATATTGAATGAGTTCGGGGAGGAGATTGGAGTGGAGAGAGCAATGATAAATGAAGGAGAAGACGGAGGAATGGTGGAGGAGTGGGTAGAGCTCGCAAATGGATGCATTTGTTGCACTGTTAAGCACAGTTTGGTTCAAGCACTCGAACAGCTTGTTCAAAGAAAAGAAAGGTCTTAATGCTTTTTTCTTCTACATGTAATTCTCTTTCTTACAGTTGAAATTTTGTCAAAAGTATTGTTGATGATAAGTAGGACTTCCTGGGGTTACCCTCTCTAGTAGCTCAATCATTTTACTGATGTATATTTTAGTTATTTGCGGTATTGATGCACGATTTTTATGTCAAACTACTGGTGTTGAAGCTACTAGGTGTACTAGTTCTCTTTTGGTCTAAGAAGAGTTGATTCTGGAAAACTAATGATCCAGTGAGTTCTGTTTGGTTTGATACAGACTTGACCACATATTACTTGAGACCACAGGGTTAGCAAATCCTGCCCCTCTTGCATCTGTTCTTTGGTTAGATGATCAGCTCGAATCAGATGTAAAGCTTGACTCCATCATTACTGTGAGTTTCGTGATTAGTAGTCATCAATATTGCATTAAGGCATATTTACAGTTGTTTATTTTCTTTTTCTTTGTTTATTTAGGTTTATATCTTTAACAGGTGGTCGATGCCAAGAACCTTCGTTATCAGCTCCACTCGCATCATAACTTGTCATCATTTCCCGAAGCTTATTCCCAAATAGCTTTTGCGGTAATTTCGCGTATTAGAACTTTGATTTGTGATTACATGTATCTCATGTCTGTCTTCTTGATGACGTTCTTTGCAATTTAAGCCGTGGTTATGCTATCTTATGTGCATCTTCTTTCCTTTTGGTTTCTGGGCTGTATAGCTTCAGTGATTGTGAATTGAATTTGGACTTAGCAGTTCTGGTGTTCTTTTTAGGATGTCGTGATTCTTAACAAAATTGATCAAGTTTTACCAGATGATTCTGGGCGTCTTTTAGAAGAATTGGAGAAGGAGATTCACGATATCAATTCCCTTGCCAGTATCATTCATTCCACAAGGTGCCAAGTTGACCTATCCAAGATATTGAACTGCCACTCATATGATGCTTCGGTTAGTTTCCTGACTGTGTCCATGTTTAATTTAGTTTTCACATCTGTTTTGACCTTAGCTATGATTTCAGCATGTTGCTCATCTGGAAACACTGCTGAAAGAGGACAAATTGATAACAACGAAAGAACGCCATGACAGTGGTGTGAGAACCCTAAGCATATCTGAACCACGCAAGATGGATCTTGAAAAGGTATGATGCTAAAAGGGGTTTAGATATGTCAGCCTCAAAATAGGTGCCACTGGTAAAAACTAAAAAGACTATTCAGAACCAAAGTAATAGGACAGACTTGATGGCCTCCTTTGACATGCATAGTATATACTTATGTTGCTTCAACAGTCGACAATGTTTATCCTAGTTTGTAACTGCATATTATCTTTTTTGACGCATATAGTGTGTTATCATGTTGACCTCAAAATGTATGAAATGCTTCATTTAATGGATGATCACTGCTTTTTGAGTGAATCAGTAACTTTATAGATGAGGGGCTTAAAGATATTCTTATCTATTGCTTGCTTTATGTTAAAGCCGACTTCCTAGCTTTGGTTATGTGGCTTACCTCCTCCAATAATGCTTGATTCTCCTTTCTTAATGCTACTAGCTTCGCGTCTGCATTGAGGAGATTCTTTGGGAGAAAAAGCATGGTATGGATATCTACCGCTGTAAAGGGGTCTTAAGTATCGTAAACTCAGACCAACTCCATACTCTACAGGTATGGCTATCCCTACTACAGCTACACATGCAAATTAAGTGCTTGCTTCTCCGTTATATTGTTTTAAGATGATGTCCTAGGTTGACAGCTTGTTTGAAATGTTTGTTTGCCTTTCATTTCCGCCTTGTGGTGTTTTTTGGGCATGAAGACAAGGGCAACCTTGTTCTGTTTGGTATTTGGCAGGCCGTGAGAGAAATTTACGAGATATTACCAGTTCGGAAATGGAGGAAAGACGAAAAAGAATCAAACCAAATAGTTTTCATAGGTATCTTTTTGAGCTGGTCTAGGTTAGCTAGTGGACATATGCTTCTTCACACCAGTCATTATTATATACTAATTTATTATGGATTGTTAGCTAGTGGACATATGCTTCTTCACACCAGTCATTATTACAGTATATACTAATTTATTATGGATTGCAGGTCGAATGCTCGATGAACAAGTACTTGGTGATTCCATCAGAACTTGCGTTGCATAAAGATGTTGATTTGGGCTGAAATCCAGGCAAATAGGGCTTATTGTAATCTGATGACTTGTTACCGATTTTCTTGGCTTTGTTCTATCATGTAACGTAATGAGCATTTCAACCATAGTAGTGAAAGATTTTCACCAGTATGCTCTACTCGTGCTTCTCTTATGAAGTAACAGCCATTTTGGAGGCCTTTACTATAATAAATGTGTTTGTTGGTGGTTTAAGTTAAATCCTGCTTAAAATAAGCTGAATATATATGGTGTAATTTATATTTTTCTCTCTTTTTTGTTTGGTGAGATGAATAGATAAGAGGCTTGTTTCGACTAAAACTGAAAGCTAGTTGAAGTTGATGATATTTTACACCAAAAGTTTTCAGTTATGTTTAAAATCGACCTTCAAAATATGCAACGCTAATCAAAGACAATGCAGGAAGTTACATCCTACATACATGACAGAAAACATAACAATAAATTAAAATAACAAATTATATAAAGCGACTAAGATCAAGAATCCACCACAATAATTAGGTTAAGAGTATAAGCCACGAAGTTGGTACTACATACCTACATACATACATACATACATGAAACAACCACATACAGATCCATAATTAATTAGGTTATTAAGAGTATGAAATTTGCCACGAAGATGGTCTCACATAGATACATACATGTAACAACCACAGACAGATCCATAAGCACAAAATAAGCTATCAACTGTCCTCAGCATACGGATCTTCTCATGTGCCTGCAACCAACATCCATTGCCATAATGAGATTAACATGCAGTTAGACACGACATAGAAATTAGCGTCGTCTGTTAAATGGTACCACCCCTGATTAACCACGATACCATACTTTGGGCCAAGGTTCGACCTTATAGAGGTCGAATGTCACTGTGGTGCCCCGAAAGTAGACCAGGTGTGGTTGCCTTTAACAACCGGCTTAAATAAAACATTAACCACAATCTTTTGAGGATGAATACAACCCGTTTAAAATAATCCAAACTAAAGACAGACCACCATCACAAGAAGAAATGCCACACACACACACACACAAAAACATTACCAATTGCATGCGTAACAAAGACGGAAAAAACTGACCGACAACCAACAGAACCACTCTCATATGCAAAGACAATATAGTAAGTTAAAAAGTCCAACCCTGATAACTTTGAATTTGGTTACATGAAGCTGATATCTTCTAAAATTACTTGCAATGATAGTCCACTGATTCGAATGCAAGAGTGAAGGAAGATTCAGCCACTTCACTATGCTAACAGAAAATTATCCAAGTGTATTCATCGTACAGGCAGATGGAAAATGAATGCGACAAAAGAGAACAAATAGAGAAATAAACAAGACGAAGAAGCACCAGAAAGTTCCAGCCACAAACCAGCAGGCATAACTTATGGAGGCCGTCAAGGCCAACAGACAATATAGTTATATAAATAGATAGACAGAGGAGTTTTCTTACTGGATGAGGTAAAATGGACTCAAAGAACACTTGCAAAACGGCAGTCAGGTTGGGCCACACAGAGCAGAGGCCGTCTCACTTTCGGATTGGGAGAAAGCTACACTACACTAGGTGGTTGATAATAAAAAGGAAGTGAAGGTTGGGTCTTCTATATCAGATAGTAATGCTATTTACCACAACCACTCAATCACAACGAGTGACAACTTATTTTTGCACTCTTGAGATTACGAGGTAGGACCCATTGATCATGATATAGGACCCATCACAATCAACAGCGCAAAAATAGGTTGTGTCACTCGTCGTAGCTGAGTAGTTGTGATAGTTAACATTACTCTATATCAAACCTATAAATTCTGGCTATTCTCAAGAAGCCAAGCAAATGATATTGTGATGGAATGGAATGAACACCAACTTCACAATTAAATTGAGGCTCTAGATGTTCAATACAACAAGCTTGTAAACAAAAGACATTGCAGCAAGATAAGTCTCTTTCAAAGATCAGTTCAGATTCAACAACAGGAACAACACAAATTCTTTTTCTTTTACACCAAAATTACAAGCACCCAGTATCACATCTCCACTAGGATAAACTGGTCAATAAAACTTGAAACAAAAAATCGATAATCGTTTTTGTTGTTGCAAGAACCATATGCAGATTGGGACAAACCTTTAGTGAGCACCTGCAGCCATCTCTCATATTCCTCCAGCCAGTACCTGACAATTTAACAATACATATACAATATTGATATCCAAATCAACACTAAGCAATTTCAACAATTTCTTGTGCAAGGCTATAATGCTAAAGACAAAAGTTGAAATGAAATGATAAAAAAAATAAATAAAAAAATAAAAAAACACAAGTGCACAGCCCCTTCCCCCCAATATAAATATGAAAAAAGAAAAAAGAAAACATGAGCTGTAGTACATAAATTCAACATGTGCGCATGATTGCATCCCATTAGAGCAAGAGTGAGGGAACAAGATGAATGCTGTAGTTTTGTATCTACTTACACCCTATAAACACACACGCATATAAAACTCTACTTGATCAATCCACATCAAAGAGATAAGAAAACATAAAAGAATTATCTAACACCAAGAGATTTAGTCCAAACCTGTCAAACTTCGAAAGTGGACCCGACTCTGCCTTCTGCTTAAGCTCTGCTATATTTGCTTCACAAAATTCCCTGAATAACAGTTTAACACACCCGCAAGTGAATCAATAGTCAAAATCTACTGAAAGAAACAATAGTCAAAACCTTCCGACTGAATGAATGTTGTTTGCACAAACCTGTCCTTTCCACTTTCTTCCAGAAATTTCCTCAATCCTTCTTCCCTCGCTTTTGCAATGTCCCTCAACCCTTGTCCTATTCTCCTGTTATGAATGCAATAACACATCAATTTGTAAGGAAAGGACTGATTCACACAATGTATAGATAATACATAGACCTATTCTCACTCATTTCTGGGTTGTCACATGTATACATCCAAAACATATTCAACTAATAGCATGGAAGGGGAAAGGGGTGGGGGGACCGCTTAAATGTAAGAAAGATGATATACATACTCCATCCGCCTCATCTGAAACCTGCAATCATAACCCAAAAAAAAAAAAAAAACAAATTACACTGGTGCAGTAAAGGGAAATAAGGGTGGACGCATGGAAGTGGGAAACATAGGCATACCACGTAAGACCAAGCAAGAAGATAGTAAAAAGGTTTATGTCAGGTAATGCATCATTCAGCCGACGAGCAGTCTCAGGAGAAAGAAACCTGCACAATGCATCCCTTTACAACCATTGAAAAGGAGCGAAATCCATAATACTAAATCTGAAATGAAATCAGGAATACCAGTTCTTAGAACTTTGTGTATTAGAACTATGACAATAACGTCGAACAGTTTGGGTTGCTCCCGCTAAACCTGTGTTCGACCCCAATTCTCCACCTGTGCCAGCAGATACATAACGCCCAGCAGATATCTGGCGAAAAAGTTTGCGCCTGCAAGGTGAATATCCACAAGGGTTTCGAGACATAGAAAGAAAAAACCCCGGACTTACTCAGTTATCGTTAACGAAATCACCAATCAAGGAAAGCCGAACAGAAAGGAAAATCTTACCCCAAATGCATCGCCATCTGTGATCAGAAACCCAAACAGCGAAAGGAAATCCTAAGACCCCGTGTTTTGCCACCGGGAAACGCAGCAGACCGACGACGACGCCAAAAGGTATATAACGGATGCATTTAAAAGCGGGAAGTTATTGTGTGATCATGGAATTTAAGGGTGAAGCGACGGGTGAAACGATCAGAACCACATAGTTTAAATACAAAATAAAACTGTATGGTGTGGGGGCTGTCATACGATGTCTCCACGACACCACACAATAACTTCACTTTAAAAGCGGCTCATTTTTTAATACCCTAGGCCTTGTGCGGAAAATGATGATGCAGGAACCTCTTCCGATTACTGCCACACAAACAAATTTGTTTTGTTTGCTTAGAGCAGTAGTAGTTTTTTTTGGTATAAACAGTTTAAAATTGAGTTAAATTGTACAAGCGTTTAAAATTAAAAGTAGAAATAAAAACTATACATCAAAAGATGCGAGAATTATAGAGATAATATGTGTGATTAGATGGTGTAAATTATTTTAAATCTATCGAATAAAATACTATTAATTTTTGTTAAAGTTCAAGAAGAAAAAGAGTTAGGGCACGGTTTTCGAGGAGAATATTGTCTAACTGATTATCTAGAACTAGATAATGGGATATATAATCTTCTAAAAAAATACTCTATTTTGCTCCCATTATTTTTCATTTAGCGAATGGAGTACTCTACCTTGACAAAAGTAAGAAAAAAATATGTCCAAACAAGTCTTACTAGGGCTGTTCTTAGAGCAGCCCTAATGGCACTTGGGAGACAACCCTTTTGATTGTTGTTGTTTGGATGATGTGGAGAAATATAAGTGGAGGATAAATATAGAAGGATTGTGGAGATAATTTGTGTGTGATGTGATGTTGTAATGGTAATAATATAGAAGGATTGTAGAGATTAATTTGTATGTGATGTGATATTGTAATGGTGATAATCTATTGATTAAAATAATATTAAACATTAATAGCATATTAAAGAATTGGCTTCTTTCTTGGTGAGAACATTGTCTCATCCATTCTCTCAAAATAGAGAAGATGGTAGAGAGTCTTAAAAAAAACTTCTCTATTCTCCTACCATTATTTTCCATTTGTTGAAAGAAATGATCTATTCTGACAAAAAGAAGTAAAGAATTTCTCCAGAACGTTGTCATCATGGTTGCTCTTATACATGTGATAGTTATCTAAGGTCTATTTTAATATAGTACCTACGTCAGAATTACTTGTCTTGTGTTTGTCACTAATTTTATTGTGCTAATGGACCAAAAATTTGATCACCATGTCATGAGTTTGGAAGAATATGATTGACCGTAGATTTTAATACGCATGTCTTAAATGGCCTTGTTTGTTTCGGGTGAGGTTGGATCTATTTGGATTCATTCCAATATTTTATTCAGTCTACTATCTTATTTATGATTATTTTATTAATTCTATTATTTTATTATAAATTTTCTATCAGTCATTCAACATCAAATAAAATAATATTAATCAATTCACTTTATTCACCCACTACATTATTTAACTATTATTTTTTCAATATAATATTTCATTAAAATTTCTCTCACCAGTCATTATTTCAACTACACAAATTTCAATACAACATTTCAACTTTATAATAATTATTTCACTATTTTTTATTTTACTTTATCTTTCTTGAATCCATTCAACCTCAATCCAACCCGAAACCAAACAGGGCCATTGGTTTGACAATTTGATCCATGACCATCGTAAAATTTATGTTTTAAAAACAAAAAACAATTTCTTTATTTCCATATTATATTTATTATAGACAATTTGTTTTTTACTACCTCTGGCCCATATTATAAGTCATCTAGGGTGTTTTCACACGTATTAATAAAGTTGTTGAATGTGATAAATTTGAAGGTTAAATGTCTAAAATTTGATAAATGTGACAAACTTGCTGGATGTCTATGCTCAGCTTTTATCTGTTGACAAGTCAAACAACGAGACACATACTCGGCAACATCTCGTTTCATCCCCGGCCACCAATAAAAGTCCCACAAATCTTGATACTTCTTTGTACTAACTGGGTGCATAGTGTAAGAACTGTTGTGAGCTTCATTCATTATCTCTTTCTTTAGTAACTCATCATCTGGAACATATACACGCTTCCCAGTAACAATCAGACCATCATCACGTAGAGAATATTCATAACATTCGCCTCTTTGTATCTCTTGTTTAATTGCCCGGGATGTCTTGTCGGTTTCCTGAACCTGTCGAATTCGGTCCAATAGGGTGGAACGAACTTGTATAGAAGCCAAAAGACGACCTCATTTCTTCATGTCAAAATGCACTCTGATTTTCCTAAGTTCTGTAAACTCTTTAGTGTATTACCCACTCATACAAGTAATCCTCCCAGCTCTTTTGCGGCTCAATGCATCAGCAACAACATTTGCTTTTCCTGGATGATAATTTATTTTGCAATCATAGTCTCCGATCAATCCCATCCATCTCCTTTGTCTCAAATTTAGCCCTTTTTGGGTTTGGAAATACTTTAGACTCTTGTGATCCGTGAAAATCTCGCAAGTTATATTTTCAATGCAAAGACAATAACAGCTAGCTCAAGATCATAAGTAAGGTAATTACGTTCATGGTTTTTTAGTTGACGCGAGGCGTAGGCTATGAATTTTCCGTATTGCATTAAGACACAACCCAAACCTTGGTGAGAAGCGTCACTGTAGATCACAAACCCATCAGTGCCATCTGGAATAGTAAGAACTGGGGATGTCGTCAAATTTTTCTTCAAAGTCTGGAAAGCTCGTTCGCAATCATCAGTCCACTCAAACTTCACTTCCTTCATAGCGAGACAGGTCATTGGTGCAGCGATTAAGGAAAAGTCCTTAATAAATCTCCGGTAATACCCTGCAAGACCCAAGAAACTACGAACCTCTGTCATTGTGTTGGGTTGCTTCCAAATGATAACTGCCTCTTCTTTTTGTGGGTCGACTCTAATTCCATCTCCAGCAATCACGTGACCCAAGAACACGACACGATCCATCCAAAATTCACACTTAGATTGTTAAGCATAACGCTTCTCCCTTCTTAATGTTTCCAAAACTAGCCTCAAATGTTCCTCATGCTATGCTTGATTCTGTGAGTATACGAGAATGTCATCAATAAATACCACCACAAATTTATCAAAGTAACGCCAAAACACTCGGTTCATGAGATCCATGAATGCCGCAGGAGCATTCGTCAAACCAAAAGGCATCACCAAAAATTCGTAGTGCCCATATCTGGTACGAAATGCCGTTTTTGGTACATCCTCTTCTCATATACGAAGCTAGTGGTATCCTGAACGTAGATCGCTTTTCGAGAATACACGTGCACCTTTCAACTGATAAAATAAGTTATCTATATGAGTCAAAAGATATCGATTCCTGATTGTCACCTTATTTAGTGATCTATAGTCCACACATGATCTGAAAGATCCATCATTTTTCTTCAAGAATAGCACTGAATAAACCCCAAGAAGATGTGCTAGGCTGAATAAACTTCTTTTCAAGCAGTTCTGAAGTTGGGCAAACAATTCCTTGAGTTCAGTGGGGGACATACGGTATGGTGTCAAAGAAATGGGCGCAATGCCTGGGGCAACATCTATAGAAAACTCTAATTTACTGTCTCGGGGTAGACCGGGTAAATCTTCAGGAAAAACTTCAGGGAAGTCTTTCACAATAGGGATATCATTCAAACATGGTTCATCTTTCTGTTTATCCACAATATACGCCAAGAACCCACCACAACCTTTTTGTAGAAATTTCCTAGCAGACATAATGCTGGATGGAACTGTTTTGCGATCTCCAAAGAATCGAAACTGTGGAAGACCCGGTTCCCTAAAAACAACTTCCTTACGGTTACAATCTATCATTGCATGATGTGCACTCAACCAATCCATCCCTAAGATAACAGCAAAATTTGCCAACTCCAATGGTAGTAAGTTTGCCTCAAAACACGATCACAAAAATTTAGAGAGCAAGCCTTATAGATACTAATCACCGTGAAATTAGTACTATAAAGTATATGTTTATTTACCCCGAGTTGTGCTCAATTACAGAATGATAGATGGATTATTGTATGAAATACTTGTTAATTGTCTATAGTCGGTTCCTTGGTTAGTAATTCTGCATCTATACATTTTATCCCGAGATTTGGTATTGTTTCATGATATTTTCAGTACTTTTCAAATGTGCCAAGTCATGGAGCGAAGTGGGAACGAATCTGGGCTAAAAAGGATGATTGAGCCGAAGTCATAAAGTCTGAAAGAAATCTGATGGGCCAAGAATCGAAGAAAAAAGATCCGGCAACTGCGGCAACCTTAGCCGCAGTTGCGCGACTTAGGCAACACGAAATCGAAGCCGCCATTAATTGTATTATGTCGGTTAGGGTTTAATTAGCTTAAGTCGGTCATATGGCTCTATAAAAGCCTATTCCGAATTCATTAGTATGTACACCGAATAGATATGATAATATACATTATTTTACTTATGAAATAAAGTTTCTCTTGAGTTTTATTTCGTTTTCAATTGGTTATCTCTTCCAAGCCATCAACTAACTTTAGTAGATCAAGTTAGATCAACCGTCACGGAGGTATGTGATATACCCGAATCGGAATGGGGCACTGTTCATCTAGATTGGGCCTATTATCATGGCCCATCAACATAGATATTGAGCCTCTATCTCCTCTATCTGCTGCCACGAGCTATCTCCAACCCGCTATTCACAAGCCGGATCCTATCCGCTAGTCGTAAGCCGGACCCATCCTCTCCGCGTGATTTCTACCCATATGGTCAAGCTGATTTCAAGACAAGGCAAATATGAGTCCGCTGGTCGCTGATTTCTGCTCGCCATGCTTATCGATCCAGCTGGCCAATCCTGACAGCTGGCTAGGACACTTGTATTGCATGCATGTTTATCTTTAATTATGTATTCTTAATTGTCTTGTCAATGAACAGTAAACCGACATAGTCTTAGCCTATAAATATGGGATCACAATATAATAGAAAGGCAATCTAAGATCGAATACAAGCAAATACACTCTGCCAATTTGTCGGCACACTCGATTGTTCTTCATAAACAATAATCCGACAACCTTGTTCTTACTCACCGCCGTACTCTCACCGGAGAAATCACTTATACTAAGCCTCTTATCCTCAAGATAAACATTGTTACCGCAAATCTGGTGTTCAGCGCAACATCAGTTGGCTCCGTTACCGGAAACAATCATCATCATTCAGCTTTTGGAGATCATTTGCTCCACCACAAAGACGATTTAGCGGTGTCTCAGACGGGGACACACCATCTTTGATCCACCAGTCACCAAGCTTTGATCTTTTGGGATAATCCAGCCCAGAAACCGCTGCTTTCCTCATTTCAGCAACATACACAGAGAAGAGATCATCAAATTCATTGCAAACTCGCACTCGAGTCCATCTTTAATACCCAGGTTGGTTTTTATACCCTCTATCGGTTTCAGGTCTTCAAGTAATACGAAAACTTGGTTATTTAGCTATAAACCACCTGGAATACGCACACCTTTCACCTTAACGTTTTGAGCCAGAAGTATCTAAAACCTATAGCCAAAATATCTCCAGAAAAATACCCACAAAATATCATAAGTTATGGCTGGCGGGAAAAATCTAAACCCTGCAACACCGACTAAGGCAGTCAATCAGGGCCCGCCGCGTGGAGCGAGCACGCTGCGTGGAGAGGCGAGCATGAGGGTTATGTCTGATGGGGCAGATGCCAGACTTGCCCTCACGACCTACATGAGGGCATACATCCGGGAAAGGACCAGAGCTCGCGAAATACATGAGGAAGCGATCAGGAAAAATAAAGGAAAAGGGGTCACTGGGACTTCTAACCCAAACAACGAACAAGAGGCTGTTTCCGCAGGGGGAGCGTCCCCACAACAAGACTCGTATAAGATAGCTCTACAAGCACACATGGAATATGTAGAAGAAATGCGAGTAGGAAATGCGTTGCTGGTTGCTGAGGGACTACCACCCCAACCTATCCGCAAATTCAACCCTCCTCAACCCACGCAAACAGAGTTACAACCCACTTTCATTCCCCCAAAAACAGTTCAACCCCATCGGTCAGAAATGGAAGAAAGCAGCCATGCAACTTCACATCCAAGAGGAGATAGGAAATCAGCACTAGGTCGGCTGGGGCCCGTGGTCGACGATCGCGGTGCAGCCCCAGGGCGGCCAAGGAATCCTCGGCAGGTCCGTACCCGCACAGAAGGACATGGGGACTCGCAAGATCAAGGAGGGTATGTTGCGTTCCTGCCTATCCCCCTGAATCAAGTGGAAATGGGCATAATGAAAAAACAGATAGAGGAGCTGCAAAAGGGTACGGCGGGTATTAAAGTGGTTCCGACATGGGGAACAAGTGTGCTTCATCCCAGTATACTAAAAGCGGCGCCGAGAGGGGGAACTCACTACCCCAATTTCATTAATTACCATGGAGCTACAGATCCCCTGGATTGGCTATCAGCTTTTCAAAGCAGAATCAGCTTATGTACCTCTAGCGACGAGGCATGGTGCATAGCTTTTGTGGGGTTGATGCAAGACAGGGCAGCATCATGGATCCGCAGTCTTCCTCCGGGTTCGATTCTATCATGGGATGATTTGATCAACAAGTTTATAGCAGAGTTCAGGTCAGTAGGAGGACCTAAAAAGACACACATCGACCTGCATGAGGTCCGACAGGGAGAGAATGAGGGTACTCGCAGCTACTATGAGCGGTTCTACAAGGTGTATGAGCTAACAAGGGTTTAGCTGACAACGTCGTTATGAGCAGTTTTGAAACGGGGTTGAAACCGGAATATTTAAAGTCTTATTTCGCTCTATCCCCACCAGCGAACTTGCAAGAAATGTTGAGCTCAACCAGAAAGTACATCGCCACAGCGGGAAACGAAGGAGCGTCTTCGTCCAGTAAAGGCAAGCAGAGAACTGAGCGCAGTCCGCCAAGGGATACCCGTAGAAATACAGATCGGGATGTCAAAAATCCTGAGAGATTTAAGGAAGAGCATTGCACGACACTCAGAATATCCTATACGCAGATGCTAAATGAAGTGAGAGATGAAATACCTGAGCCCTACCCGATGGTTCCGGATACACGTCGCGATATGTCACATTAAGCTTGTTGGAAATACTCAGAATGTGGTGTTAATATTAGTGTTAATAGAAGAAGCATGAGGAAATTAAAAACTCATGCACTGCTGATTGGTTATTTGTATGTGTATGTTTGGTATATATGTCCAGTTGTTTACACCAAGGCTGTTGAGAACTATTCCAAAGGCGATAAACTATTCCACAAGTACTATGACCAGGTACAAAACAAGACTGTGGTCAAGGTGTTCGGTCTTTGTTTAGGTGGATACACTTGGGTTAATCATGCACTGAGTACGGTTGAGGCCGACATTAAAGTCTTGAAGAAAGCGGTCCCTAAACTGGAGGACGATGTTTCTACGGTGATGAGCGAGGTAAAAGAACTGAAAGGCGATTTCGAGAAGCTGAAGAATATTTCAGTTAAAGAACTGAAAGAAGACCACGTTCATCTGAAGCAATCCACCGTGAAACTAAAAGAGGCATTTGTTGGGTTTCACTCGCATATGATATCTCCAGTCCCACCGGCGCGTGGGGCGTTACGTTCTTATCTGTATGATACGTTTTCATTTTTATTTTTCAGTAAGTTTTGTAGTTGTATTCATTGGTTGTCCATTAACTTTGCTTCAGGCGTCATCAAGAACTATCAAGGGAGGCATGGAAGAAGATGTGGATGGTGTGAGCTCACACGTTAGAAGCGGCTGGTGAAGAGGCTTTTATTCTCTAACTACTCTATTATGTCAGTAAATAAACAAAACTCTTTTTGACCTCAACTTTATTAAAAGCCTCACGTGTAGTGTTGGTTTCTGGCTTATTGATGGTAAAATTTATGTTAATTTTGCTAAAAGCTGAAGCATATCTTCAATGTGCCTGTGTTTTTTGTTTTTTTTTTTCTCTTTTTCTTCTTTTCACCCCGTTGCCTTAATTATCTTGTGATGTTGAGGTTCGTAATGCTATGTTCAACTAAGGTAAATCGGGTGTGGGGAACATGATTATATGTTGGTTCTTGTTAGTTGAAATAAAGATGTACGTGTTAGTAATGGCTTACTGATTAATTGCTTCTCTGCTGCTGGGTTTCATTTTGGAATATTCATTCCTTGGCTTTCAAAGTACACAAGTAGTATTGCTCTAACCAAATTACTCATAGTAAACATAAGAAAGAGCCTGACCCGGTCTAACATGTGGAGATGGAGCAAGCGAGCATGTTTGCTTTGGACATTCCACCCAAACGAGACATGAGTGCTATTGCTATATGCTCCTAAACATTTTAAGCATTTGAATCAGTTGGGGGAAAAAGAAAAAAAAAAGAGTATAAAAAGGTACTAGTACTGTCACGTCTCCTTTATAGTAAAAGTTGGGCTCCAAAATAAATGGTGATTGGTCCATTACAACGGTTGTGGCAAAGTGGGTTAATTTCTATTTTCATTGCATCCTTTTATATTTACTTTTTAGAATATTCATCCTTTTTAAGCAACACGTCTTTTTTAGCCTAACAATTTTCAAACCTGAATATCATACAAGTACCCAAAATCATCTCATAAAAATATCAAATACTCACCGAGATATGACTCTTATTCCAATGCACCTTTCATTTCGAATCGAGACATTATGGAATAAAGTGTAGATAATGTAAAAACGGAGAGCAAGATAAAAAAAGTCATTTGTGAGTATGTGGATGTCGTAACGCTATGTTCATTGAGTTTGAAAGGGACAGGTAATTCGATCAAATCCCGTAACGCTATGTTCATTGTTTTTTTCTTTTCTTTCTTGTATATATATATTATAAACTAGAATTCCTACTTCCCAATGCTTGATTTGAAATCATCTCAATCCAAAATCTGACTTAACGTAGTTTAGGAATCAAATCCCATTACCTCACAGCGAGCCATCTTGGTTACCATTAGCACTGCAGCAGGATATAATATAATAATTAATAAAATAACGAGGATGCAAAATTTAAATTTTTGGGATATATATTATATATTACAAATATGGGTTCACAAGTTTACTCTAATTTCTATAGGCAATGGATCGAGTCGAACATTGTTTCATTTCGGTTATTTGGTTGATACCGGATATTTTATTATAAACATAAACTGTACAACAGATACAGGATGTACGCCCTTCTATCTAGAACAAAACAAAACATTTCTAAATTATGACCGAGGCCAATCTAAGCTCCATAGCTCGTTGAACAGCTTCAGATATGAAAATAGTCTTGGGCGATGGTTTTTAATAGGTGTATAATATTATTTTTATTATTAATTATGATTGATTGTGTGTATCTCTGTATTTATTGTATTGCTGCAATTATGATACTCTGGAATATTCCGGACTGTGTAGACTAGGGATGACAAATTTTCCGATAATTTCGATCCGTCCCGAAAAATCTCGACCCCGAAAATTTTCCGACAAGAAATTTTGGGATTTTTCCCGACCCAAAAAATGCGGAAAAGGGATCGGGTATAAAACTCAATCCCGCCGGGTTCCCGATCCCGATATATATATACTAGTATGAAACCTGTGCATTGAACGGGATTACTTAAAATGAAGAAAATAAGCATTAAACGTAGATGACTACACATGTTTGTTTCAACTCAAAAATCTTAGGACAAATTCTATATACATAGTATATATGTAAGTGGTAGTTATATTTAATGTGAACATACTGAATTGTCTAATTATAAGTTTTCAAATCGTCTATTTGATACTTAAATTCTACATCCTTCTCCATCAAACATTGTGTGTTCTTTCAAAAAAAAAATTGTGTTGTTGGATAAATAATTGTTTTTATTTGATGATTGAGCTTTGCATTCTGTCTCTATAAAAAATTGTGTTGCCCAATAAAATGAAAATATCATTAGAAATGGAAATGTTGCTCAATAAAATGAAGGGCAAATATCATTAGGAAAAGTCTCAAGGCGGTGTTGATTACTATTTACAGAGACAATAGAATATCAAAATATTAGAGAATGTAAGGAAAAACCCAACTTATCAGCTAATCGATTAGATAAACAAAATAAGCTTTATTGATAATAACTTTCATGTAGTAGATTAAATAGTTGAACCCATTGTACTAAACGTACGCAAAGAAACCACGAAAGTTCGCTGCCCGACCCTGACGTACCACCTCCCTAAAAGACGATTGCTCCCACACCCTATCCGCCAGGTCACACTCTCAAGTAGGATGTGCGATAACGACTCCTCCGCCGCCCCACACACCCTGCACAGGCTGGGCCCCAAATTTCTCTAGTCAGATTCCGTGCAGTGGGCAAGCAATCATGCAAGCACCGCCAAAGAAAATGTTGGATACGTGGCTGCAGCCACGGACCAACACTATCGCCATATCCTACCCCCCCTCCTCCCGTGAAGATGATGCATGTGCCCCAAGGGCCCCCCGATACAACGAAACCGTCAAATAACAGCCTGTCTTCACCGTATACATACCACGCCGTTCATAATGCCAAATACGTCTATCTACATACTGCCTACGGCCCCTGGCGCAATCGGTGTATCTAAAATAGCATCAACCTCCCAAGCCCGAAAGACTTGGTGGATCAACGGGACATTCCACCTACGAGTACTTGGCAACATCAACTCTGCCACCTTACAATTCTGGGGAAGGGTGTGGCTTGCAAGAAAAAGTCGAAAGGAAGGCGGCATAGCGACCCAGATTCTGGATACAGGAGAGCCATCTCCCACTCTCCACCTTAGGCCATTGAATAAAAGATCCCGCCCCTCTAACACACTCCGCCACAGAAATGACGGGCGTGAAGTCTTTGTCGCGGCCAGAAACGACAAATTACGAAAATATTTGGCCCACTAAACACGACTGACCAATGCAGAAGGATACTCCATCACACGCCAAGCTTGCTTCCCCAAGAGGACAAGGTTAAAGCACTCCAAATCCCGAAAGCCTAGCCCCCCCTCCCCACCCCAAAAATCTTCGGCAAGCAACATGTTTCCCAAATTTTCCAACGGACCTTCTTGTGCTGGTCCGTATCCCCTCAGAAAAACCGCCGAATCTCCTTCTCCAACTCATGAATAACAATGGATGGGACTTTAAAGCAGTGCATAATGAAAGTAGAGATAGCTTGCAACACCGACTTGATCATCGTCTCCTTACCTACCCGGCGAAATTTCGTCTCAAAATGTAATTCTATTTAGTTTTTTTGTTTTGTCCCATAATATAAGTCCATTTAGATAATCCATGAAACATTTACAATATTTTTTTACCCATCATTTATTATTTATCCACACACTTTTCACTATTTTACATTAATTATAATGAAATGTCATTTTAGACCTTTTATCAAAATATGACATATAATCGATCTAACTAATTTTTTTAAACTATATGAAAAACTCCAAACGGATCTACATTTTGAGACGGAGGTAATACCTTTATCTAAAATTGAATCAGGTCAATGTAGGGAAACAAAATTGAAAATAAAATAAGGTTGTATTAAGAGTTGTATTACAAGTATGAAAAGATTTCATGAAAGGAGGGGCTGGAAAGGTTTTGGGGATTGGGTTGGGATATTTTTGGGTTTGATAAATTTTAGAATATATTAAATTAAAAAAATGAAAAAACTCAAACCGCCAAAACGATGTCGTTTTGATTTTTTTTTTTTATTTAAACCCAGGGTGGGCCGCCGAACTCACCCCGGCCCCCTTGGTCTGTCTTGACGTCTGAAACCTAGACGTCTCCGCCGGTTACCGTCTTTGTCATATTGCTCGTTTTGTAAACCAAACTTAGCTTTGTCCTTCCTCCTACGTACGCTTGTAATTAACTGTCAAGGTTAGTTCATCCTGATACCTTCTCTATTTTTGGATTGCCGATTTTAAGATGTATATAACTTTTACGATGTACGTTTGAATATACGATTTGTTAATCTAATTTCGGCAATATTAAAATGCTTTTATTTCATTGTTCGCATCTATATGACTGTGGAAATCTAGTTTTGCTGCAATGCAAATGCTGTTCTGGAAATTGTTTGGAGGTTGGTTATTTGAACATTATGTATCCTTCATTGGCACAGAGGTATTGGGGTTCATATGCACATGCTCTTTGCTAGTTTGCTTTTAGTTTAGTACTTTTCTTTACTATGTAGCTCAGGAAGATTTAGGTTGAATCTCTTTCTTTTTGCACCCTATGAGGGCTCAAGAATCATGTGTGGATGGGAAAAATCTTGTTTCATTCGTAAGTGCAATTCAAAGAACATTCCTTGGTGTATTAGCTTTAGCTCCCTCGGAACCAAGATTTTGGGCGTCCTCGTAGCAGTGGTGGGGATCCTAAAATGAACGTAATATGGGGTACCAATGGGAAATTAGGGAGGAGTAAGAAAGATTTTGGCCTAACACCAAAAGGGCATCGTTTTTATAGAGAAACTTTATTCTTCAGATGTGCCCCCGGTCCATTCAATGTGCATAAACCAATGGCTCGTAGCCTTTTTTGTTGAGGAAGGAAAACGCCAGTCACTGTAATTTCAGATGCATTAGATGTACTTTTTTTCTTTGTGTCAACCTACTCTCTATGGGTTGTAATTCCTCAGTTGAGCATTTTCTAGGAATGATTAACTGGTAGCATTAGTTTTAATATCATGAGAATCTTACAATCTTGTGATGCAAATCTTATAATTTTGTAGTAATTTTTCGTTAACCATATGTTTGAGACTGGAACTTTTGAACAGGCAGGTCTTGTCTCACATGATCTTTTCAACCTAAAGAAAGCATCAAAAAGAAATAAAAAATCATTTAGAGCTTGTGTAAGAATGGCATTGGTTGTTATTTGTGGTCAGCCATGTAGCGGAAAGTCAACGGCTGCTTCATGCCTGGCTGAGGCTCTTGGAGACACAGAATCCAAAACACCGGTTAGGATTATCGATGAAACTTCATTTCATCTTAATCGCAACCAAACTTATGCTGACATGACTGCTGAAAAGAATTTGAGGGGTGTGCTTAGATCTGAAGTTGACAGATCATTGTCAAAAGATAACATTATCATAGTGGATTCTTTGAACAGCATAAAGGGTTATCGGTATGAGCTTTGGTGCCTGGCTCGTGCTGCTGGCATAAGATACTGCGTGCTGTTCTGTGACACCGAGATGACACTTGTTGCAGAGAATGGAACGAAAAGCGTAAAGAAAAAGAAGAACCATCTTATGATGATAAAATATTTGAAGACTTGGTCAGTAGATTCGAGAAACCTGATAGCAGAAACAGATGGGATTCGCCCTTATTCGAGTTATGGCCTTCAAGAGACGGAATTCATAAATCTTCAGCTGCTATAATAGATGCTGTTACATACTTGACTAAAATAGTCGACTCAAAAACAAGAGGCATTAGAATTCTACAGCCAACGATTGCAACACAGAGTACTCATTCATCAGAGGCGAATTCACTTTATGAAATGGATAGAGCTACACAAGAGGTGATCAGTGTCATTGTAGAAGCCCAGTCGCAGTCACTTGGGACCGAACTTAGTAGTGTTTCTCTTGGTCCAGAGCTACCAACTATCAGTATCTCGAGATCTGTTGGGCTGCCAGAACTACGAAGACTAAGACGGACGTTTATAAAATTAACCAGTCAGTCGAGTTTAAGTGGACCACCTCCACCTTCAGATGCTGTTAGTGGTAAAAGGATGTTTGCTGATTATTTAAACAGGGAACTTGGTAATTGCTAAAGAAGGATGGGGTTGGTAAAGAAACACAGTTGAAAACTTCACATATCATTTCACTGACCTGCCAATGAAAGGTGATAAACACAGTTGCTTATGTTCTTTACTATATAGTGCTTTACTTATCTATTTGGTTTGGTTGTGTACCTATAGTTTTGTTATTAAAGCATTGGTAGGAATGTAATTTTGAAGAAATTGAAGGAGTATTTGGGGAACTTATTAGACTGATCTACCTCTGAGGAGTACTTGCTTAAATCCATTTCTTTTTTTTGCCCCCTCAAGATATGTTTATGTCCATTCTGTTGTTGTAACTTGATTTTTGACACTTGTCGTCGGTAACTGGTTTGGTTGTCTAGGGCTGTGAGCTGTTGCGTTTCTGCTTGTTTGCCTTTTAAACAAACTGTGTTGTATATAAAACACATCAAGTTCCTCTTTGTTGTCAGTTTGGCTGAATTCTTGCTTATTAGGGTACATCACATCAAAGAGACACCGTCATTTAGAGCCGTGGATATCAAGAGATGAGTCTCACGTCAATTGTTGAGACTCGTTGTTAGGAAATCCTTCCAGAGTGACTCCATTTGTGAGGTTTACCGACTCCATGTGTTAGGAAATTACCGACGTGGCACCATCCTAACCATGTACTATGTTTTAGGAAATATGAAGAAGATTTAAGTTATTGTATATATATATATATTAATGATAGGAATGTATAACAATAAAAAGGACAACTAACACAGCAATGAGTGAAATGTTCCTGTCACACCTCAAAGAAAAGGAAAAAGTTGCTGTCAAACGTAAAACAGCAACACGTTTTGGTACATTTTAGTTGTTATATCATCTACTTATTCTCTATTTTTTTTTTTCTTTCTTCTTCTTCTTTAAGTGATTGAATATATTAAGTGATCCAGAAATATGCTACAGCTAAAAGTGCTTTCTTTTTTATACGCCATTCTGAGCTGGAAAAGTTAGACGACTCTGTGGGGGGACAATATTTTAAACACAAACTCCATGCCTCCAATCCATGCTGTGCGAATAGCGATACCGATAAAAACTAAAGTAAAACAATTTCAGTTAGCTTTGTTTGCATAATCATCTCATCACTTTAGGGACCCTAGCCTAATATAGGCACATCTTCTCTCCAATATTTTATACTTTCTGTAATACATGCCCAATATTGTCTGAAAAATGATTCTATTTCTGTTCATAACAATTTGATGAAAACAGTAATTAAATAAACGCTCTTTAATACTTTGAATTAAAAACATCATTGAATTAATTAGATCCCTCCTTACCTTTAATTAGAGTTGATCGATTTTCAGCAGAAATTGTTGCCCAAGGGATCCTCCTAGCTACATGATCATTTCTTTTTAGTATTTATTAACAACACCTATACCCTTTCAAAAAAAAAAAAAACCAACACCTATACCAAAGCTTCAAGTACTAAAGCCTATAAATTTTAAATGAATATTACATATCAATGATTCTTAAAATGGGGACATCCTTTTTTACAGTAGTATATAGTATTAAGAACACCATTTAAGCACTTTTTAAAAAAAAATAACATATTGAAGCACAGGAATCTGGCTTTTCCACGTTTGGCATGGGTATCCTAACAATACTCCAAGATCCAAGAGAGAGCTATTTGGATAATATACAAGTGATATAACCACCCATGGACCCATCAGTACGATTCAGAGCTATTTGGTTCGTGCGTGGGTGCGTGTGTGTGCGCGCACACGAGAGAGAGAGAGTTTGGAACATTGATAGTGTGTGGAATTAAAGGATCACGAAAAGTGAGTGTGTGTGTGTGTGTGCGTGACAACTCCGATTTTGAACGGTTTTAATTTTTTTCAAATCGAAACTAAATTGTAATTGAGGGTCTAGACTTTTTATCACACAAATTAATCAATTGTAACCATGGTTTATGATTTTCTGATATATGGCAAGAAAAACTCACATTAAATACAACGATTTTATTTATTCATATGAACAAAATAATCCTCTTTCTTATTTTTCTTATTAAAGATACATCACTTGTATTTTACTCTTCAATTAATAAAACATGGATACAATCAAAACGATATTTCAATATATAGAGAGAGAGATATACATCACATCTGTGATACTCTTGACGAACTTAATTATACAATCCAAGCGATATTTCAATCTATATTAATTCATTGATCTGGTAAATAAAAAAACAACTCAAATAAATAAATTAATGTCCAACTAGAGTATATGCTCCTAATGGAGTAATATATTGATGGGTTGGTATGTCTTGGGTTGGGTAGATGATAACATACATTAAAAAAATTCAAAGTCAAAAAACTATATACATCAACCAATTGTGTATCACATAATAAGGAAAGGAAATGTTTGTTTAGGTGTTAAAGTCAATAGATTGTGTTGATGTCTCACTATCAATAGCCCTTTAATTAATTTATCTACTGTTCATTTTACATAGTTATATTACTATTTTTGTAATTTTAAAAAAAAAGATGTGTTGCTTATTTGTTAAAGTCAATCTCATTTATATTTGTCATGTATAAAATAGGCATGCATATGCCTCTTTTTTTTTAATGTATATTTAGTAATAGTGCGCGTTTAGTCCATAACACGCGGAGCAAGACTAATTCTTTTTATTTTATTTTTTTTTAGAATCAGCAAATTAAGACTAATTCTAATTCTAAACGGTAATAAACTAAAATTCACACAATAATTATTCAATCTTCAACACCAAGTTTAATTTATCTCAATAACCAATTATTAGAGCATAAGGCTCATCCTAAGGTGGTTAGCGCGCAGGTTTTTTCTGGCCAAAGTGAGAGGTCGAGGGGTTCGATCCCCCCTTCCCCCGTTTCCTCTTTCGTTTAAAACCAATTATTAGACCCCCTCGAATAGAGTTAAGACGCGCGAGTTTCATTATACGATGATGTCTACACGTACGTGTAAAGACCTTTTAAAATCTTGAAAGAAAAAAAAAAAACAATCAATATAGTGTTATTAACATGAACAAATCAGTCTTTAGACTCTTAACCAGCAATCTTTCAAGATTTGGGGGGATATGTGTTTCTTTTTAATAATGATGGCAAAACCCAGAATATATATGCACATGATTTGGATTTATCTCATTCTCAGCCAGCTACTAAAAAACAACACCCGTACGTAACTACGTATAGTATACTGAGTTTTTTTTTGGTTTATTGTGAAACACATTTTCACTGCCATGTACAGTAAATGCAACATAATTCAATAAGAAAATGATAGAGAGGTATCATGCAAGTGATAAGATGGTTAATGCATAAATATCATAAATTTTAATTCATAAAGCTTAAATATCTACTCTCTCCGTTCTTATGTAACTGATGCAGTTGTCAAAAACACACATATTAAGGAAAGTAGTTAATATTTTGACTTAACATCAAAATAACACACCACACTTTGAATATAATTAATGCAATGTTGTTTTCAATCTTTCACCCCTTAATAAATTATGGTAGATTTAGAAAAATCTAATAAATAATGTTTTTGAAATATAACTACGACAGATAAAAAGATTTTTTTATTTTTGACAACTACCGCAGTTACATAAGGAGTGGAGAGTATTGATCATGATTAATGCACTGGTAAAGTTTAAGAAGTTGTTGAAAGTATATTAAATTACGGTTAAAAAAGGAAAAAAAAAACCAATAAATGTTAGTATCTTGTTATTCTAGTTTGACAACTTCGTTCTCTATTGAACTATATAAGACGACGATCGTCAAATTAAGCCATGCATATTGCGGAAGAAAAAATATGATCTTCTGCATCATCGTTACAAGACATTATTGTGTCTTTTTTGTTGCGACTCTATCATTTCTCATGAACTATATAAGACGACGATCGTCAAAGCCATGCATATTACGGAAGAAAAATGATTGTGCCACAACAAATGCCACAACAAACCTTTTAAACCATTGATTTTTTTAGGTCTTATATAATTCAATAGGTCTCACATCATAATCAATAACCCAAAATGTGTCGTGTACAATGTTGTGATTATTTTGGGTTGAAATTATCACTACTCTAATTTTGATATATAATGAACGTTTGCCTCATTCTTAAATGGTATTCGATTGATACCATGCATAATTTCGCTTGGAGCACTACGATTGCTTCTTACCCTTTTTTTTTCTTTTTTGGTTGTCATGAAAAGGAAGACTATAGATATATATTGACATTCTTGCCTCTAGTAAAGTCATTGATAATACTTGTATGATTTGTCAGGATCATGAGGAAACTCGCTCCATACATTTCGAGACTGTGGATGGATTCACGCCATTTGGAAGAAGGCATTGGCATCGTGCTATCAACAACAGTTTTTTGGTAGCTTGGATGCTCGTGATTGGATAGATGATTGTCTTATACATGATAGCTCCGGTCGAAACGACATTACAAGCTGGAGGTATTTATTTCGAGAGGTTATTATGGGAGCTTGGTATTGGCGGAACCAAGCAGTTCACCACACAGGTACTCAACGTCCTCCGACGACGGTCTTCCTATCCCAAGCTGTTAACAAGGCAAGAGAGTTGAAAATCGATTGGCATACCAAGTAGGGGTAGTTCATGAATGTTATTTATTTTAAAGCGTGCAAAAGAGATGTTTTTTCCTTTTGGGATGCATTGTACATAAGTTTTTCACAGTTTTAATGAAAAGTCATTGATACTAAGTACTAACGTTTCTACTCTTACACAAACATCAACCACGAGGGACCAATGACGGAGCCATGTTAAGGGCTTCGGGTGGCTAAGCCCACCCGATTGTTATTTTTGGTATCTTAATATAGTTCACCCGACCATATATAAATAGTCATCTAGCCCATCTAATGATAAATTTCCGGCCTTGTCATTGCGAGAGACGATAATGGACAACAACATTAATGGTAGTGAAATTTTTTGTGCATAGCGAACGACGGTGACATTAATATAAGCGTCAATGACAATGATATTTCTACATGCGCCAATAGAATACTTTTTAAAAATAATAAATAAATGTACATGTCTGAAAATGACAATTAATGATGTTTTGAAACACACAACATAATGTATGTATAACTTTCCTAAAGAGGAAATTATGCTGGAGGACTCCCAAATTGACTCCGGATAAATTCGAACCTGAGCCTGTGATAAACTATGTGTGAAAATATTTTCACTTTTTCATTCATCATTCACAAACGTACAATATATAGGTACAACTAGGGCTTCACCCTCTTCGTATAATTCGAGTCTACCCTTACTAAAATAAATACAGAAAATATATACATCAAATACATCGTAATATCGTAATACCCCACCCCCTCAAGGTGGAGCGTGGAGGTCCCGAACGCCCACCTTGCCCAGTCAAATTTGAATTGTTGTCACCCCAAAGTTTTCGTAAAAATATCCGCCAACTGATGCTTCGTGGGAATATAGGAAGGGAGAATCAACTCATCCATAATAGCATCACGTACAAAATGACAATCCGTCTCAATGTGTTTTGTACGTTCATGAAAAACCGTATTTTACGCAATGTACAACGCCGATTGGCTATTACAAAAGAGTCGTATACCATGAGGGTGGCGTACCAAAAGGTCCCGGAGAAGTTGCTTCAACCACTTTAATTCACAAGTAAGTGAGGCCATGGACCGATATTCTGCTTCCGCCGAGGAACAAGAAATTGTTGTATGCTTCTTAGATTTCCAAGATACTGGGGAAAGTCCAAGAAATACAAACCACCCACTCAATGACCGTCGGGTAAGAGGGCATGCCACCCAATCAGAGTCACATCATCCTTCAAGAAGAAGAGTGCTATCAAAATGTTACAAGATACACCGACCTGAATGTTTCTTCATATATCGAACGACCCGTAAAGCTGCATCCCAATGCTTAACTCGATGGGCGCATAAACCGAGACAGCACATGAAGAGAGTAGGCCAAATCAAGTCGAGTGATGGGGAGGCTGAGGAGTTTGATAATTAACATCTTATACACTTTAACACGCCCTCTCAAGTGTAGATCGTCTCTCCCAACACTTGCACAATCTTAATCTTAAAGGCTTCACGCCCCCTGAGGTGTGGGATATCTCTCACAATAATTGCATAATATAAATAGGAAAATAATGTTGACACGGAATTCGATCTCATGGCCTCTGACTCTGATACCATGTTAAACTATTTTGGGAAAATATTTTCACTTTTTCATTCATCATTCACAACCTACAATATATAGGTACAACTAGGGGTTCACCCTCTCCGTATAATTCCGAGTCTACCCCTACTAAAATAAATATAGAAAATATACATCAAATACATCGTAATAGACTGTCCGGCCTCAGGACCCAAACTCTAGCCACTTGAGCTATGTCTCATCGGCCATAGATAATATTTCAATAAAATTTGTCATTTATTTTAGCCAAAACAATACTCTTTCCGTTTCTTATTCAACTTATGTAGGAGTTTTCAACTTTTTTTTTTTAATTCGTTTTATATGATGCAGTATTAATTTTCCAATTATATTTAACGATATTTCAATCATTTTATTGTTAATGCTCTATTTATGGATGAAGATAGTAAAATAAATGATGGAGGGAGTGATTAATTAAATAAAGCTAAGTGCAGTAAATGAAAGGGGGGCAAAAAAAAAAAAGGAAAAAAATTAGCTTTAATGAAAGTTAGAAGGGGGGAGTCAATCCCAATCATTCCCTTTTAATAAATGGAGGCATTTGTGTTTGTTTGCAGTCTCAGCTTTTCTCTTAATTTGCGTGCACCAAAGCACCCTACTCTACTCCGCTCTAATGAACCAGATCTGGAAATTTAATACTGTTTTTTTTTTTCGCACTACCACTATAATAATACATTACTTCTACACCCCACCTGTAATAATTCTGTTTAATTCTGTTTTTCTGCAACAAAGCTACACCAAAACTCCTACATTTTACATTTCTTCCTCCATTTAACGTGCTGTTTTTCTTCTCTGCCTAGCTGCACGCTTTTGATCATATATTCTCATTGCCCGATCTCTTTTTTTTCTACTTTTTATGTATCGACATTCCAACGGTCAACCTTTTTGTTGAAGATTACTTCCTCCAGTAAACGGGTATGTTAAAGGTATTGCCCTTGCATTGTGGTGATTTGAGTTTACGGGTCATTTGGGTTCTGGGATTGTGGATCTGATCTGGGTTCGGTCCTGATTATTCGTGGTTGATTTGGGTTTTTTAAGGATTGGAGTTTGTTTGATTGTAGGTTCTAATTCTGTGTATCTGATTTTCTGTTAGTTTTTGTGTTGTTTCACAGGTTCATCTCTGAGGGTGAACTGTTTTCGTATTAGCCAATTGTGGAACAAGTGGCAAAAAACTGTCTGTTATTCTTGAGTCTGCATTCTTGGTATTTTGAAGCCCAATTAGAGCTCTGGAGTTTGGGGAAACGCTGTGAAATTTATTCATATACAGGTCCTGACGGTTATAATGGAGCCCTTTTGATTCTGGCTTTCGTATTTCAGTAGGATAGTTACTGAATTCATGTTCATATGGTTTTGAGAATGTGATTTTGATTGTTTTATGGCCAACAATTGGTTATGATACTTTGGGTAGGGGTAGATTCAAGTAGATGCAGTCTGGATTTGAGGACAAGTACAAGGGCTATTTTCTCCCCGTTTCTTGGGGATCTAAATTGAAGCAACATATTATATTATATAGAGAGTATAATTCCGCAAAAATATAGGCTAAGGGGTCTTGGAACTGGACATGAAAAGCCCTTGGCTTAACAACTCTGTACCACCTGTCAACTGGTGGCTTCTCTGTCTTGTTTGCCTTCTCGCGTTGATTGCGTTACTAGGCTCGTCTTCTTCAAATGCTTTTGACTCTGTGACTTCAGCAGCTAGGCCTGATACTTATTTAAACCATAGAAAGGTGAAGCAGACGACGGAGGATGATGTTTCGAGTTTGAATGCGTTTTCTTTGGAGGCTAGTCGACTTAAGGATTTCAATCTCTGTAGTAAGGATAGAGAGATGCACGTGCCTTGTTATAATGTGTCTGCGAATTTGCTTGCTGGATTCGGAGACGGGGAAGAATTCGATCGGCATTGTGAAGTTTCAGGAGATCAACCAGATTGCTTAGTTCGTCCTCCTAAGGACTATAAGATTCCGTTGAATTGGCCAATCGGTAGGGATGTGATCTGGAGTGGAAATGTAAAGTTATCCAGAGACCAATTTCTTTCCTCTGGTAGCATGACAAAGAGGTATTTCCTCGTCTTCAATGCCATAGCTTACGTGAACAGTGTCATATGCTGCATTAGAATGTATCTTTTATTAGAATTACAGTTTTGAATTACTACTATTTTAGGTTGATGTTGCTTGAAGAAAATCAGATTTCTTTTCACTCGGATGATGGAACAATCGTTGATGGTGTCAAAGATTACTCTCACTCTATAGCAGATTTGATTGGACTGGAAAGTGACACCGAATTTCTTCAAGCTGGTGTAAGTTTACCCTTTTACAAGGATTATATACTTATAATCTTGTCACTTTATTTTAGATTATTGTGTTGTGATATGACTTGTCGCCATGAATTGAGATATAGTCATGTATATAAGGCATTTCTCTTCTCTTAGAATCATGTTTTATGGATGCAGGTACGAAGTGTTCTTGATATTGGCTGCGGGTTTGGTACCTTTGGTGCTCATCTTCTGTCTCTAAATTTAATGGCTACTTGTGTGGCAGCTTATGAATTGACAGGTAGCCAAGTCCAGATCGCCCTTGAGAGGGGTCTTCCGGCTATTATAGGCAACTTCATTACGAAGCAGCTTCCATTTCCTTCATTATCATATGACATGGTTCATTGTGCTCAGTGTGGTATTGTCTGGGACAAGAAAGGTTATTTACAAAACTCACTTGTTACATGTTTCGTGCAGTAATCCCTTAATTTGGCTTGTGCATTTTGAATGAACTTTTGTCTCTTTTTAGTTCTTTTTGGTCTGTTGAAGCCTTGGCTTCATTTGGTTTACATTGCTATCGTCTATTTTGAAATCTTACATACTTTGGCTTTTCCATTGTTGGATATCTTAAAGTGTTATTATACACACTGCCTCCTTTTGCTTTCACGTTACTCAAAGTTTGTGTAGTTTTTTGGTTTGACATAGACGGCTATTCTGGGATTTGGTGCTTGATACCTTTCGTAGTCATATTTCCTAGTTCGAGATTTATAACTTAAGGCATGAATAAATATTTTCCGTCAAAATTGATATTCTGATTGAACTCTGAATGAATCAGATGGGATGCTTCTTATTGAAGTCGATCGTATACTTAGACCTGGTGGTTACTTTGTCTTAACCTCTGCTGGTAGCGGACAGCACGAAAGTTCCACAACTTTGAAAAAGGGAGGACTGGCAACTTTGATCGGGCAATATATCGAGCAGTTTGCGAAAGGCGTGTGCTGGAACTTGTTGGCACAACAAGAAGAAACCTTTATCTGGCAAAAGACTTCTGATGCACAGCTCTACAAGTCTCGGTGAGCCCAGTTGTCAAGGCATCTTTTTGAAGTCTCGGTTCTTCTCGGGTTGTAGTTTTTTGTGTGTGTTTACATTGGTCCTTTTTTATGTGCTAACTCATATCTTTGTACTCCAGCAACCAGGGTGCTGTTCCTGTATGTCAAGGGGAGGATGTTCAGTCATATTATCAGTCATTAAAGCCATGCATAAGTGGAGTTAACAGCAGTCGATGGGTTCCCATTCAGAACAGAACTTCAAGTGTACTAGGTTCAGCTGATCTTGAAGTTCATGGAAAGTTTTGTTAACTTTTCAGTCATTTTTCTGTGTTTTTTCACCATCTTTGCTACCTTGTGCTTGGCACTATTCTATCAATGAAATGAATGTTTTGCCTCCAACAGGTGTTGCTCCTGTAGATTATTATCATGATTTTGAGTTGTCAAAATCTGTTTTAAAGAATTTTTGGTCGTTGCTGAATCCTTTGATTTTCTCTGACCATCCAAAGAGACCCACTGAAGAAGATCCAGAACCTCCATACAACTTGGTTCGGAATGTCATGGACATGAATGCTCGTTATGGAGGTCTAAATGCTGCATTATTGGAAGCTGAAAAAGCAGTTTGGGTGATGAATGTAGTGTCTACTGGTGCACGTAATACATTACCTGTTATAGTAGATCGAGGTTTTGTTGGCGTCTTGCATGACTGGTATGATTCCAATTAGTTCATTTTGGAAACAGTTGTCTTCTTCATTTGTCTACTTTTTTTGGAATTTCCTTAAGAGAATGACCATAGAGTCAATTTCTTTAATCGTGATTTATGATACAAAAGTACAGTGATTGTTATCTTTCAACACATTGGGCAGGTGCGAACCCTTTCCTACGTATCCACGGACTTATGACTTGCTCCATGGCAATGGACTTCTCTCTCAGCTTACAATACAGCAATGTAGTATCACAAACTTGTTTTCAGAGATGGATCGCATTTTACGACCTGAGGTAATCATTGTATCAATATTCTGTTCTTTTGAAACCCCTTTATCTTAGTTTTCAAGAAAAAAAACACTACAAGTCCTGTTATCTTTCCTGTTAATTTGAACTGAAGATGAAAGTGATGAACTTTATTGCAGGGGTGGGTTGTTTTAACAGATAATCTAGGCGTCTTACAGAAAGCGCGAAAGTTAGCTATGCTATTGCGTTGGGAATCTAGAGTGATAGATCTTGAGGACGGCAGTGATCAGGGCCTTTTAGTATGTCAAAAGCCATTCATAAAGAAATGATAAAGCCATTGTTTGTGTGTGTGTGTGTGTGTCTAATTCCCTTGGATTCAACTTGTCTTCTTGTCAATGGGTCAAAAGCACCAGAAGGGAAAGAAAACGCTTCCCATTTGAAGGCGTGTGACTTTTATGACGTTTACATGATAAATGAAACAGGGTTGTTCATGTAAAGAAGAAAAAGAAAAAGAATGCCGGAAAGAGGATTGGTCAGGCAGTTTTGGAAGCTGGTAGGGATGAAGAAAGATTTGATTATATTTTTCTCCCCTTAATTAAAGAAGTTGATAGTTAGGTGTTCATATTTTCTGAGTTTTTTTTTTTTTCTTCCCCCTTCATATTTCTTCATTCAATTTGTAATTTGATTGACAAATTGGCAGACTTCCTTTTTTCCCACAATTGAGACACAGCTGTTAGCAGCAGCCTAATGTAATGTTCAGCATAATTACATGTAATTCCCTCCACAACTTTCAGTCTCAAGTAAATTTTTTTAATTTTTTTATAGGCAGGAATAGAAGTGTGTGTTAACGATTGTGGTCTCACCGAAAACGCTCTTGTAATAATTGGGTTTGTGGACTTATATAAGAACTCAAGTCCTATATATAACTACACCTTTAGGATAGGAGTTTATTGAATATATGAGTGTTTGGTGTAATAGTGGTCCTTGATCTGGTTGTCATCTAGACACAAAAAAAAAAACACATCACCGTCTTTAAAAAGGTTGAGCCATGACCCAAATGGTGGTCTTCACTTGCCTTCCCATAAAGCTTCATGAAGATTGTAAATCGAGAGTTATATACCTCTGTAGTTTACTTTGCAAAAGGCTTCTCTAGATTTATGGGAGAATTCTTAGAAACCTTGTGAGAGCTAAAAGAAAGATGACCAATAATTTGTTGTGTGAGAGATGCAATGATGTTGTTGAGGATCAAGATCATTCATTTAGACATTTTCCGTATGCGGCTAAAATCTGTAACATGGATAGTTTTGCTTTCGCAAGGTATTCTCATACAATTACCTGAAACTAATCTTTCGATATACTGTCGGACACCAAATGTTGGGGATCTCTCCCAACAAGGTTTGCTGCATCCACAAAGGCTCGAACTCGAGATCTCTTGCTTAAGCGACCAGAGTCCCTTCCACTCCCACCAACCTTTGTTTCTTTTTGTTATGTCTTATGTGGAACATTTGGAATGCTAGGAATGCTTTGTCTTTGAGAAAAAAGATTACTACAATTAAGGATGTTTCAAATTCCATCTTTTATTGTGCTAATGAGTATGTTAATGCTTGCTGTCCTAACTTAATTAAAGACAAATGTTAAAGAAGTCAAGGTAGGGATGGAAATAAGCAATTAGTCCGGTGGAATATTTTTTATGGCAAAAAATGACGAATTATATTCCACTGAATCTTACATTCTCCCTTCAATGCAATTACAAAAATGTATAAATCTTTTGATCTTAAACGTCAAAAGATTGCGATTATTTCACTATATTTTTTTCTTCCTTTCTTCGTCCCTTATTTTCTGATATCACATTTGATATTTTTTCGATGTCTTTTTCAATGTCATTTTCATAAAATAAAAAACATCGAAATAGTGGAACGATGGTTTTGAAGTCTATTCCAATATAAATCATTATAGTAAACAATGGATTTGGGGCTGCGCACAATAGATTTGTCTTTACATCCCAATTTTATTTTCTATTGTCCATTCCTATTTGCATCGTCTTTTTTTCTTTCTAAGAAAACCTATTTGCACCCCTTTTATTTGTCTTTTATTCTCACTCCCTCGATTAATTAATTGTTGTCGCAAGGAAACTCGTTAGATTGCTTTACAACCACCTTATTATGCCTGATGGATTAAAATCAACACGACGGACGTTAGCTGCTTCCCAGATGACCCGAGTGGAATGAGAACATCTAAAGAAGATCAAGGCAAATAGAACGAGGCTTTGCTGTAGCGATGGGAAGAAACATCATCTATATTACTACTAAACTGATGGTTGTTAAGGAAACTCTCAAAATTGCTTGGGATTATATAGGAGATTCGTCAACTCGTTGTGGAATCTAATTCCCTTGCGACGGTGCTTGCTATCAATAACAAAAGAAACAACATGGAAGGTCTACCTATTATCGAGACAATATCACCCGGAAAGAAAGAAAAGGCATTAGGGTTGCGGATGCACCGGCTGAAATGAGATAAGGTCTCACATTCACATATGGTGCCACAATTGTACATGACCCCTCATAATCTGCTATGGCATTTCTTAGGAAGGATTTTTAGTGTAAAGCCTTAGAATTTGGGTTTGACAGCGCTACTTGAGGCATAATAGATCCAGTAACTATTTAGATCCATTGTCATTGATTGGCCTAAAGTGGTTGACCCGAATTACCAAATTCATTATGACTCGTTACCAGCTGCAAGTCCATTATGTCTAATAATATGTCTCCTAAATTTTCAATGTGACATATTATATTTTCCCCCTCTTAAGGAACTTCCATCTCTAATGATGTGGCACATAGATCTCTTTTGACAGACAGCTCCGATACCACCTGTAACGGCCTAGAACTTGGTATGACGGTGTTACTTAAGGCATAGTGAATCCAGTAACCACTTAGGTTCATCGTCCTTGCTTGACCTAAAATGACTAACATGAGTTATCAAGTTCATTATATTTCAATTTTATATCTTACTAATTTTTCTCTTAATTTTTCAATATGAGATATTACATTTAGAGGATTACATCTCCCGAGAGAATGATCCTATCCCTTTCCTTTAGGTCCGTTGGTCATCTTCATTTATGTAAAAAAAAAAATGATCAAACTCCCACACCGACTAAATGCAAGGTTGTTACTAAAACACCCTCTTTTTTACATAAAGTTATGCCTCCTCGAAGCAACATTTCATCATCTTTTTTTTCTTTCTTTTTTTCTTTTTTGGACCGAAACATGTCATCATCTTAAATCGTTTGATCGAACATTGAATCACATTTTAATATCAATAACTACACATGATTAATATAGGTGAAATGTTGTATCAGTAAGACTCTTGGTCAGGCCTTACTCCTGAGTAAGAGTCAGAATGCATGCACGATTCGAGCCGAACTTCGAAGTAGTCAGACTAGTGGGCCCATATACCGGGGACTTAAAAAAAAAAAAATTGTTGTATCGGTAGACATTTTAAAGTTATTTTCTTGAGAAAACAAATGTATTATTATTATTATTAAAGTGTACTCAGGTTGTTTAGAACAACCTAGACAACATAATTAGGTGGTTGATTTGTTTATAAAACCACACACATATTGCATGTTCAAAAATATTTTTGCTTAAATAAATGTAACAGACTCGAGATTCATGTGTTTGATTATTATTATTATTATTAAACGTTTAATAAAAAGAGAATGTTTCGTTAAGAAAAAACTAAACATAAAACGTGAATGTTGTTCGACCGTTTCATATTCGAAAGAAAAATGCTTCCCCTATCATCCGACGGTCCAGATCCAGTCTTCCCCCTCGACCCGGTAACCTTATTTTCCCTCCATAAACGAGCGCGTAGCGTATATATAAACCAACCATCATTTTTTATCAGTCATAATCTCCTTCCGCTTCTCGCGCTCTGTCTCTATTTCTTCCTCCAATCTTACAAAACAAAAGGCCAAACGCAAATTCTTCATTCCCATTTGCTTTTGATTCACTTTTTTTTTTTTTTTTCTTTCCATACAACTTTTTTTCTTTCTCAATTAACAATGTCGAACGAAAAGGAGAGAGAGACTCATGTTTACCTTGCCAAGCTCTCAGAACAAGCCGAGCGTTATGAAGGTTCCTTCTTTCTCTCTCTCTCTCTCTATTTTTATTTTATTTTTTTGTGTGTTTCGCTAGTTTTCTGTTGTATCTTTGTTTTGCGTAATTTAATTCTGTTTTCGTATGGATTTGTTGCGTTGTTACGAGACTGTTTTGGATCTAGTTCTATTGTCATTTAGGGATCATAAAAGGGCTTACATTCAATGTGCATTTGTTAATTGTTAATCAGCATGGATATATATATGTATATAAATGTGCTTTACACCGGACTAGGTGAATGCAATTTGTTTGTGGAGGGAAATGTGTGGAGATTTAGTTGATAAACAAATCCGAAAATTTAATTTGGAGGAATTGAGGTCTAAATTCTATTTTTTCAGTTCTTCTTCATGTGCTTGCAACCAGATGTACGAATACTGTAAAACGTATATGCACTTAAATACAGGTTATATATACTTATATACATTAACAATGGAGTTGATTTTTAAATTGAGGTCATAATAATAATTTGCTTCCCTCAAATGGATTTGAATTTTTTTCCCCAAACGGAAAGGAATGCTAGGTCTAAGAATTGTTCTGCTGCATAAAAATCAAGGATTCTTTTCTCTTCCCTTAGATCCATTCATAGATCTAGTTCCCCACCCCTCTCCTCCCAAAAAGTTGATGTAGGTTTTTGTTCGGAGAGTTTATTTGCACCACACCTAATTTACTGACCGTGATACCGCACATAATCGACTTTCAGAAAAGTCGATTATATGGTAAATTTATACCATTATGGTATAAATTGAAGGTCGATCCTCGATTTATTGACTTTCAGTTATTGTTTAGTCAAGATTCAACTTTTGAAACGTCAATTATGTGTTTACGAAAGTAGTGTGGTGCTGCCACAGTAAGTTTACGGTTGTGCAAATAAAGGGTCCTTGCTGTCTCTAACAATTCATTCCCATTTTTTAGTTGTGCTCTTTTGTGAATTGAGAACTTCTATCTTGCGACGGCTCATTATTTTCAATGTTATGGCACAAGCTTTTCTCTCACCAAACTTGAACATGCCTAAAAACAACTATCAAATTCTCTTAAAAGCAAATGTTATTCTTATTCTTGGCGTGGACCTGATGATGCTATAGTTGTTGGTGTGACTCACTTCTAGTTTGTAGTCGGTTTGAAAGATGTCGGTAAGATTCATGTATCTTCTCTCATGGAAATTTTTTTTATTCCTTAGAAATGATTGAGAACATGAAACAACTAGCAAAACTTGATGTTGAGCTGACTGTGGAAGAGAGGAACCTACTGTCAGTTGGGTACAAGAATGTGATTGGTGCTAGGAGAGCTTCTTGGCGCATCTTGTCGTCGATAGAACAGAAGGAAGAGTCAAAAGGAAACGAGAACAACGTGAAACTGATCAAAGATTACCGTCAGAAGGTAGAGGAAGAGCTCTCTAAGATCTGCAATGACATCCTTACAATCATCGACAAGCATCTGATACCATCTTCTGGCTCAGGAGAAGCTACTGTTTTTTACTATAAGATGTAAGTCAACTTTAAGCTACAACTCCTTAGTTTTAATCCTGCTATTATATTAAGCCAAGATTTATCTCTGTTTAAATACATCAGATTACTCAGTTATTCTCTTCTTTCCTGTGCAATTATAAATCCTGGTCCTTCGTCTAACTTCCGAGCAAGTCATATTGTCTATCAATTCATAGTTTCATGCAATTCATGTATACTGAGCATGTTTGGCAGTTGTATGTCTTTGATGTGCACCTTGTTTGTGCTTGTCAGTCGTTTGTGGTTGTAGGTTTTGTAACTAATCGTACAATTACTTTTCATTTTACGCTCTTTATTTGAGACATCAACCGCCCTTTTCGTTTTTGTTTTCCTCTGTGCATTGATCAGTCAGAATCACATTATGCACTTTTGGCATGAAAGGGTTTAAACGCATTTCTAACTTATCTTGTGTTTATTTATTGCTTATTTTCCATTTTATCCTTTTCTCCGGTAAATATTTGGAATGGATGCTGACTACAAAACAAATAGGAATTACATGTGAAAAGCAAAGGAAACTCAATTTACAAATTCTGTCATTTATGCCATAGACATTACTTTTTTCTCTGAAGTCCTTCGGATGAGTTTAGAACTTCTTGTTCCGGTGTGTGATCTAGTTAATTTTTTTTTTCCCTTGGCTCAACTTTATGGTGACAACATGTGGACATATTTGGTTGAACTGCATAGTATTGTGTCATACACTAACACATGAATGAATAGCTTATGTGGGGATCAAGTGTACATCTTTCTTTCTTCTCAACTAAAATTTATTTTGGAATGGTAGAATTGTGATGGATGATGGGACATTTAAGAACATATTTGAAGAACATTATAAATAAATTTCTTATTGAAGGTACACAAAGTTTTTACATTGAGTAGAAAGAAAACAGACAAAAGGATGACGACTGAATCTTGTGTTATTGGGGACGAAGAGATTTTGCAGTTGAAGTTTTAGTTATTTTAGATCTATACTATTGAAAGATGGAATTATCAAAGATGTTTCTCGTATACAGGGAGACTTCTTAGATTTTACTGATATGTCTACCTGTCCAGGAAAGGTGACTACTATCGGTATCTTGCTGAGTTCAAGACTGATGAAGAGAGAAAAGAGGCTGCTGAACAATCATTGAAGGGTTATGAGGCTGCTTCTGGTATTGCCAATACAGATCTCCCATCAACCCATCCAATTCGTCTTGGACTTGCTTTGAACTTCTCTGTCTTCTATTATGAGATCATGAATTCTCCTGAAAGGTAACTTTTCAAACATTCTCAAGACCCTGAAAACCAAATGTACATTATATTTTTCGTCACGATTTGCAGGGCCTGTCATTTAGCAAAACAAGCCTTCGATGAAGCTATTGCAGAGTTGGACACCTTAAGCGAAGAGTCTTATAAAGACAGTACTTTGATTATGCAGCTGTTGAGGGACAATCTTACTCTCTGGACCTCTGATTTGCCTGAAGATGGAGGTACTTAGCTCAATAACTTCTATATTACGAGTAAAAGGCCTAGCCCGGTTTTCTTTTTGTGGGTTTGTTTTCTTCTTCTGTGAATGTTAAGGTGGTGATTGTTGGTTGTTGATAAAGCAGGTGAAGAAAACGTTAAAGCTGAGGAAACAAAGGAACCAGAATCTGCGGTGACTGCTAAAAAACTGCCTTTGTTTATTTAGATAACAGATTTTGTTTAGTCCTTGATTATATCTAACACATATTGCTCTTTTGCAGCATTGATGGCATGACGAAGCGCCTTTTTAAGGGGCCGTTTCTTCCAGGATTTCCGACATGAAGGCCTTTCTGCTGAGCTCTCTTATACCGGTCCTCCATGACCTTTTTGGAGGAGTTTTTTTTATAAATCTAATTGGTTCCATTCCATCAAGTACTTATTAGCATTGGGGGGGGGGGGGGGGGGGGGTATAGATATCTTTGCTTTTGTTTTTAAATTGCAGCTGTACTGTTTTCTAGTGATCTCCTGCTTACAAAACTGTTACTTTAAGAAAGAATATAACCTATATATGTATTATGTGTTTGATTTGCTGCTACTATTTTTATAAGATATTCCTATTGCTGAAGGAAAATATGATAATTTAGTCTCAAAAATTTGGGTTGCATTTGATATTGATATTGAAAAACTGGATTATTAAGGTTGAAATGTCTTGTTTTAGGTACGATAAGTTGATAACCATACCATTTTAAGAAGTTGTTTCAAAGATGGAAAAGAAAAAGGAAAGTTGTGAAATTGTTTTCTTAAAAAATTGTCATAAATGCTTATTAATGTCTCCTTAATAACAGCCTACTTCATAGTTACATTGTCATTTATAATTACGGGTACACAGTTGTGTGTGTTTTCGGTGTCACAACCATTCGGCATACTTGTTTGGGAGTCTTTTCTCGTCTCTGGCATACTGGCTAGCCAGTGGAAAGGACAGGTGTTATGTGACAACGGACGGGAAGTGGAAGTTCGATTCCCCTATGGGACGACTTCTTTCCAGTAACATGGTATAACGGCAGCCCTTTTGACTCTGAGTCATTAGGTTACCTAATTAACATCCCCACTCATTCCGTCGGATAGGAGAGTGGGGACCCTTTCGGTTAGAGTTTAACCGTTTTTGGTTTTTTTTTATTGGGAGAATCTTTTCACACTCATTAGTTATTCTGACTGATTTGAATCGGAAAATAATTTTTATTCAGACTAAATTTGAGTTAGGATGTTGGATATTTCCAAGACTTGTTAGTTACTCAATACCAGTAAGCTAATCAACATCCTGCTTAAAATTGGGCTTAAATTGGATCACGAAGCACAATTAATATTTCTTGACTGAAATTCGGTCAGCAAAGCAACCAACATTCTGCCTAAAATTGAGTTAAAGAAAATTAGTGAAAAAATTAAAGGGTAAAATGAGAAATAAAAATGTGGTGTGTGAAGACTTTTTTAAGTGTGAAATAACTTTTACCGGTTTTTTTACTCCTTAAAAGAATGATTCATCCTCAACTTGCTTCATAAAAGATTAAGGTAAACCACATTCAGTATCAAAAGTTAATGTTACAACACCACATACATCTGTGGCATCCAAGTTATTCACTTCAGGATTAGCCGAAAATTATTGAGGTTACTTGAAACAATGCATAAAATAAAACCCCAAATCTGGAGATGCTACCTCACCTCACTCTAGCAGCTATCTCCCCTAAAAAAAACAAAAACCATTAATTTACATACAATTAGAACTTGAAGGCTGACCTTCATCTATATTCAGTGTATTCTAGATTAAACAGCAAGCTCCTGCTAGCTTCTGAACCCATTCTTATCTTGAATTCATTGGCTATGGTTTCCACTCTGTCATTCGATTCATAATCCATTTCCCGGATACATCTCCTTCTTACTTTTTTCAGCATTTCCCTTGTTGGCTGATAGCCTGCATTTACCTGCACATGATCCCCGAAAACAATTATGTACATGAACTGAAGCACATATAAATATGAAGCATTAATACAGGGAAGAGCAGTGATTACCATGTTATCAATCACAGAAAGAGCGGCTTTAGGATCTCGATGGACAAGATGTGCATCCACAAGGAACTGATATGACATGGCGTTGGGTTTCACACCTAAACTTACAAAGTGATCAAACACTTTTACGGCCTCATCCCTCTGCGGCACAGATGTTTTTTTATGAGATGATAATAAACATACAGAAAGGGCAAATTAAAAACATTAGAGAAGGGCTCTGTTTACCTTCTTAAGTTTTCCAAAAGCACATATTAGACCGTTGTACGAATGGACATCTGGCTTCAAACCAAAAGTTTTTTCGACTTCATTGAAAGTCAGGTATGCGCGATCAACATCCCAGATATTTGCACAACCATGGATTACACAATTCAACGCAGCAACAGACTTATAAGGAGGGTCAGCCTTACTCAAGTTTTCTAGTTGATAATAGACCTGCATTACACGGTAGCGATTACATGCTCACTTCAGTGGGCAGATAATAATCATAAATAGACCAAGAAATCAGTATATAAACCGCAGAACGCACCTCATCCAGGGTCACGAAACCCTTCTTGGAGCATGCCACCACCAATGGTCTTAACGACGTGTTAGGAGAGAAAAACCCATCTATACCTTCAATGTTGTCCTTGTAGGCCGACTCAAATTCTCTGAGCGTGCTAAAAGCCTTTGGCAAGTTTCCAAGAGAAGAATACGCACGTATCTTTGCAACATACGTTCCAGGGTTAGGAGGCTTCTTTTGACGCAATGATCGCTTTAGTATTTCCCATGCACCGTCTAGGAGCTTTGGGCAGTAAGTTCTACCAGCAGTTCCTAGGGCAGCCACTATTAGACCTTCATTTACAGAAAACAAAACAGGCGGCCTTGCAAGTTCCCCTCGAGCAATCCATCTAGCCATGAACTTTAGTGCATGGTAAGCTAGATCCTTGTTATCCTTTTGCAATGCAATATCGGCAATGAAGTTGCACATCCTCCAATCTGGGCATAAAGCTTTGTTCTGATCCATTTTCTGAAGGCCCAAAAAAATTACAGGTCACTTAGATAAGAAGTTCACACTTCTGATACTTCCAATATTCATAGCAGAATAAAAAGCAACATCATGTGCATACCTGGCATCTCACTATTACAGATACCATGGCATCAAGGCTGCCCTTATTCATACAGCTCCGTAAGCAATCACGAAATACTTCACGAGACATTGTATATCCAGATTTTAGGGCAATATCTAAGGTTCTTAGTGCATTGTCAATGTCTGTTATAAACAGCATTCCCACAACCAAGTTATATGACTCATCATCGGGCAAAGATTCTTTTCCGCTCTGGAGCATCCTGATACCATTGAGTAAAGGTACATCCATCAAATGATAGAGATGCACAGCAATTTTTTTCAACTTGTAAGCAAGAAAAACATCATTCTCATATCCACAAAGCCAGTTTAGCTTAAACCAACAAATTCAGGTTTGCACTTTGAAATTATTTACATGAAACTCCATATTAGAGTTCATTTTGCAATGCACACCATGCAATGAAGTCATAAACAGTTATACCAGTTCATGTTGTGGGAAGAAAAGCATAAACATCAAAGTAAAAGGCTAACCTTTGAAGTAATTTCTCGGCAGCTACAGATTCTCTACTTTGGTTCATAGCTTTCAACACCAAATTAAACGATGCAGTGTTAGGAGAAATGCCAAAATCATCCATTTGCTCCACGAGGTCAAGAAGCTCCGCTGGCATAGCTCCATTCATAAGATTAGCTCTCAGATAATGATTATACAAATCCACATCAGGTACATTAGGCTTCCCGCTCTTATCTAAAGACCTAACCCAATACTCAAACAACTGCTTCATCTCCGACCACCTCAGTGACGTCATCCAATCAGAAAACACATCCTTCAATCCCTGCACATCAAGTGTTTGTGAGAAAGCCTGTAGACGATACTCCGACTGTTGGAAGACGGGTCTGGAAGGAACTGGGTAAGGATTCGGCTCGGAAGAGGGAGGGTATGGATTCCGCCAGTTTTGGTTGTAAAAAGGGCTTCCGGAAGCTGGATTGGGAGGTAATGGAGTGGAAGAGGATTGCTCCGAAGGTGTAGGGAATGAGTCGAGCTGAGCTTCTTGCAAGAGAAATGATAGAGTGGTGATAGATTTAGAGTTGAGAATGCCATGGCGGGAGTTCAGACAACTGATCACAGATCTCGTACGACTGAAAATCGCCGATGACGCCATTGCCTTTCAGCTGATGCTATACCCTGTGCAGTCCTATTTCCGGTAATGACGAGTGAGGGCCAGCGGAGTAGCTAGGGTTTATACTGGGTATTATCGGTAAATTGGTACGACCACCGTAATTTTTTACACACAATGTATGCCTTATATATCTTTTTTAAATTATCGTTATTATCGATATTGATCACCTCCAATGCACTTAACCATTAAATACAATATTACATGTAAAACGACGTCGATTTATATGTATATTAACAATTAAAACAACATCGTTTCATGTATTTATTATACTGTATGGTCAAATGCATGGGAGATGTTTTTTTTTTGGGTGTAATGTGTGTGGACTTCTCATATTAAAGAGCCAGATAATGAAGATGTAATTCATCATTTCTTTCGTAGTTTCAAGATAAACACTCATTTTTCTAGTTTTTCGATTCAGTTATGATTAGTATTTTGTGTTATTTAAAGATCTGGTGTAAATATATGATTTTTTGCATATGGTTTCGTAGTTTCTATTTCTTAGCAAAAAGATTATTGATGATAACTGATCCGAACTGCGCCACGTGTCATCCCAGAAGGACATATAATAAATGATTATTCATTAAACATATGGCATTAAGGGCCAGGAGCCCCAGAAACATACCTAAGGACAGGTCTCTTACCCCAGGTGGGAGATCGGCATAAATTCCTCCTCCAGCCCCCGCAGGTCGGTCAAGGTTTGGCGAAGAGGAATTGCCCAGTTCGGTCGTAGTGGCCCTGAGGGCTCAGCGCAGGACGCTCAGAGCAACCCGACAGTTATTCCACGTATTGGTTAACCATATGCAAATAAAGAAAGAATCTCCAGTCATAAAGACTGTGATATTGACATTAACTACGTCCATAATTATCCCTAAATCATAGGGATTAATACGTATTTATCTTTAGGGAATAACAATAAATCATAATACTTGCAGAGCAAGGAATAGGGCGAGGTGCCCCCTATATAAACAACCATAACGAATTACGAAAGACTTGATTCCAATTCAATTATTGGATACGTAGCCAACTCACGAGAAATAACCCGAGAGCTCAGTCTAAATACACACCCAACACGTCCATCTTTGCATACGAATTAGGGTTCTAAGGGATTTAGATTTTTATCACAAAGGAAATAGACCCAGATTGAATAATAGACGGTTTCCAGCATCGTCAATTATAATTTTCATTTAAAGTTCAAATTTTTATGTTTTTTTTGTTTTGGAAGATATGCACATACAAAACATGCTTATGTATTGCTAGATATTGATGAACATGAATGTAACATCCCGACTTTTCGTAAAAGGGTAAAATAGTAATTGGGTTTAATCACTACGACCTAATTATTATTTGTTCTTTTTACTTAATTAAAAAGGATTTAATTAAGGGATTTTGTTATTCAATTAATATATTTAATTAATAGCTATTTAAGGAAGATAATAGCCAAAATCCACTCTTATTATGTCACGCAAATTCAGAAAAAAAAAAAAAAGATGCAACGGCAATCTGAAGAAGAAGAGCAGCGCAGAAGATGCTAGAAAAAGGGAGAACGTAATCTTCAACCGTGTGACCAATCCGTTCATCTGTTCAAGATGCCGCAGGAGAGAAAAGTAATCAGCGCGAGGAGACGCAACTTTGGAAAATAACATCTCTCAATTTCGTAAGTTTTCAGTTTAGCCATAGTTTTCGGTATTCGTAGAGTTCGATTTTTGAAAAATTCATATCTTTCAATCCGTAACTCTGTTTTTCAGCCATGAGTAGTCGAAACGATCGTCTTGGAGTGTAGATCATTCTAAAATTGGTTTCACAGCAGTAATCCAGGTATTTTGCAGTTTTATGCTCTTTTTCAGTTTCGTTTTTTTGCCAGAAAATAGGATTTTAGGGTTTTTGTTGATCAAATAGGTTTTGGGGGTTGAGGATCAACAGTTGTTGCAGTTGCTTGACGTTTTGCTGGAAATTAAGATAAGAGACTCTTCCTAATGAGTAATTATAGTTTTATAACGATAGGTTGAGTTTTGGTGAGTCTTGGTGTCAGGGGCGCCCCTGTGGGGGGGCCAAGGGGGCCATGGCCCGGAGCCCCCCCGAAAATCAATGAATTTAAGGGCCCACGAAATTTTGACATAATATTATATATATACTGTGTTTATATGAACAAGGAATGCATTACCTTAATGGTTAACACTCAAGTATATTAGACATGTGACTTGGTTTCGAATTTTGCAAGCTATAATAATTTTTGTGTTTTTAAACTAGGACTAGGAGCCAAATAAGTAGGTTTTTTTCCTTCCAAACCCATGACTATCACACGCAGTTTTTTTGTTTTATTTTTTTATATATATTTTGGTTACTGTTTTTTTTCGAAGGGCGAGGGCCTAGATTTTTTTTCCGCCCCGAGCCTAAATTTGGACAGGGACGCTCCTGCTTGGTGTTATGTGGTGATAGAATTCATGCTAAGTTGTAATTATTGAGTTGTGATATGTTTTGGTATATTTGTGTTGAGTTTTAGATTTCTAATTTTTTTTTCTTATTCAACAACATTAATTAAACATAAACAAGCTGTAGATATAAATATTTTGTGTGACATAATATATATGTCATGTACTGCATTTGTCTCGAAATTAAATTTATTTTATATTATTTCCTATACAAAATAATAGGAAATGATATAAATAAATAAATGATTAATTAAAATCTCTTAGATTTTTAGTGATTTAATTATTTATAATTAAATGGCTATGTAGGTATATAAAATATATATGTGACATATTATATTTGTCACATACTACACATGCAATAAAATCTAGGTATTTTATATTATTTCCAACAATAAATATTGGTAGATGATATAAAAATCAATAAATCATAAAAATCTCTTAAAATCAATTGATTAGGAGATTTTATTGATTTATTATAAATGTGGAGATTGTGTACAAATTGCTAGTACCAATCAGGAGAGTCTGGACGCATTAAATGCGCATATTATGGGAATCAATCAGAGTGTGAACACATTAAATGAGTGTGAAAGCATTAAATGCGAATTACTTCCAAGGCACTCATCTAGCATTATAAATAAGAGAGACCTTGGTCATCGACAGAAACACAGAAACACAGAGCATTAACATAGAAGACGGAAGTACACAAGGATTCAAGATTGGAGAGGAAGCATCAAGCACTCCATTCAAGCATTCAAGCACCAAGAAGGAGGGGATCTAGGGAGCACAAGGAGCATTCAAGTGTTCTTCAATCTTTGAGGATTCTCCATCAAATCCGGCGTTCTTCAACATCACTTGAAGATCATCCACCAAGAAATCCGGAGTTCTTCAACCAGCTTCGAGGATCTTCCAACCTAATCAGGAGGGCGAAGGTGAGTCAAAGCATTGCCTCAAATCTCTACCCAAATCAAACATTCTTCCGCCATATTCGGGAGGAATCAACCACAAAGTCAAGATCTTCCGCCATATCCGGGAGAGTACAACCACAAATTCAAATCTTCCGCCATACTCGGGAGGAATCAAACAAGGTCCATTTCTTCCGCCACATTCGGGGGTAGTCAGCCACAAAGTCAAAATCTTCCGCCATATCCGGAGGAAATCAACCAAATTCAAGATCTTCCGCTAAATCCGGGAGTCCAATAATTGTCAACAATTAAAGAGGAGAATCAAAGGATTCAAGAGATTGTAACCGCTTTTTATTTTATAAATTAATAAAATTCGATTTGTTACAATTTTGTGTTTTCTTCGTCATTTTCAGGGATTAACACGAAATTTGCGTTACAAATTTCTGGCACACCTGGTGGGACCCATTTCTCCTTTCATCTCTCCTTTCCAAAGAAGTCAAGAACAAATGGCACCAAAGGTTGCTTCTACCGCTCCGAAGGCTGCTGCTGCTAAGATTGTGGCTTTGAAGGGCGCTACTACGAAGGTTGCTGCTGCTAAGGTTGTTTCTTCATCTCAAGGACAACTTTCTGGACCTATCACTCGAAGTATGTCAAAGGAGTTTGGCATCAACCTCCTTTTCCAGCATGAAGCTTCTGATAGACCCACTTCACCAATGGCTGCTGACGTAATGATGATGAATTCCACAACTCTCGAGGAGCATATTGCTAGCCTCACGAAGGCCATTGAGGCCCTCACGTCGCATGTTCAGACTCAAGACATGCAAATTTCAAAGCTCGCCAGCAAGATCGATTCCGTTGGGGAAGCGAGCAAGTCAAAAGAAGTGGTGCATGATGAAGAGGACGAGCATGATGTCACTTCCAAACACCAAAAAACCTTCAAGTCTTTGCATATGGAAAACAACTCGAAAGTTGCCCCAGAAAACTCTTTCAAGGATCATGAAGCCTCCAAGTCCTTTACCTTGGCAAGCAATCTGAAGATCTCCCCCGACGGGACCATTCCTATCAGCCAACTGCAGGAGTTCATCATGGGGACGATCAATGACAAAGTCGGAGGATCCATGAAGTCGTCTCGGACTTATATCAAGCCATACACCAAAAGAATTGATGATTTGAAAATGCCGGCCGGTTATCAACCACCAAATTTCCAGCAATTTGATGGAAAGGGCAACCCGAAGCAACACATTGCCCATTTCGTGGAAACTTGCAACAATGCCGGAACCTATGGAGATCACTTGGTGAAGCAATTTGTGCGTTCACTCAAAGGCAACGCTTTCGATTGGTACACCGATCTCGCCCCTGCCTCTCTAGACGGTTGGGAGCAACTGGAGCAGATATTTTTGAATCGCTTCTACAGCACTCGTAGAACCGTGAGCATGGTAGAGTTGACCAACTCCCGTCAATGGAAAGAGGAGAAAGTAGTTGATTATATTAATAGATGGAGAAGCCTTAGCCTCAACTGCAAGGATCAACTCTCTGAAGCCTCCGCTATTGAGATGTGCATCCAGGGCATGCACTGGGGACTGCAGTACATCCTTAAAGGGATTCTGCCGAGATCGTTTGAGGAGTTAGCCACTCGGGCTCATGATATGGAATTAAGCATTGACGCCAATGGAGGTCAGGCCCCTGTTCAAGATCCAAGAAAGGGGAAAGAAAAACAAGAAATTAAGAAGTCTATGAAAGTTTCTCCCAGAACGGAGAAGAAAGAGTCGAACGCCACCACCGTAGCTCCTGTAAAAGTTAACAATCCGACGCCAATCCAGCCTGAGTGGAGGAAGGTTGAACCACGACAAGGTGAAAGGCGTAGGCCTACCTTGAACGAGAGGCAACAAAGGACGTATCCATTCTTCGATTCTGACGTGCCGGCAATTTTTGATGAACTGTTGAAATTAAAGCTCATCGATCATCCAGAAACAAAGCGACCAGGAGATGCAGCGAGAGTTCATGAAGGCAACTATTGCAAATATCACCGATTATCTGGTCATCCGATCGAGAAATGCTTTGTCTTCAAGGACAAAGTTATGCGTTTGGCTGAGGAAGGAAAGATCGTGCTTGAAGAAGAGAAAGCAAGCACAAATCAAATCACCGTAGCAGAGCCAATGAATGGTCATTGTACGACTATCCAGTTTGGATCACTCGACCCTGTTGAGATCAAATTCAGTGATTCTCTGCCCATGGCCAAGAAAGAGTCCGGGACGTCTCGCAAACAAACAGGAGCCGATGCGGAGGAGAAGAGAACCACAAATTCCATCAAACAAGATGATGATGGATGGATTCTGGTGACCCATAAGAAAAAGCAAAGGAAGTCACCCTACTTCAAGCCAACAGAACCGAAGATGAATTATGCCAAGTCTTCCGATCCAAAGAGAGGCCGAAGGGCAAGAAAGTTGAAAAGGAAACAAAGGAAAATAAACAAGAAAGTGAAGAGCATGTTCACCGAAGAGGTTGAGTACAAAAGCCCTCGCACTCCAATCACCTTATTGGAGTACATGCCTAAGAGAGTCGTCGAGGTTGGGGCGACTGAAGAAAACTTAGAGGATGAAGTTGTTTCATGCTATGCTATCCACGCAGAGGAAAGGGACGTTGCAAAGGAAAGTGAAGACTCACTGACCGAGGAAGAGCCTTCAAACAATACGAAGCTCGCTTGCTGATCGAGACTTTCTAGGTGTCCAATCTTACCGGCAGTGTACCGGGTCAATTGTAGTCTAGTAAGTGGTCAAGGTCGTATCCCACAGGGATTGTGAGGTTGAACACCAAAAAGCTATTATTATCTTGATCTAAGTCGCAATAATTCAATAAGGTAAATTTATCTAAAATCTACTACTACAAAGGGTAATAAAATTATAAAAAGCCTAGCCAAGACAATGCATTGATCAAATATATCTCTACTAGTATCATGGGAATGAACTACCTACCAACCTTCCGTTAGTGTTCATGTGTGTGTTACCGGTGCACTCCTAATGCTAACAATTTCCCCTCATACGAGTGCACGAAATTGTTCTATGCCTCCTCCTTGGTAAAACCTCAATTAAACCTAATGATTTGACATGATAATCTCTCGAGTATAAATAATCTTTCCCCGGATAAGAAAAGAGGTTCCGTCGTACGGCCAATTTTACCTTCCGGTTTTCCTATTCCTTCTCCCACACCTAATATCTCCGTTCGGTCTCAACCAAGTGTGTGTGTGCTAGTGTTAAGGTGATCAATCCAACACCAACAAGCAATACAGTGAAAATAGGAAAAGATAACAACAACACAAAAAGCTATGAAATACATGAATTAACATTCCCAATCAACATAATAGAGATTAATAATTATCACAACAACATCATCTTGGCTAGTTACAAATTTAGCTACTCATTACTACAATTACTAACATGTTAAAATTAGTATTCATAGCAATAAGATTATCAAAACAAAAATAAAACTAGAATATTACCGATTACAACCGTTGAATTTCAAAGGAAAAGCTTCAATCATCTTCGTAGAGCATTCATGGAGCCGACTGATCTTGGTGTTGAGCTTCATCCAATTAACTACCCCAACCGGTTGAGATAACATTCAAAGAATTAATTTTGAGATGAAAATAGCTAAATATTGTAACTAATTTTCGGCTCTAAGAGCCTTGAAATATTTTTGCCTTCAAGAAAAAGAAGTAGCAGACGTAGAAGTAGTGTATCCTCCCTTCTTTGGTGATACATATATATATATATAGTTGAGGCTCTGAATATGAATAGTGAATGGGGAATAATTGAAGGGACCCATTTCCCGGTTTAGGCCGGAAATTCCCGGTCTGGGCCGGATCTTGCCATGTGCAATTGCCATGTGCACCATTAATGCAAATATTCTCCCAATCTTTGACAAATCTGTGATATATTCCGGCGTGCGCCGGTTTCTTCCGGTCTGCGCCGGATCTTGTCAAATCTAAGGAGATGTAACGGAATTTTTATAAAATTTGTTCCGATAATTATTTTTCCGTATCCATCGAGCTTTATGTCACGAACCCAAGGCGTCACCACGTGGTATCTGTAACAAAACAAAACGAGAAAAACCACGGGTAATTCTGATAATAAAAATAGGCCAATAAGCCTATAAATATGTCAAAATAGTGAGATTTTATTATATTTACTATATATAAAAACAAACCGTATTATCACGATATTTATTATATTTGATATAAAACTATCACTAAAAACTTAGGAAATGGGATTAAAAATGCATTAAAATACATCATCTGGTTGACATACATCACTTGCACAGTTGAGATCACCTTCACAGATGACGACATGCTTCTCGGATCAGCGCCTCATAACCGTCCATTATTTGTCACAGCATATACACGCGAGCAAAAAGTTAACCGTGTGTTACTAGATGGAGGATCGGCTGTCAACATATTTCCGCTCCGGGTGATGAAAGAATTGGGTGTCTCTATGGATGAACTCTCCGACAGTCGCCTTATGATCCACGGATTCAACCAAGGGGGGCAGAGAGCCATTGGTGTGATCCGACTTGACATCTTGATTGATGAGCTATCTTCAAGCGCATTGTTCCATGTGATTGACGCCAGAACGTCCTACAACATGTTGTTAGGGAGGCCGTGGTTACACGAGAATGGAGTCGTCCCTTCAACCCTTCATCAATGCTTTAAGTATCGGCGCAATGGCGTGGTAAGAAAGGTCATTGCGGATGAAAAACCTTTCACTGAAGCCGAAACTCACTTTGCAGATGCAAAATTCTACCTGAAGCCGGCTCCTTTGAAGATAGTAGGCGCTTCCGGATCACGGGAAAAAGATGATGAGGAGAAGGCCATCCCATCTGAAGATAAGAGAGAGGTTAGCAAGCATGAAGAGATAAAGTCATCAGCACCTCCCCATGCCTCAAAGGAATGTGAAGACATTTATCCACCTCAAAAATCCAAAGCGTTGAGTGGACTGACCCTGCCACTTCCCAAGATCAATGCCGTGAAGATGGATGCTCCTCTGCAGGGGTTTACCCGTCCTAAAGAAGGCCCGGTTATAGAACATGGAACAGTGCCAGCCACAAGAAGGGAAGGTTTTGATCCTATTGCTTACAAACTCCTCGCAAAGGCAGCAAACGGATCCCGAAGCCCTGCTCTAAAAATGGGGGCAAAAAGCAAAGAATCTGAAGAAGCACATAAGGCCACGAAAGCAAAAGTTCCCATTATTGGGTCCCGGACGGTGCCCGGGATATAATCCTTCACCACCCGTCCGCATTGCAATAAGGAAGGCAAGCAATAACTACATCGGGGTTGAAGATGAATCATCTCCAACGAACATTCCGGAACCTCTACCTCCAAGGCCATCGGTGTTTGAGAGGTTACAACCAAAGAAAGAACGCGTCTCGTCTTCGAAAGGCTTTCGTCACGACCAAGAATCGTCACGACCAAAAGTCGGCAAGAAGCGAAGACGATCAAAGCACATAAGGATGCTTTGGGAAGGATATTACAAACATCGACTCTAAAAAAATCAAGAGTCCGGTCCCGTCCGAGAATGAAGCGTCACACGTGTCTTGACATACACTGTGGAAACGTAATGAAAGCTAAGGTGCGCACGGTAGTGTACACTAAAACTGATGCCACGTACAATGTGGAGCATGTGCATCCGACATGGCAAGAAAATGAGCCTGAAGAAAGCGTTGGGTCCTCGTATGTTATCTCCGCCGGTGAAGAACCTTACCCCACCAAGACTAAAATAGGATCAGAAGAAGTCATGGAACTTGATGAAGTGAGAGAACATGCTTTCGTCTATCATATCACATTGGAAAATGATGAGGTTGAAGAAGATGCAGAAGAAGCACCCCCGGAATTAGAAGAAGGGGTCAAATCCACAGTAGATGAGTTGAAGGAAATCAACCTCGGCACTAAAGAAGAGCCACGACCAACTTTCGTAAGTGCTCTTTTGTCTCCAGAAGAAGAAGAGAGATACCGCGAAATCCTCCAAGAATACAAGGATATATTCGCTTGGACTTACAAAGAGATGACCGGGCTTGATCCAAAGGTTGCTGTCCATTAGTTGGCCGTAAAGAAAGGATCACGCCCGTCAAGCGGTGCTCAAAGAAGATTTAGGCCGGATCTTATCCCACTCATGTAGGCGAAGTCAACAAGCTCATTGAAGCGGTGCTTCATCCGTGAGGTTAAGTATCCAACATGGATCTCGAGCATCGTCCCCGTGAGAAAGAAGAATGGTCGATTCGTGTATGTGTAGATTTCCGGGACATAAACAATGCGTGCCCAAAGGATGATTTTCCCTTGCCAATCACGGAGCCGATGGTAGACGCAACCACGGGTCATGAAGTTCTTTCCTTCATGGACGGATCGTCCGGGTATAACCAAATTCGAATGGCTCCCGAAGATGAAGAATTCACCGCATTTCGAACTCCTAAGGGAATATACCGTTACAAAGTGATGCCTTTTGGTCCGAAGAATGCGGGGGCAACTTACCAACGTGCGATGCGAGAGGATCTTTGATGACATGCTACACCAACATGTTGAGTGCTATGTTGACGACTTGGTTGTAAAGTGAAAGAAGAAGGTTGACCACTTGAATGATTTGAGATTAGTCTTTAATAGACTTAGAAGATTCCAATTGAAGATGAATCCTCTAAAGTGCGCATTTGGAGTCACCTCGGGAAAATTCCTCGGCTTCATCGTCCGACATCGAGGAATAGAAATTGACCAGTCCAAAGTAGAAGCCATCATGAAGATGCCTGAGCCTCGTAGCCTGCGTGAACTCAGAAGCCTGCAAGGTAAACTGGCCTATATACGAAGGTTTATATCAAACCTCGCCGGAAGATGCCAACCTTTCAGCCATCTGATGAGGAAGGGAGTTCCGTTTGAATGGGATAACTCGTGCAAAAAGGCGTTTGAAAACATTAAAATGTACTTGACGAATGCTCCGGTCTTGGCGGCCCCTGTTAAAGGTAAACCTCTAATCCTTTACATCACAGCGCAAGAACGATCAGTAGGTGCACTGCTTGCTCAGGAGAACGACAAGGGCAAAGAAAATGCATTATACTATTTGAGCAGAACAATGACTCAACATGAGCTGAAATACTCTCCAATTGAGAAGCTCTTCTTGTCACTCATATTCGTCATCCAGAAGCTTAAGCATTATTTTCAAGCTCACACTATACATTTGGTGTCAAAAGCAAATCCTCTGAAGTTCGTCATGTCCAAGCCTGTATTGTTTGACAGACTGGCAAGGTGGTATCTCCAACTCCAGCAATTCGAAATTGTTTATGTGTCTCAAAAGGCTGTCAAAGGGCAAGTGCTCGCAGACTTCTTGGCTGATCACCCTATCCCGACAGAGTGGGAACTCTTGGACGATCTGCCCGACGAGGACGTCATGGTGATTGAAGTCCTTCCACCATGGAGAATGTACTTTGATGGGGATGCGCGACGAGATGGAGCTGGTGCCGGAGTCGTCTTTGTTTCCCCAGAGGGAGAAGTCTTGCCGTACTCTTTCAAATTGGTGGAATGTTGCTCCAACAATGTGGCCGAATACCAAGCCTTGATCTTAGGGCTTGAGATGGCGATGGATATGAAGCAATACAGACTCAACATCTATGGAGACTCTCGCTGATCATCAACCACTTGAAGGGGTCTACGATGTAAAAAAGCCGAGTTAATCCCATATTGCAATTATGCAAGGAAAATCATTGCTTACCTTGGAGACGTCACAATTGAGCATGTCCCGAGAAAAGAAAATAAGCAAGCGGATGCTCTAGCAAATTTGGCGGCGACACTAGCAATCGGTGATGAGAAGATGCAAGTCCCCGTCTGCGAGCAATGGGTGGTTCCTCCATACTTTGAAGAAGAGGAGGAAGATGATAATGATAGTCATGTTGTGTGTGTTTATAAGATAGATCAAGAAGATTGGCGCCATCAATTAGTGGAGTACTTAAAACACGGGAGACTCCCTGACGATCAGAAGAAGAAAGTCGACATAAGACGTCGGGCTCCACGCTTCTTCCTCCACAACGATACCTTGTATCGCCGCTCTTTGAAGGAGTCTTTCTTCGTTGCCTAGGAGAGGATGAAGCTCTTCACGCTATGTAAGAGGCTCACTCCGGGATTTGCGGCGCCCATCAATCCGGTCCAAAGCTCCACTTCCGCATCAAAAGGATGGGATATTATTGGCCAATCATGGTAAAAGATTGCATGGATTACGCCCGAAAATGTGAAGCATGCCAATTCCATGCTAACTTTATTCATCAACCTCCCGAGCCGTTGCATCCAACCGTAGCGGCATGGCCCTTTGATGCTTGGGGAATGGATGTGGTTGGTCCGTCGCCGAAGTCTTCGTGCCAACATCTCTACATCTTGGCGGCCACCGATTACTTCTCAAAACGGGCCGAGGCCGTTGCACTACGCCGGTAAAGAAAGAGGATGTAGTCCGCTTCATTCGGGTAAACCTTATATATCGCTATGGGGTTCCACGATACATCATCACGGATAATGGGAAGCCATTTGTGAATAGCTTGGTGGATAAGTTGTGTGAGCAGTTCAACTTCAAACAACACAAGTCCTCCATGTACAATGCGCCGGCCAACGGACTTGCCGAAGCTTTCAATAAGACGTTATGCAACTTGTTGAAGAAGGTGGTTGCAAGGCACAAGAAAGACTGGCATGAGCGGATGGGTGAAGCATTGTGGGCCTATCGCACAACTTTTCGGACGCCAACTCAAGCCACTCCATATTCGCTTGTATACGGTGTAGAAGCTGTGCTACCTCTCGAGCGGCAAATACCCTCACTAAGGATTGCTATCCAAGAAGGCTTAACTGACGAAGAAAATGCCCGCCTTCGCCTTGAAGAGTTGGAAGCATTGGACGAGAAACGGCTTCAGGCTCAGCAAAATCTTGAATGCTACCAAGCCCGGTTGTCAAAGGCATTCAACAAAAAAGTCCGCCCAAGATCCTTCCAAGTCGGTGATACAAAGTGCTTGCGGTGAGAAGACCTATCATCATGACACACAAGTCCAAAAACAAGTTTACATCAAAGTGGGACGGTCCTTATATTGTTCGCGAGGTCTACACCAATGGTGCCTACAAGTTGGTGGATGAAGATGGTGTCAAGCTTGGCCCAATCAACGGTAAATTTCTCAAGAAGTTCTATGCATAACTCTAGAAATGCTCCTCAGCACGAGCCTAAACTGTGATAATCCTGTCCTAAAAATAAAAAATGAAAAAAAGGGTAAAAAAAATAATATGAACTACGTTTGACTTGATTCCTAGAGCATTCTCTGGGATACGTAGGCAGCTTGGAAAGTTACTCCAAGTTCAGTCATACCCAAAAAAAAAAAAAAAAAAAAAAATCCATGCATAAACATAAAGAGGAAAAAAAAGTGAACTCCGAGTTCAGTCATATCATACAAAAAAGTATGAAGATTCATCATACAAAAGGGGTCCTCATACAAGGAAAAGAAAGAAACAAGTCGCAAGACGTTAAGGGAATAATAGAGTTTTATTTGATTCATATCAATTAAAATTTTATTACATCTCAAGACAAAAAGCAAGCGAAAGAACGGAAGAAAAGAAATGTTTTCGAGGGAAGGAACAACTAATTAACTAAACAAGATTATAGTCCAACAACTCTTGGCGGGCAAGCTCAAGCAGCTCTCCGTCATCTTCTCTAAAGCTTCATGTTCCCCAGGTTGCAACCGAGGTGCACTCTCGAGCTCATTTAGGCCATTGTGCAATTCGATGCACGAATTGTCATACTTTTCCACTCCTCTTCACGGCTCGCAAGTAACAAGGACACTTCAGCCTTCTTCTTTCTTCAATGCCTCAACTTTCTTCTCCAAATTCTTCCTTTCGGACACGAGCTCTGCAAGACTTGACTTCGATGATTCGATCCCTTTCGATGATTTGCCTCGGATGCCTTAAATTCATCAAGTTGTTTTGAAAGGATAGAATGCTTTGCTTCATACAAAGATACGGTGAGCCTCCCCGCAATGTCCTTCTGAGCTGCACTGTGATGCGATGCGTTTTCAAAGAAGGCACCTAAGAGAGTTTCCAAACCAGAAATGTCCGTCCTACTATGGCGTTTCATCTCGTCAAATATCTTGTAAACATCGTCCTTTTTTGAGGCCAATTCCTCTAGAAGACAATTGGAGATCTTGGTTTTGAGTCTAGTCCAGAGCATGTTGGTCAGATGTTGATAGCAATCATCGATGATACGTCCGGAGTTAAATTCCGAAACTTCCACGGGCAATAGATGCGGATGAGCAAGAGGTGTCGCCGGCCGTGCACCTTTAAGAGGCTCTTTGCTCGATGTAACCTTAGCAGTAGTGTGGTTCGATGATGTAGTCATAGCACGCACGTTCTCCACACTATTGTCAAGTTCCTGGACAGAAGTCCCTTGAAGGGGTAGAGGAGCTGGCGACGAGACTTCATTTTCTCCATCCGTCACAGGAAAGTAAGGATTCTTCCTAGTCTCCTGAAGTGCCAAGGCGAAAGCAGCAGGACCATTGGTAGAATTCTCGCTGCGCTCTGCTCCATCATCCGGGTGAGCATCTGGGTTGACCAACTGCAAAACGAGGATACAAAGTAAAATAGAGGTAATAATAATGAAACGAATGAGCTTCAAGAAGGGATTACCTGTCGTTCAGACTTTTCTGGTTGGTCCCCCTTCTTCTGGCGCTTCCAGTTCCTATCACTATGTGAAGAACTCCCGCTAGTGCCCAAGGCGATGTCATGACGCCTTTTATCTCTCGATGTAGTACACGTCTCTCTGACTTTTGTAACTACCTTGGAGGCAAGACGGGGAGCCGCATGGGGAGATGCTTTCAAAGGACGAGAAGGCTTGGTTAGATTTTCTTTAGCTTGAGGAACGGCTCTCTTCTTTCTTGCCGTCGTCTCCAAGAACGAAGCCCTTCCATCAATCAAATATGTACCATGCACTTTCAGCCACCACGCTCGAAAATCGAAGAAACATGGTCGTTCGTTTCGCTTGGGCAGGGATGGAAATGCTAGCTTGGAACAACTCTGAAGATCGATGAATTTTCTCCACAGAATGCTAGCTGACTGTATGTGGGTGGATCGAAGGTCGGCCGCAAGTTCCTTCGGAATGGTCTGGTAAAACCCAAATTGACGTGCAAACCTACAAGGACTGTATGGCTCGACCCAACACGCACCATTTCGATGCAACACCATAAAACTCGAGCGGGCAGCAAGAAAAAATGTCTTCTCTCGGAGATATAGTTTCCCATCATTCTCTTTGATCTCCGTGCGGCTTCTACTAGCGGCAGTCGCGCTCCAATCAATGTCACGACCTCTATGGATGAGCTCCCTAGCGGCATAGTCATCAAAAGCCTTCGATCCTCCTTCTCCTGAGTAACGGGTCATAAAAGGACCATCCAAACGAGACGACACTCTATGGTGAGTGTCAAAATATCGGGCCATCCATCCGAACACATAATGCCATGGAAGGAAAGCATCTGCTCGCTCCGGGGTCGGTGAATGAACAATCTCGCCTAAACCTCTCGTATACATTAACCAAAGACGGGGGCAACAAGGGATAACCTCATTCCGAAGCAATCGGCTCGCCATTTTGAATGTGGAAGGTCTGATGAAGGAGCCACTGGTCGGAAGGACAAACAAACATAGCCAACATGCAACAAGAGCCGCCAAGTAGGTCTCGTCTTTTATCTCCTCGTCTACTCCAAGCTCGAGAAAGGGAGTTTCATCTTGGGGTGACCTTGGTCGTGGCTTGTCTGGAATGACTCCATCTGGATTATATGTCTTACTTGGCCGGTTCACTCCTTTTGCTGACGTCGTAGTAGGCTTGGGATGCTTCAAAGGCAGGCGACACCAGAAATTAATCCATGCAACAACGGGAAGTTGGGGGTTGTAGATGTCATACTCGCCACCCAAGCAACGGAGAAAAGTCGCAAACAAGTATTGACAACTCTTAGGGAGAGTCCTCAAAGGACGAGCATTGGGTCCCGTTAGCTCCCGTAAGCTTGGGATGATCTCCTCATAACAACCTCCAGCCGATAGGGAGGCCACCAATCTTCCACAAGTCCATCAATGAGATGGACACTTCCCCAAAGCATCGCATGCAAAGTGTTGGTCTCCGGGCACCAAGCTTCGCGAAGGCACGAACAACGTTCTTATTCCGAGTGTAGGTGAACAAGGATGCATATAAAGCGTCAAACATGAGACTCTTCTTAAGCGCCTCACCACCGCGGGAAAGAACATCCTCAAGCCACTCCCGCAACGTTCAACATATCCAAATGCTCCTTGTGTCGTATGTTAAGGACCCCACTGTACCTCCCCATTAATGATGCGTCGCCCAAGAGTCACAAAGGTGTGTTGGCGAGGGCTCTGAGTGTGTATAGAAGAAATCAACTTGTGGACTGATTCACCCCGTGAAAGTCTATGCTCGGTGGAAAGCGGTGATGCTGTGATATCGTGGGAAGGCGGAACATCAAACGCGATAGAAGGACATATCCGGAGCTTGATCCCAGTCTCTATAGCGGCATGAGCATGATGAAGCACAACGAGATATCTCTCTCCGTCTCGCGTAATCTCCTCGAATATTGCCATCTGGATGACTGGATTTGTTACGCAGGGTGGTGTCACTAACTACCCCACTCGCGTCTTGAACCTCGCGTCTCCGGATGTGCTACGCAGGGTGGAGCAACCAACTACCCCACTCGCGTCCTCGACCGGCTGAATCTCTCTGGATCTTCAACGCAGGGTGGTGTCACTAAGTACCCCACTCGCGTCTCTGACTGCCTGGGTGTGCTACGCAGGGTGGAGCAACCAACTACCCCACTCGCATCCTCGACCGGCCGAATCTCTCGGATCTTCAACGCAGGGTGGTGTCACAAATACCCCACTCGCTCTCAACCACCGCTTGTATCCCACTCACGCCCACGAAACGGCCTCCGCTACCCCCGCAATGCAAGGAAAAATAATTAATTAAAAAAAAAAAAAGACAAAAAAAATATTTGACTTTTAGTCAACTGCCGACGAGAAAGACGAAAGTCAATCGACTTCTAATCAGCAGTCGACATGGCCAGTTAGCCAACTAAAGAAGAGGAATGCCTGAAACTCTAAGTTTCTTTGACTCCTTTGGGTTGAAGAAGAATTGGTGTGGTTGAAAGAGAGGTGAATGTTTTTTATATAGGAGAAGATGGAAAGAATCAAGTCTCTTCATAGCAATGTGGGACAAAATTTGCCCAATTGTGATTGGTTTATAAAAAAAAAAAAATAAAAAAAAAAAAAAATAAAAAAGGAAAAAGGCGCAGCCGACTTAAAAGAGAAAAGGTTGGTTTCCTTTTCTTTTAGGTTGTGCACGTAAAAAAAAAAAAAAAAAAAAAAAAAATGAAGAAGAAGAAAAGGAGAAATTATAATGAAAAAAGTGTGCTGCCCCATTATTGAAAAAAAAATTAAAAAAAAAAAAGAAAAAAAAAAGCGGGTTATAAAGTCGAGACTCGTCGTTACGGCAAAATTTTACCGGAACAACAACAATTCTCGAGGGGGCATTTGTAGATATAAATATTTTGTGTGACATAATATATATGTCATGTACTGCATTTGTCTCGAAATTAAATTTATTTTATATTATTTCCTATACAAAATAATAGGAAATGATATAAATAAATAAATGATTAATTAAAATCTCTTAGATTTTTAGTGATTTAATTATTTATAATTAAATGGCTATGTAGGTATATAAAATATATATGTGACATATTATATTTGTCACATACTACACATGCAATAAAATCTAGGTATTTTATATTATTTCCAACAATAAATATTGGTAGATGATATAAAAATCAATAAATCATAAAAATCTCTTAAAATCAATTGATTAGGAGATTTTATTGATTTATTATAAATGCGGAGATTGTGTACAAATTGCTAGTACCAATCAGGAGAGTCTGGACGCATTAAATGCGCATATTATGGGAATCAATCAGAGTGTGAACACATTAAATGAGTGTGAAAGCATTAAATGCGAATTACTTCCAAGGCACTCATCTAGCACTATAAATAAGAGAGACCTTGGTCATCGACAGAAACACAGAAACACAAAGCATTAACATAGAAGACGGAAGTACACAAGGATTCAAGATTGGAGAGGAAGCATCAAGCACTCCATTCAAGCATTCAAGCACCAAGAAGGAGGGGATCTAGTGGAGCACAAGGAGCATTCAAGTGTTCTTCAATCTTTGAGGATTCTCCATCAAATCCGGCGTTCTTCAACATCACTTGAAGATCATCCACCAAGAAATCCGGAGTTCTTCAACCAAAGCCTTCGAGGATCTTCCAACCTAATCGAGGGCGAAGGTGAGTCAAAGCATTGCCTCAAATCTCTACCCAAATCAAACATTCTTCCGCCATATTCGGGAGGAATCAACCACAAAGTCAAGATCTTCCGCCATATCCGGGAGAGTACAACCACAAATTCAAATCTTCCGCCATACTCGGGAGGAATCAACCAAGGTCCATTTCTTCCGCCACATTCGGGGGTAGTCAGCCACAAAGTCAAAATCTTCCGCCATATCCGGAGGAAATCAACCAAATTCAAGATCTTCCGCTAAATCCGGGAGTCCAATAATTGTCAACAATTAAAGAGGGGAATCAAAGGATTCAAGAGATTGTAACCGCTTTTTATTTTATAAATTAATAAAATTCGATTTGTTACAATTTTGTGTTTTCTTTGTCATTTTCAGGGATTAACACGAAATTTGCGTTACACAAGCTTCGATTGAACTTCTGATTCGTTCAATTAAAACACCGAATGTACTCTTAAAGGGAGTTGAAGTTTGGATCCGTCGGAAGAGCATGAAAAGGCTTGTGCTTTGATGAATTAGCATTCATCAATGTCTGTGTATTTGCTAGGCCTTGTCCGTGTCTAGTGGTATAGGAAAGAGAGTAGAGTATGTGAGGGAGCTTACTTGAAAACACTTAGGTGACTAGTTAATTCACAATAATAATTACATAAGTGTAGTAAAAGCTAAAACGTCACTTATTCTCGGTCAGGCACTGATTCAAATCGGCGATGTGATACGTTCATAAAAGGTGGACAACGCTACTGGCTCAAAAGGTTGAAGGGTAGTGGAGGAAATTCATCGAACGTATATGCATACCGGGGAGATCCCGGGACTACCGGTGCTAATCACCGTAGTTGGCAAATATATCTCGTGGTGGAATTTTCACCATGCATTGTGTCCTTGAGTAATGATGTAACCAAGATAAGCTAAGCTAGAAACGTTTAGTCATGACATGTCGATGGGCATGGATTGAATCCTAGATTGAGTCGGTCTCATAAAGATAATTAATAATCATAATAGTAACCTTTCGTTGTATAACTTAGTTATTCATTAGTTTCTCACTTTTACTAAGTACTTTGTACTTACCTCCTTTGCATTTTATTTTGTATGCATTGTGGGATGAGAAGACGAACAGGTTGATCAGGTAGATGACGACTTTTGAAGGCTTTGAAGTCTTGACGAAGTTTCTAGTTCCTTTTCTTTGTAAAGGTTGTACAAGACTAGTTGTATTTATTTTCTTAGACTTGTTGTACTTCTACTTTTAAGACATCGTCATGTTTAGGTCTTTGGGTTTTTCGTCGTTGTAATTTTAACTATCCATCTTTAGTATGGTTGTATCTATTCTTAGTAGCATTTGTGTTTTTACCCGAGTCCTTTTAGCAACCGTTTGCTTTATTTTGATACGACGACGTGGTATCCGGATAAGCGTATAATATCCTACGGACTTAATTATTTCATCTATACGCACCGAACGTTTCTTCCGGATAAGAGCTCGGTATGGAGTCATGGGGACTTATCCGGATAGGGTTCATCCTTTGTGAACTTAGAGCCTGACCTGCAGAGCTCGGTTGGTCCATCCTGCAGACTTAATTAGTTCATCTTTTATGAACTTAGTGTTAGGAAATCTAAGCGTGAACGCAGCGGAATTCAAAAATTTATTTCCTATCGACCCAAGATCGACTTCGTTTAAGCAATAAACAAATAAGCTAAAGACGGTGGTTACCTTGCTTGATCTAAAAGATCGACACTTTGACCGTCTAAGGAAAGTAGTTCTGCATAGAGCCGCCCAAGTGTTCGGCCTCTACCGGTGATCCACACGAACAACCCCTCCGGAATCCCCCATTTGATTGCTACTAGAAAAACTCGGCTGCTAGACCGACATTTTCTCTCTCTCAAAACTCTCTCTAAGATGCTCTCTATTTTTCACAAAAATTCTAAACTCTTGGAATTATGATGTACAAAAGAGTTTGACACCCACCTCCTATTTATAGTGGATGGGGCGCCCCTTAGAAGAGTAGAGAGGAAGAAAACATTTTACTAGTACAATAAGGAAAATATATTTGATTGATTTATCTCATTAATATTCAATAGCTTATATTAAATATTTTCAATATATTGTCAATATCTTATATTGACTATATTTATCTTATTACCATAAATCAATTTACAATGTGTGCAAATCTATAGTCATCAATATCTAATATTAATATTATGATAATTAAATTGCACAAACCAAATGTATCATATACACAAAATATGGCACCAATTTATTTAGCCAAATTCACGTGTTTGGCCACATGTATATATATATATATATATAAAATATATATTTAATTAATCAACATAATTAATATCTTGTATTATATTTATTCATAATAAATAAATACCACCATATTAATTTACCACTATAACCTTTATATTCGTGAGATAAAACTTTCCTTATTTGGTTATCATCTATAACCACATTTTAATCCGGCTAGATGTTCATATGTGTGACCCGATAGGCTTCCGAATATGTTGGCCGTAGACACAAAGTGCAAATTACGAAAATGCCCTTCATGCCTAACGATCACGGGATAGCATCTAACAACACACCGTGACCCCCAATCATCGGAAGAGTCAAATGCAATGACTACTACCTTTCATGTGAAACAGTTACCGTGTAACTTACAATCGTATCGCTGTAATAATATCCATACAATCGTATCTCGAGTGTCAATACATTAACGATCATATTTATAATCTGGATATCATGTTCTCTCGAAGTAACTTATTTACTCCCACTTTGCAAAGATTCACGATAGTAAGACATTCATTATAAGACGGCCCTTTCGGATATTAACCCCTACTGACAGGGTACGCGATTCCCAGACGACCAAACATGTATACTTCGCATGCTTCAGTATCACACTCAATCACTACCGTATGATCGCCCCGTGGCTAGGGGAAACCTCAATAGTGTCAAAGCATGACAATCCACACCGTGATGCCATAGAGACTCCAGTCTAAAGGATAATTACACAACCGCCACATAGTGTGAAACTTAATGTAAGTGGGTCAGTCTGACGTACGCATTCTCTAATACACGTCCACGTACAGTCCAAGTGTCTCTATACTTCGATAGACGAGATCTATCCCTGCCCTTAAAGACAGAAGACATCTAATACGTGCTAGTCTGTTCATACTATCAATGCCCAGTTTAATAGTACATCAGCCTAGAGACATTTAAGTATCAAGCTTATTAAAGTGATTAGAGATCTCATCAACCATAATCGCCTATCATGGTTTTTCTATCACAGTTTAATACTAAGGACGTTATCATATAACAATTCATAATTGGTTCACTAAAAGAACATATTTATGACAACATAAAAGCCATTTAATATATGCATAAACATAAAGAAATAGTAGAAATGATCCGACCCAGTCGGATCCGGTCCAACCCGATTGGGTTTAGGACACTATTCCAACACTTAGAGCCTGACCTGCAGAGCTCGGTGTGTCCGTCCTGCGGACTTAATTAGTTCATCCTTTATGAACTTAGAGCCTGACCTGCAGAGCTCGGAAGTTATGTTGAGTCAGAAGATGATGCCGAGCTGAGCTCGGTCTTATAGAATATGATGCCGAGCCGAGCTCGGTCTTATAGAAGATTCGCTAAAGGGAGAGCTCCAAATATGATGCCGAGCCGAGCTCGGTCTTATAGAATATGATGCCGTGCTATTAAGCGGATGGTCTTATGATGCACTGATAAGAAAAGCTCGTCCCGCCACGTTCGGTGGGGAGAGTTCCAAAATAAGATAGCTCGACCCGTCATGTTCGGTAGGGTGAGTTCCAAAATAAGATAGGTCATTTAAATTGTAAAAACGGGAATAAATTTCAATGAGGGCTCATACCTGGACAGCTTGTACTGAGAGAGCTCGCTCGATAGAGAACTTGTAATTGGAGAGCTCGTTTAGAGAGCTCATACTGGAGAGCTGATGTATAACATTTATATGATAAAAATTACGAGGTTTTATATACGTTATCGACTCTTTTTATATAAAATATAAGAAATTATAACGATAATCTTATAAAATATTAATAGTTATGAATAAATCTAAATACTATAAAAATCTAGTAAAAGTAATAAAAAGTTATAAATTTTGTACCGGGATAATAACCGGAGTGTCGTGTCGATTTACGGGGGTATTTTTGGTATTTTATTTGCGATCTTAGGTAAACCAAGACCCCGAGTGACGACACTTTTTGAAGTAAAATCGTATCTTTTGAAGGTAGTAAGGAAGTGCCATGAGATTTAAAGTTCAAGAGGATCAATAGTTCGTGACACCATTATCGAATTATATTTTCGACGAACAAATGGCCCATCAAAAAGGCATTTTTGAAGAAGAGTCCTTCATGGAAGTTATAGATATTTTCAAGAGCTTTCCAACGCCTCTTGAATTATGTCATTTGGAGATCCAGAGCTCAAGTTATGATTTTATCAAGTTTCAGATCAAGTTAAGGAATAAAAAGCTACCCGGATCAATCCGGATTAACCTCGGATCGATCCGAGGAAACTAATGATTATCCAGCATGTGATCCTGCAGAGAATAATCTAAGGGATACTATTTTTTATTCCCGGATCGATCCGGCATCACCTCGGATCGATCCGGCCCTGAAAAATTTGCTTATAAATAGAAAGCGAGTTCATACACACTGCAAAGGGTACCAATATAGTTTCCTAACCTCTTTTTCTTAGAAATAGTATGTATGTATATAGGCCTTATGCCATAAATAAAGTAGTATCGTTATAATGCTCGAGAAAATTATCGAAGATCGTGTTGTTGAAGTTGTTGTAACATCCGGAAGAATACGGCTTCGATTCAACGATTGTAATCGGGTAAAATTTCTTAAGTATCTATGTTTATTATGTTTGTCTTTTTATAATGTTATTAGGCTAGATCTAATAACTAGCCAAAGTTATGTAATCGTTTTATTTCGATCTTTTCGGTAAAGGAATGTCGTCTAAAGTAAAATTGATTAAAATTGAGTTAATTGAATCTTTTTCTATTCGTAATGTATTGATAATATTCGGATTGACGTAATTAACCAAGATGAATCGCACCATATAACCTAACGATGAACTGACAAGAGAAGTTAGGATATGAGATAAAAGATAGAAAAACCGGAGGGTAAAATTGGCCGTGCGAAAGCGTGACTACGGAATCCTATTTCCTACCCGGGGGCGATTTGTCTTGGGAAAGATAGATCTTATTAAAATTGTGCTCGAGATCATAATAATGTTAAAATCAACAGTTTAATTGAAACTAAAACCGGAAAGTTAAATCGATCCGCCTGACAACCGGAGCCTTTTGAATAACATCGGCCGTCCGACAAATGGAATAACCTCTTTTATCCGGGGTAGATTTGTACTCGGCACTGTTCGTACTAACCGAGATTAGCATGGGGCGCTTGTGAAGATTGAACCGATGACAATGACATATGACAATTTCATACGCTCGTGTGAGGAGGAATTGTTAACCTCAGAGTGCACCGTTTCATTTACTCAATTGGACCTAAAATAAAAGGAAAGATCGAGCACATTCCGTCTACCGAAAAGATCGTATAAATCAATTATATAAACTTTGGCTAGTTCTATAAAATATATTGGTATCTATATATTTATATATATATATATATATATATATATATTTTGCAATTTACGTATATCTATATATATTTATATATATATATATATTATATTAGAATAATCTTTAAATTACGCATTTATTTTATGTAGAATAGTAGTAATCTGTGTTATAAAATTGCGGTTTAGATCGAGTTAATCACAGCTCTTTGGTGTTTAACCACACTTAGAAGAATTACCAAGTTCCCTGAGGATTCGACACTCTGACTCACCATACTAGCACTACAGTTTGACCCGATACACTGTCGGTTAAGGACTGGTATTAGCACTAGAAAAGGCCACGTCAGCTTTCTGGCGCCGTTGCCGGGGACCGTCGCTAATTTCTTTCTTTTGTGTCTATGGTTACTACTTGTATTAGCTCAAAATTCTCGAGAATAAGTCAACACTTTTCTTATCTCATTTCTATTTTATTTTTCGTTGGTACCTACCTTATAGGTAAGTTACCAATATCCACTACTATCAATTTCGTGTTATTTTTTATTTTCGTTAGTTGATGACCAGAAGTGGTAAGGCCCCACTCAATCCTTATAAGCCTGACATAAACACTTACGAAAGGCAGTTAAGAGTAGAGAGTAAACGAGGTCATACTAGTCGGGGAAATCCCGACGAATCATCTTCAAACGAAATACGAGAATGGTCGAAATCGTGATGAAACACCGAACAAGGACTAGAACATGCTCTAGGGCATGGACGAACCCCGTTAACCCTAATAATCAAAATAATAATAATAGAAATAATCAAAATCGGAACCGAACAATCGTAATAACCCACCAAACCCGAGACCTATCTCGTGATCAAACTATAAGAAGAAACCAGACTAATAATCCCATTCTTTTACCCAATGAAGGAGCAAACAATTTCGAAATTAAATCTCATCTTTTTGGTTTAATTAACGCAAGAGCTCAATTCTTAGGAGAGGATGATGAAGATCCACATCATCATCTCTATCTTTTTGAAGAACTCGTGCACATACCAAAAGTCAAGGTGCTCATAAGGAATTAACAAGGATGACTATGTTTCCTTTTTCTTTAAAAGGACGAGCCCGAGATTGGTTTATGTCTCTCCCACATCACTCACTTACTAGTTGGGAGGAGATTCAAACTGAATTTCGAAACAATATTTTACTCCCGGACGAAATTTGGAGTTAAAAGTCGAGGTTGCTAACTTTAGACAAGGATCTGAAGAAACGCTCGGGAATGCCTGGGAAAGATTTAAAAAGTTGTTAAGAGCTTGTCCCGACCATGGTTATTCCTTAGATATGCAAATTCAACTTTTTTGTCGTAAATTAAGAAAAGATTCACGTGCTGATGTAGATCATGCATGTGGTGGTTCTTTAATGATGAGTGAAGCTCAAATAGTTTACGATGCTATAGAAAAGATTTCCAAAAATAACAGAATGTGGGAAACCGGTTCTAGCACCAGAAAAGTAGCTTTTGCAGGAGAATGTACATCTAATACGGAAGTTTTAGCACACTTAGAAAATTTGAGTAGGAAATTTGATGGCCTACAAAACAAAAACCAAAGCTCAGAGAATAGTACTCCAACTGAGTACTCAAATCAGGATAAAATGCCATTAGGGATTGAAGAACCAACAGGATACTCAAGAGAGGAGGTGAGTTTTCTTCAACAGCATAGGAATTTGAACAATGCATACTCAAACTCGTTTAATGCTATTAGAAGAGATCACCCTACTTATCGATGGTCTGAAAACCCTAGTAAGCAAGGACAACCGCCATATCCAGTTCCATATAGGAATATGAATAATAATCAAGTTTATCAAGAAAACACATCTAATCAGAATTTACAATCATTACCTAAATCCTATCCTCAACATACCACTCAAAGTATACCGGTAACTCAAAGTTCAACTCAACCCGTGTAAGGAGTTGAAAAATGGGAGAAGTTAATGGAAAATATGATGCGTGTAGTATCCACTCAAGCTAAGAATATGGAAACAATGATGACCTCTATTGGTACGTCTCTAAGGATCCGAGTACAATGAAAACATCTATGAGTGGACATGATACCGTAATGAGAACGATAAAAGCCTCATTAAGGAATATGGAAGATCATTTGAGTAGGGAAGGTGAACGTAATAACAAGTAGACCTCCTGGAGGATTACCAAGTAATACTGAAAGAAACCCAAGAGAGGTAAATGTTGTAGTTACGAGAAGTAGAAAACTCTGTGGTAGTAATGGAGTAGAAAACTTCGGGAATAATGAAGTAGAAAATGATTTAGATGGTAAGAATGATGAAACCAAAGATGAAATTGAATTCACTGATGAGGAAGAAGAAATTATAGAGAATTTCTTGAAAAGGAATAGAAGTTTGGAACCTAAAAATGAAGGTGAAAAATGGGTAAAAATCCCTAGGATTTTGAGAGATCCCATGGATAAAGATTTAAGGAATTTATTCAAAGAACATGTTATAGTAGAAGATAATGAAAACAAGGATGAAAAACAAGAAGAATCGAAGGAATCTGAAGTAGAGATTGATTCAGGGAATGTCTTAAAAGAAAAAACTCAAGATCATGATACTTGGCGATTAAGTAATACTCAAAGGTTTAAGGAGAAAGGAAAAGAGAAATTGAATTTGGGATCAAAGGTTGTAGATTTGGAATCTTTACCTTACCCACCTAAAGATCAAAAGTATGCTCGTTTCCTTGATACCTTTCGTCATATTCATGTTAATATACCTGTTATCGAAGCTCTAATTAGTATGCCTGCTTATGGAAAGTTTCTGAAAGATATTCTGTCAAACAAGAAAAAAATTAGAGGAATATGAGAATATATGCCTAAATGAAGAATGTTCTGCGGTTTTGCAACATAAGTTACCACCTAAACTGAAAGATCCGGGAAGTTTTACCATTCCATGTGAAATTGGAGGATTTCTGTTTAAGAATGTCTTATGTGATCTTGGAGCTAGTATAAACCTCATGTCTTATGAGGATTATAAGAAGCTAGGCATAGGAAATCTTACGAAAACTGAAATGACTCTGCAGATGGCAGATAGATCAATTAAATACCCTAAAGGAATTATTGAGGACGTATTGGTTAAAGTAGACAAGTTCTATTTTCCAGTAGACTTTGTAGTTATGGAAATGGAAGAAGGATATTCAGCGCCACTTATCTTAGGTCGACCGTTTCTAGCTACAGGAAGAACTTTAATAGATGTCCAGAAAGGAGAGTTAATTCTGAGAGTCAATGAAGATGAAGTTGCTTTCAATATTTTCAAAGCTATGAACCATCCATACAGATCACCAGAATCATGTTCTTTTATAGAAGATATTCATTCTGTCTATGATAATCAGTTACCAACTTTTGAAGACAGATTAGAAGAATGTTTAACTTTGTCTATCTATAAGGAAGATGAGAAAGACACCGAAATGAAAGAGATAATTCTTTCTCTAGATGAAGGAAGTTTTACTTTTAAATCATCATGGCATAAGTATTTGGAATTAGAACTAGAGGGACCAGTTCTTAAACCATCACTGGAAAATCCACCTAAGAATCTGGAATTGAAACCGCTACCTTTAAATCTGAAGTATGCTTTTCTTGAAACTAATAATCTATTACCGGTTATCATTTCATCATCTTTAACTGAGCAACAAGAAGATCAATTACTTAGAATGTTGAAAAAGCATAAGAAAGCTTTTGGATGGACAGTTGCCGATATTCGAGGTATTAGCCCTGAGATTTGCGTTCATAAGATAATTATGAAGGAAGATGCTAAACCTTGTATTCAACCGCAACGCCGCCTCAACCCAAATTTGCAGTTGATTGTTAAGAAAGAGGTCATTAAGCTATCAGAAATGGGGATAATATTTCCCATATCGATAGTGAATGGGTAAGTCCAACTCAAGTGGTACCAAAGAAAGGAGGTTTCACAAAGTGAAAGAGAATGAAAAGAATGAATGGATTCCGACTAGAGAGATTACGGGTTATCGAATGTGCATTGATTTTAGAAAACTAAATGATCATACTAAGAAAGATCATCATCCACTTCCATTCATAGTTCGGATGTTGGAACGTTTAAGTGGACATAAGTATTATCGTTTTTAGATGGTTATTCAGATGTTTACAGATATTCATTGCAAAGCAGAGATAGAGAAAAACTACTTTCACTTGTCCTTATGGAACTTTTGCTTATAAAAGAATGCCGTTTGGTTTATGTAATGCTCCCGCTACGTTTCAAAGATGTATGATGGCTATATTTGCCGATATGCTTGAGAAATTCTTAGAAATCTTTATGGACGACTTTAGTGTTTATGGAGATTCTTTCGACGAATGTTTATCACACTTAGAACGAGTGTTACAACGCTCGTGAAGATACCAATTTAGTACTAAACTCGGGAAAAATGTCATTTAATGGTATCAAAAGGAATTGTTCTAGGTCACAGTAATCTCTCGAAGAAGGTATTGAAGTTGATAAAGCTAAGGTAGAAGTAATTGAAAAATTACCTCCACCAGCTTAATTTAAGAACCCTAAGAGGATTTCTCGGACATGCAGTTTTTATAGAAGGTTCATTGCCGATTTCTCGAAAATAGCAAAGCCTCTAAGTCATTTACTTGAAAAGGAAGTACCTTTCAACTTTGATAGTAAATGTATGGAAGCCTTTCGAGACCTTAAAAGCGAGGTTGACTACCGCACCGTTGTTAGTAGCACCGCATTGGAGTTTGCCGTTTGAAATTATGTGTGATGCGAGTGATTTAGCCGTATGAGCAGCTTTAGGTCAAAGATATAATAAAATTCTCAAAGCTATCTACTATGCATCTCACACACTAAACGCACTCAACTTAATTACGCAACTACGTAAAAAGAACCGTTGGTCGTAATTTTTGCCTTAGATAAGTTTAGATCGTATATTGTTGGATCTAAGGTAATAATTTATACGTACCATTCAGCCCTGAAGTATTTACTAAGTAAGAAAGATGCTAAACCACGTCTTCTTAGATGGATTCTCTTACTTCAAGAATTTGATATTGAAATTAAAGACAAAAAAGGAAGTGAAAATGTAGTAGCAGATCATCTAAGTAGAATGGAAAATGATGAAGAAATAGGAAATGAAATTAAAGATTCATTTCCTGATGAACAACTATTTAGAATAGATACTCCTTCAACTATGCAGTTATTAAAGAATAGAATTCCTTCTAAGGAAATATCACCCCGGTTTGGAGATATCATTAATTACTTAACCCGTGATTACATTCCGTCTCATTGGACTTGGCAATGAAAAAGAAATTCTTTTATGACTTAAAATTTTATTACCGGGAGGAACCGACCTTTTCCGTAAATGTTCGGATGGGATAATCGAAAATGTGTGCCTAATAATGAAATTTTAAGTGTTTTATCATTTTGTCATGATCGTGAGGCAGAGGTCATCATGGAGGTTGGAAAACCGCTTTTAAAGTTTTACAATGTGGTTTTTATTGGCCTACACTATATAAAGATGCGTATAAGTATGTTAAATCTTGTGAATCTTGTCAAAAATGGGGAAATGTATCTAAAAAACATGAAATGCCTATGCAACCTATTTTAGAATGTGAGTTATTTGATGTTTGGGGTATAGATTTCATGGGACCATTCCCTATATCTTTTGGGAAAAGATTTATTTTAGTAATGGTAGATTATGTTTCAAAATGGGTAGAAGCTGAAGCTCTTCCCACTAATGATACCAAAGTTGTCATAAGATTCCTTAAAAAGAATATATTCACCCGATATGGTATTCCGAGGGCTATCATTAGTGATAGAGGGTCACACTTTTGTAATAGACCATTTACCAAGATAGTTGAAAAATATGGTGTAACACATAAGTTAGGAACGCCCTATCATCCGCAAACCAAAGGGTCGCAGTAGAGGTGTCTAATAGAGAAATCAAAAGAATCGTGGAAAAAAAACAGTTGATTCAAATCGTAAAATCGGCGCGTTAAATTAGACGATGCATTACGGGCGTACGTAATGCCTTTTAAGACACCAATTGGTTGTTCTCCCTATAAACTAGTCTTTGGTAAGTCTTGTCATCTCCCAGGTTGAGTTAGAACACCGAGCCTTCGGGCTATTAAATTTCGAATTTCGATCCTAAGGTCGTCGGTGATCATAGATTGCTTCAATTAACGTAACTAGAAGAATTTCGTCTCGATTCTTATGAAAACGCTCGAATCTACAAGAACGCACGAAATCTTTTCATGATAAGAGAATCTATAGTCGTGAGTTCCATGTAGGTGATCGAGTGCTCTTGTACAATTCACGTTTAAAGTTATTTCCAGGTAAGCTTAAATCAAGATGGACAGTCCATTTAAAGTAACAAGGGTTTACAAACTGAGTCGTTGAACTAACTGATGGAAATACGACTTTTATAGCCAATGGCCACAGAGTGAAGTTATTTGTGGAGGGAGAAGGAATCACTTTGAAGGGAGAAGTAATGCTACTGACTGATCCCCCGACAAATTGAAAAAGCAGAAAAATCAAAAAAAAAAAAAATTTGAAAAGCAGAGGAACTGAAATCAGCCGAATATCAGGTGCTATCTATCTTTCTTCTACTTTTCCGTGTTTTATATGTTTGAACTAGTTTCGTCTTTTACCGGATAGACGTAAAAGAACCGGATGTTTTTTTTAGATAGAATAGAGTTTTTATTTTGCTTTTGAAATTAGGCCTGGATAAAGATGTCGCGTTTAAAATAAGCTTCGCTTTTGAGAAAAACAAGCAATTGTTGAGAGAGATCGATTGAAAGAAGTTTGTAATGGAAAATCGAGAAGTTCAATAAAGAGAAGGGCAAAGTTTCGATGAGATGCGTAACTGTGGAAAAAGTGAGCATGATGGGAAATGCAGGGAAAGCACAACCAAATCCTGGATGAGTGTTTGAATGTTGTTAAGAAGGGAACGATTAGGTGGTTATCCGAAAATCCCGATGGAGATCAAAGGGAAAATTCGAACGCCTCATTTCTTAAGGTTAGGTTGATAGAACGTTACGTCGAACTCGGAAGATTTAGAAGTAATGGAATTAGGACCCTTATGAATTTTATAATATTTATAAAATTTTTATATAACTTTTGAAAATTTTATAAATAGGATCTTTATGGAATTACTTAAAAGTTTTATAAAGTTTTTATAAAAGGTTTTATTTAAATTTTGTAGAAGTTTTATTAAGGTTTAAAAAAAATTTAAAAAAAAAAAAAAAAATCTTTGGTCGGATCGATCCGACCTAATCCCGGATCAATCCGGAACCTAAAAAAACCTAAAAAGGGAACGGGGTCCCTTCTCCTTCTTCTTCTTTCACTTTTCTTAAACAGCCGCCCTCCCCTCTCCCCCAATTCGAATTTTTTTCTTCAAATCATCACACAACATTACTATTAAACTACCCCAACTCTTAAACTTTTCTCATTTTCCTCTCCTTTTCAAACTTTCATTTAAATTGAAGAATTTTTCAAGGGAAAGCTTCAACTTTCATTCCGGCAAATTTTCATCTTTTCCGGCCAAATTTCAACCTTTTAAGCATTAGAAGGTAACATTGTAGTCAATTATTTTGTTAATTTCGTTTTTTTTCTAAGCAACTTTTTAATTTGTTACTCATTTGTGTTGTTTTGGTTGTTTCTTTTGTTGTTTTGTTGTTGTTATGTTATTGTGTCACTATCGTAGAATGGCCGAATCATCAAAAGCTAGTAAAAAACGTAAGCCGCATATCCCTACCCAAATCCCGGTTATAGAAACTAGACCTTTAATGAAGAAGAATTGGCAGTTAGTTTTGAAAGAACCGCGTCTCGCAAGCCTAAGAAAGCATTGAAAAATAAATTTGGAAAGTGTTTAGTTGCAATAGAGAGGGGCTTAGATTTCAAAGATTTGGGAAGGGAGGTAAAAGAAATTTTTGAAAGACGACAAGTGGTTGGAGTTAGCTAGTTTAAGGTCGGGTGAAATTAACACAACCTTAGTAGCCGAATTTTATTCTCTCGGTAGCAACTCATAATGCTACGAAGGTGGTGAGTTAACTTCGTCAACCTAAGAACTAGGACAAGCACCGTTTAATCCTCGATTATAAATGCTATTTATGGTATCCCCGATATACCGCAGAGTGAGGATTATTATACCGTATGGAATTTAGAGGAGCCCGCAGACTTTGATTATATTGTATCACTAGCCCGTAATGAGTTAGATCCCACCGCCGTCCGGCATGAAAACAGTTTTCCTATGGAAATTGTATACGGGATACGAGAGCTATTAAACATTTTATTAGCCACACTCTTTACCCTACTCGTCATTTTACATCTTTTGGTAAAGAGGATCCGTGTATTGCTTGGGCTATGGTCAATGAGATACCCGTGGATGTAGGCGGGATAATGTATAGAAGGGCCAAGGAATTTGTCTCAATCGCCAAACCAGGCAAATCACATGCCTTTTCCTTGTTTTATTTCTTCCTTATGTCGCCGATAGGTGTCCCCGAACTTCCAAATGATAATTTGATGGTGGTTGATGACACGCTTATAGGTCCTAGTTTACCACTTAGGCCGGCGGGAAGAATAGATTTTATGAACCCTAACCGCCAACGACCTCACCTACCCCATCCACTATCGTCCCTCCTTCATCCAAATCAAACTCAAAATCAATTTCCAAATACCATCACATACGACATGTTTCAATCAATGGCCTATGATGTTCATCGTGCCAATGCCAATATGGTCGTTTTCGCAGAAAGGAATAGGTTATGGTCGAAGATTTGCGTCAAGGCATGCGAGGTATATATCAAATGAATATACCGCAAAACCCTACCTATGCCGAGATGGATATTCCGCATTGCCAATCCGTACCATATACCTTGCCGGACTTTATTCCACCAATGCCACCTCGCTCGACTTCCAACAAATGCCACATTCTTTTGGATTTCAAACTAGTGGTGTAGGGGATTTTTCGACAGTACTACGGCAAACCGCAACATCCGATTGGCCAGGATTTGGATCATTTGGCCATACCACGACGACATGGGGAAGCACTTTTTTCGATGTCACGAGAGAGATGAGCTCGATGGGGTTGGATAGCTCGGTTCGGATGTCAACATATTTTCAAGATCCATTCCAAGAATCGACTTATGATCCGGCCGGTTCTCAAAGCTATGCCAAGTTCAAGCCACGTCGAGATGAGTGATGAAGAGGAGTGATTTTAAACATTTTATGATTATTGACATTGAAAACAATTTATTTTTCGTACAATTTCATTTTCGTACAATTTTAGGTTATTTTGGTTTTATTTTTGTAGGATTTTATTTTAATACGATCTTCGTAGAATTTTATTTTACTTTCGTTTGGTTTTATGTTAGTACACACTTTGTGTAGTAAAATTTATCGTTATAACATAATAAACCGAAGATAGGAAGAAAAACATATCACCTAGAAAAATCTAGGCTTTTTTCCAAGCAAAAACAACTCGTCCGTGAATAGTAATTTTCCGGATCGATCCGGCCTTTTTCCGGATCGATCCGGTGTTCGTATACCGACCGACAGATTACTAGTTGAGAGGCCGGATCGATCCGGCCCTTTTCCGGATCGATCCGGTAAGTACAAAAACGCCAAAAAGGAGATCTTTCCTACTTTTGCTTGATAGATACATTTCTATAAAAGGAAGGAGCCGCAAGCCTTCAACTTTGCTCATTCCTTCTTTATTCTATCCGTCTTTGTTTATTTTCTCGTATCCGATAAAATAATGTCTCACCACTCCTCTCCCTCGGTCAATAGTTACGAACCACATACGCCCCCCGATGGTGTGGTTCCCGAAAGCCATGCTTCGTGTTTTCATAATGACGTTCCGAGACGTCTAAATTTCGTCCATTCTCCTATTCTTATGGAGAAAGGCTTGAATACGTAAAAAATTGATCGGTGGGGACGGAATCTAATCCGAGGTTGCGGGTGGAAGAAGCCGATTAGACTCCAAGAGGTAGAATTAACATTTCAATTGTCGAGATTTTTATACGTCTCTTATTGATATAACGGCAGTGGCCTCGTCTCATCTCATTACTGTTAGGGGCGTCGTTATATCATTTTCTCCAGTTATCATAAATCAAATCTTTCAAATTCCACTATCTACTTTTGAGCAAAACCCACACTACGAGTTTCTTTGGGAACTCGGAAATGCTTACAATGTTGTAAATCGTATCGCGAAGCCTTTCAATACGTGTTTCCACCGTTTGATCATAATTATGATTCTTCGACTCGCTTTACCCCTCATCCGAGGCGTGGAAACGCTTCATTAATTCCCGGATCTATCCAACTAGAGATTTTTAGGGGTTACGGATGATGAGATGCTATCGTTGTATGCACCGACCGTGGGGGCATACATTGATTGGGGGATTTTGATGTTCAAAATCGCAATTAATTTTGCAAAGTAGAGAGACGCAATAGGGGACGACCGCTACCGTTTGCCTGGGTTATCTCTCAACTTTGTGTCCAACCGAATCACGTGCCCGAGTTTACTACGACGATATTTTTCCATCTCGTGATTCTCGGTTGGGATTACTTCCGGTAGATACTCCCGGATGTTCATCTACGGTTTGAGGTGTTGTTGGAAATCGTTAAAAGTTGTTGTTGTTAAATTAGTACTCGATTAAGTTAGACGGTTAATCGCTTTTTAATTTAGTTTCTTTAAAGTTTGTAATAGTTTCATTAATGTTTAATATATATGTCATTTTCTTTAATCGAATAATATATGTTGCGAAAATTAATAAAAATCAAAATCGTATAAAATTTTAATTTTATTTTCGAACCTACTTTTTATTACTCAACGTACATCGGGACGATGCCATTTCGTAAGTGGGGAGTAGAGGTAAGTTAGTAAATAAAAATTAAAATTTTCTCATATAAATTTATACTTAAATGCTTAATACTTAGTTTAATTTTTCTTGAATCAAAATAACTAGATAATATATAATTAATATGAATAAAAATAATATAAAGTTGTAAGAATAGATTTTAATTAAGTAAAGTAAATTAGATATATTATAATCATATTATATATGTCAATTTTAGATTTTTATAAGATTTTAAGTATATGTAACTATACATAAATATTATCAAGTAATTTTCATATGAAATTTAGCAAATATACTTATATTATAATGAAATTTTAGAATAATTTTCTTTTCAAAACGAATTATGAGTTTGGAATTGGATTAGGAATGATGAGATTTTTGGCACCATAAAAATATAAACTATAGCCAAATAGCCTCTACCTAAATAAATTTCTAATTTTTGTCCCTACCTCAGCCTTGATTAGAGTGATCAAGACCTCACTCGAAATAGTCATTTTTTGATTATAATCGACCCTTAGCTTAATTTGGTCTACATTTCCTAAAAATCCCACGAGTTTATACGTACTTATGAAAAGAGATGATGACACAAAACCTAAGAATGGTGTATGCTGAGATTGAAAAAATTAGATAAGTATTAGTATATTCGATCTTACCTCATGACGCTTGCAAAATTGTCGATTTTGGTAATAAGTTCGGATATGTTAATATTCTATAAGAGAATTAAGAACGAAGCACCATATTTACACAGAAGTAATCAAATACCAGGTATCTTCCTTATCTTTGATTAACAACTAAAAATCGGTTGTAGCTACCAATGATTTGAGTGCAGTAGGGTGTTATCTCGAAATGTCCTATATCACTATGAGGTTTAAAAGCTCCCGATAAAAAGTCGAATCATAAGATCTCAAGAATGATTACAAGTTTAAGGAAACCGGACTTGTAATTTTCAATCGAAAGAGTATTACTCCGATTAATCTTGATGAAGCAATGCTTGTAAGTTTGATTTTCTACACACACGCACGCTTTTAGTTCATAAAAATAAAAAAATAAAAAAAATCAGAATATTATTAATCGAGGTATTTTTGATCAAAATTATGAAGGTGTAAGTACGTACGACTTGCTTCAGGCATTTTCTGAAGAAGAGTCCTTCATGGAAGTTATAGATCTTTTCAAGAGCTTTCCAACGCCTCTTGAATTATGTCATTTGGAGATCCAGAGCTCAAGTTATGATTTTATCAAGTTTCAGATCAAGTTAAGGAATAAAAAGCTACCCGGATCAATCCGGATTAACCTCGGATCGATCCGAGGAAACTAATGATTATCCAAAGCATGTGATCCCGAGAGAATAATCTAAGGGATACTATTTTTATTCCCGGATCGATCCGGCATCACCTCGGATCGATCCGGCCCTGAAAAATTTGCTTATAAATAGAGCAGTTCATACAGCCTGCAAAGGGGTACCAATATAGTTTCCTAACCTCTTTTTCTTAGAAATAGTATGTATGTATATAGGCCTTATGCCATAAATAAAGTAGTATCGTTATAATGCTCGAGAAAATTATCGAAGATCGTTGTTGTTGAAGTTGTTGTAACATCCGGAAGAATACAGCTTCTGATTCAACAGTTGTAATCGGGTAAAATTTCTTAAGTATCTATGTTTATTATGTTTGTCTTTTTATAATGTTATTAGGCTAGATCTAATAACTAGCCAAAGTTATGTAATCGTTTTATTTCGATCTTTTCGGTAAAGGAATGCTGTCTAAAGTAAAATTGATTAAAATTGAGTTAATTGAATCTTTTTCTATTCTGTAATGTATTGATAATATTCGGATTGACGTAATAACCAAGATGAATCGCACCATATAACCTAACGATGAACTGACCAGAGAAGTTAGGATATGAGATAAAAGATAGAAAAACCGGAGGGTAAAATTGGCCGTGCGAAAGCGTGACTACGGAATCCTATTTCCTACCCGGGGGCATATTTGTCTTGGGAAAGATAGATCTTATTAAAATTGTGCTCGAGATCATAATAATGTTAAAATCAACAGTTTAATTGAAACTAAAACCGGAAAGTTAAATCGATCCGCCTGACAACCGGAGCCTTTTGAATAACATCGGCCGTCTGACAAATGGAATAACCTCTTTTATCCGGGGTAGATTTGTACTCGGGCACTGTTCGTACTAACCGAGATTAGCATGGGGCGATTGTGAAGATTGAACCGATGACAATGACATATGACAATTTCATACGCTCGTGTGAGGAGGAATTGTTAACCTCGGGAGTGCACCGTTTCATTTACTCAATTGGACCTAAAATAAAAGGAAAGATCGAGCACATTCCGTCTACCGAAAAGATCGTATAAATCAATTATATAAACTTTGGCTAGTTCTATAAAATATATTGGTATCTATATATTTATATATATATATATATATATTTTGCAATTTACGTATATCTATATATATTTATATATCTATATATATTATATTAGAATAATCTTTAAATTACGCATTTATTTTATGTAGAATAGTAGTAATCTGTGTTATAAAATTGCGGTTTAGATCGAGTTAATCACAGCTCTTTGGTGTTTAACCACACTTAGAAGAATTACCAAGTTCCCTGAGGATTCGACACTCTGACTCACAATACTAGCACTACAGTTTGAACCGATACACTGTCGGTTAAGGACTGGTATTAGCACTAGAAAAGGCCACGTCAAGAGCTTGAGAGCTCAGCTCGGATTTTGGAGAGATTGAGAGCTCGGCTCGGATCTTGGAGCCTGAGAGCTTGTCCATGAGCCCGACTTGCAGAGCTCATGTTAAAATGTCTGTCCTGGAGACTTAGAGAGTTTGTCCTTTGCATCTTTCCAGGAATGATCAGGCATCTAAACGGACTCCGATCGGCACGAAATTTGGAGGGCTAGTTCATCCCTCCTTATTCTTCAATCTGAACGGTGGAATTCTTGTTCCAACTGTGCAATCTCTAGCGAAAGGGTCGGGTTATCCTGGATTACTGAAGAGTCGTCCGACTGCTCGGTGACCGAATCAGAGAGACTTTTACCACTTTTTCTTCCCTCCAGCACTCTCGCAATAAACCTCCGATCCAACTGCTGCATTTTTTGTGACTGTTGCGTTTTTTGTGATAGAGCAGCAATTTTCCGGCAACGATCGGACATTTAAACGGACTCCGATCGGTACGAAATTTGGAGGGCTTGTTCGTCCCTCCTTCTTCTTCAATCTGAATGGTGGAATTCTTGTTCCAACGGTGCAATCTCTGTAAATATTCCTCCGATATGACTGCTGCATTTTTGGTAATAGAGCAGCAACTTTCCGGCGACGATCAGATATTTAAACGGACTCCGATCGGCACGAAATTTGGAGGGATTGTTTGTCCCTCTTTCTTCTTCAATCTGAATGGTGGAATTCTTGTTCCAACGGTGCAATCTCTGGCAATAAACTTCCGATCTGACTGCGTTTTTGGCATGTTTTTGCCATTAACTTGATCACGAACAACCTCGATCCATTACGATAGAAGGCCCTCCTTGTAGCGACAATTGACGATGCTAAAAATCATTGGGTATCAATCTGGGCCGCTTAATCTGGGGTAATCTAAACGAGGGATGGTTTTTTGGGTGGATTTAGACATAGCTTGAGAGTTCCTCTCTCAAGTTGCCTACGTATCCTATTGAGTATTCAGGAATCAATTCTTCGTAGTTCCTTATGGTTGTTCATATAGGGGATTGCTCATCCCTTTCTTTGTTCTACAAGGATTCGTATTCTTAGTCTCTAAGGATAATCACGTGTAGATCTCTATAATTTAGGGATAATTATGGAAAGTTTAAATATCAATATCAATGACTTAATGGGTAAAGGATCCTTAGGATCTTCCCATAATTATCTTATAAGCATGTGGGATAATTATCATATAAAGGAGGCCCTGGCCGATCTGCGTAGAGCCCCCCCCGGCGGCAGTCTCAGCCCAAACTACACTGGCCCACCTCCGTTGCAACCTAGCCTTCCTGCGGTGGTTTGAGGAGCGGGACCGATTTCCCACCTGGGGTTCGGATCTGCCCTACCCATGAAGTGGGGCTCATGGCCATTAATGTTATACTTTTTTTTTGTCTTATTTAATGTTTGATCAATTAGGAGATAACACGTGACGAGACTCATTTCAACCTTCCTCACAATTCAAAATAATTGTGGATGTTCCTATTAATGATGAATGCATGGCTACCAAAGGTTTGGCTCGAAACCTTAATGACGGAGAAGAGTTATGATACAATGGTGACTAATGGGTTGTACCAACTGGAGGGTTGTGATGCATCCACATCACCTCTATACACCATTACTGTGTGTGAGAGGGTGTATAAGAATCAATCACAACCCTCCAATTAGTACAACCTATGAATCACGGTTGTACCATAAATTTTCTCCTAATGGAGATATTCTAAGGAGCTATTATATGAAACTTCCTGGCAAATTTGATGTTGTGACTGGAGTAGTTTTAGCTATGTATCAATGAGTAATTTTGTTGTAGGGACTCTCTATTAGAACAGACCGATAAATGACTGCCACATGTTTAAACAAACAAAACACTTTCGTATTTTTTATACGTGTCAGTAATACAACGATCCGTAATAATAGCGAGTCTCAACATCAGAATTTTTCATGTATAAAGCTATATCCTTCGCATCTTTTGGGGGGGTCTTCAACGTAATTTTTTAAGACGACTCTTTTTAATGCTTATCATAAGCTATCTAGTAATGCAATGGATTACTCTCCCTCATGTTGCATTGTAGATGATTGTCGTCACTTTTTACCGGTGTTTAATTATGTTTATTTTTCCTTTATCAAAAGAGGGGGCAACATGACAACTCGTGTAATATAGTCAAACTACGCTGATTTGACGTAAAAATTTCTTTTCATTTTCAAAAACATAAACATAAACAAAAAGCAAAAATAAAAGACTATCAATGATAAATGACTAAAGCTAAACTTAACGCTTTAAATAAAATTATCTACTTAAACGACCATTTCAACAAATTAAATAACACTTTAAAATATTTTATTTTGGATGATTGAACTTGATCTAGTGGTAGTAACATTGCATTAACTGGTATTAGAGGTGTAAATGAACCGAGTTGAACCGAATATATGATATTGGAGTTTATGTTTGTTTAATACACGAGCAAGCTAGATTTTGTTTGTTTAATAAACAAACTTAACTGTATATTTGAGCTCTGTTTCTTAATATTGCTCGAGCTCGAGCCAAACTCAAACGAGCTCACTTTCTTTACAATTTATGTCGATATTCTTAAACTCCCGCTTTCAAACGTGAAATGACAAATATGTTGAATGTCTTCATAACTTTTTAAATTTGTTTCACTAGATATTTAAGGTGGATAATAATAAGAAGATCGATAGAAACAAGAACGATGCGATCTATCTCGTGTTTGTTCCAGGGGCTATGCCCGGGGTGGTTGTTCGTTCAATAAACAAAATTTTTATTATTGTAGTATTAGTGTTAATATTAAATATGTTTGAGACCTTATATCCTAGTGGTTTAAGAACAAACCCTTTAAAGTCTCCATAATTCTAGGTTGTAAAAAAACTAAACATTTTTTTATTTTTTTTTCCCGGATTTTTTTTATTTTCATAGACCACCCCGAAAATTTTTCCTGGTTCCGCCAATGGTTTGTTCGTTCAATAAACGAGCAGAGAAATATGTTTGATTTTGGTTCGTTAAAGTTGACAAAAAAACAAACATGAGCTTATATGAGCCAAATCTGAATTTATTCACAAACGACTTTATTAATTAACAACTCTAGTAACTGATATAGGCTCCAAATCTATGATATCAACCGTCTTTCAATTTATTCCAATTATACTTCATTATTAATATTATTTTCGAAGGTCAGTCCTAACATTATAATTCTACACTTGTGTTCCTAATGCCATCAAACTCGACATTTCGCCGCCGACCTTCTCACTCGTTTGACAAATGACAATTGTCGAAAGGAAAAAAAGTACTATCAAATATAACAAAAAGGCAGCATAATCCAAATAAAACAATAAAATCTAAAAACGGATATAAAATCTAACAAATTAATTATGTATACATGTTTTTTATTTTTTTTAAATGAAAACATATGCTGATGGGAGTACCAAAAAACAAGCACAAATACTAATACTACTGAAAAGTTAAATTATTTTTCTTGAATATATTTTTATAGAGCTAAAAATGGATACAGAAGCTGGGCATGTTAGTGACCAATCGAGGTAGAGGTGGAGGTAGAGTAAACTAAACCCAAGTTGAGTTACATAGTAAACCAGCCCCTGGGGTTTATTTATGACCGTTTGAGAAAATGCAGAACCACACATGTTGGTATACATACATAGTACGACACTCTTGGAATTATCAATACTCTTGGATCAAAATGGGTTTACCGGAAATATTTGTTTGGTGTCTACACACGTATGAAAATACCGTATGATTTGATATGAACGATACAGTTTCATTCTCTATTCAAACTGTGTAGTTCTGATCGTTTTATCCGTCATTTTACTTCAAAAAGTTTTTATGTGGTATATCCACGTGTATTTAATTGACCGGTAAACAAATCTAAAACATATAGTTTGAATTCTGTTTAAAAATGAAATGTGTACGGTTTGACAAATAAATGCACTTCGCATTTAGCAGGTACACCCAATAACTTCCCATTATATTGTAGGAAACTTTTTTTTCCCGATTAGCGCGGACCGGAGGTTCTATTGTACTAACATCTACTATTAGTCTATTATGTCAAAGTAATTGTTCTAGCAGCATTACTTTTAATGTATTGGATTATCTGGGAAAGTTATTGTGTGGTGTCTTTATACGGTGTGAGACACCTTGTGACATTATATGACCACACAGTTTTATTCTGTATTTAAATTGTGTGGTTCTGATCGTTTCATCCGTCACTTCACCTCAAATTCCCTCACCACACAATAATTTTCCGATTACTAGAAGATTGTATATACGTGTACGGTGTATCTTTTGTTTTCATATATAATATTCCCTCATTTTCTCATGCTCCGACTAATTTATCATAAATAAAAAAATCCTTTGTAATGAATAAGTATAACTTTTGGTCGAAAAAAAAAAAAAGAAAATGTATAATTCATCAAGAAAAAAGTGAAGTTATTTTAAAATTTGCTTTCGAACACACCTACAAGTACAAGACAAAGGAGCCAGGGTAGCTCTGTTTTTTTTTTTTTTTTTTTCCAAAAAAATAAATAAAAAACAACACTTTGCTCGAGTAATGGTGCTATGGGAGAAGTAAACTCTACCTCCTATTCTATTACTCATATTAATATATATATATAACACAAACAATAAACCTCAATTATAAAATAAAACAAACGGTGGTTAAAGTTTTAAATCTACTATTATTAAAATGATTTATGTGATGAAGAATATAAGTGATAAGTGATAAGTGAGAATGTGTGTCATAGACATTTTCTTGACCAACTTATAAGTTAAAACTAGAGTAAAAATAAAAAGGTGAAATGCTTACACTAAACCCCTCGTCACTACTACCATATAAATAACGTGGGCTTTTGTTCATTCATCACTCCACAAACTCAAACCCAATTCAACTCTTCACTCTCCTTTATGAATTTTGCTTCATCAACCCATTTCCCAGTGTAAACCATCCCTTTTCTCTCCCTCTTCTCTCTCTCTCTCTACCCTGTGCTTGTTCTTGGCTCTGTTCTCTATAATTAGCTTGAAATCACCATAAAGTTCTTGTCTTTATACTACAGTCCACCTTTGTTGCTTCAAACGATGGCTGTTTTCCTGGCTTTTTCCCTGGTTTTGTTGACTATGGTTGGTTATTCAAGTAAGCTTCCTTCTTACCTTCTTAAAGATTGAATCTTTCTAATTAGGTATATGTTTTTGATTGAAGCTTGTTAATGAAGTTGAATGAGCTAATTAGTTTTGTGTTTATATGAATAGATGCTGCATATTGTTTATGCAAAGATGGGGTTAGTACTGAACAACTTCAAAAGAACATAGATTATGCTTGTGGAAATGGAGCTGATTGTAGTCAAATCCTTCAAAGTGGGAGCTGTTATAACCCCAACACTGTGAAAGATCATTGCAGCTATGCTGTTAACAGCTATTATCAGAAGAAAAGCTCAACTGGTGCCACCTGTGATTTTTCTGGAACTGCTACACTCTCTCAAACTGTTCCTAGTAAGAACCCCTTTTCAAGAATCCTCTTGTTTTTCAACGATCCTAACTTCTTTTTACTCAAATGCTGAAATACAAATTAATCCCCTGTTCTTTATTTGAAAAAAATTGCAGATGCAGGTACTGGATGTAATTATCCATCTAGTGCTGGGTAAGTTTCTTGTTAATCCTTTGCTGTTCCTTGCAGATCTTGGTGTTTGTAAATGGATTATTAGTGTGTTTCTTGGGTTTCTCAATTTTGGTTTAATTGTTTAGTGGTGTGGCTGTTACTTTTTGTCTTTTATGTCAAATTGCTTACATTCCAGTCCAAAAAGTCATCATTTTTATAAACAATGGTGGGGGAAGCATCGGATTCTTTTCTGTGAGGCTGTTATTTTGTCCCAACACTCATTGGAGTTTGGGACTGAAAAAAAGATGAGGATTGAATGAGAATGACATAACTTTACATTTATTAAATCACAAGTTACAATTGATAGGAATGATAGATACTAAACTTATCTCTTCATATTGAACATGGGCGAATTTGGTGAACAGCTACTTTGGTAACTTTTGAAGTGAAGTAAATGAGCTTTCTGGAAATGATACTTCAAAGTTAATGGGATTAGATCTGTTGTTTGTTGGTCTCTGCCTTTAGAACAATCCAATGGGTTTATAACCGTTGATCATACCTGTAATAAATAGGATCTAGTAAATCCTTTCCAATAATGTTGACACAACACTTTATGTCCTTGCTCTAATGCCTAATAAAAAAGCTTGATGGGTGAGCTGTCATGACAATGATGTTTCATTTAGTTGTCTGTGTGCCCTGTTCTGTTCTACCTAGCATCATTTCTCTGTTTTCAACCGTTCAATATTTACAACTTTTTGACAAGAAAAATATTCTTTTGGCACTATTTTTTTTTTTTTTTTTCAACTCATAGGATAAGCCACATGGTTTAGAAAGGCATCACATAACAGTTTTATCCTCACAATCACATTCGGAAAGTTGATTGATTATATAGTCTAACATCGTCTTTTAAAAGGTCAATTGCGCATGGTGCGAAAAGGGGTCCTTAGGAAATATGAGTGCTTTCCCTACGAAGCTAACATTGTTACGGTTTTTTTTGCTTTGCAGTAACGCGGGAACAGGTTCACCCAACAACCCAATTAACGCACCTCCAGGAAGCAGCATCAACAACCCGATAACTACACCTACAGGCGGTACTACACCTGGTTTTGGTGGGCTTGGACCTAGTGGTAGTGGTGGCATTGATAACACCGGTGCAGGCAGTGGGGTTTTGTATCAAGGCAGTGGATTGTTCACATCTTTAGCGGTTATGACTTTAGTCTTGGGCTTGAATTGGTTTAAAGTTTGAATCTTTGGATGATGATGTATTATTATGTGGGATGATCATATACCCCCCACCAGTAGTTAAAAGCTGTGGTGGTGGGGTATTATCTGAATTTTGTTTTTGCACCGCGGAGAATTAAGATTCAAAAAGAAAGTCGGGGGGGAATATGATTCCATCTCTAGGGTGGGCGGGCTTTATTTGGGGTTGGGGGGGTTGGAGAATATGTTCTCTTTGGATGTGTTGTTTGTTGTTAGACTTGTGTTTTGTATATCTGGAGGGGATCCACTATTTTGGATTAGTCAGAAGTTGCTGTATTAGTAACCTCAAGTCTTTTGTTGTTGTACCCTTAATGTATTTTATTATTAACTATTTTATCTAAAATTCCTTCGTGTTATTTTTCTCCTCATAATGAAGAGAATGTGAGCTTCTATAATCAAGAAATCACAGAGTGTCCTTTGAAGTATGAAGTACACTTTAAACTCAAGATCAATCAATTTGGATCAACAAAGAAATTAAAAACTGAATTGGAGGAGGTCTCTGTAATAAGCTTCTGAAAAGTGAGTCATCAAAGAGGCTTAGTTAGCATGATTGGTCATATTATATATGACAAATTGACAATCAATTTTAACGTGTTTTTTTGGTACTTTCATTGAAGAAGGGGGTTCTGAGCAATTTTAGCTGCACTCCTACTGTTTGATATTGCTATTTTCATTCAAAGTTGAACTACATTTTATAATACCGATAAAGTAAATAAAAAACTTGAAACATTGTTGGTTCAGTGTTCGTAATATAACTAAGCTAATTTTTTTCAAAATCGAAAAAACTTAATAAAAAAGACGAAAACAAAAATATGAACAAACCGCTGTCACCGGTTCAATTACAAACTGTGTACAAGCTTGAATCGGAATTGTTGGAATTACCCAATGTTCTTCGGGTTCAAATCTCACTTCATTCAAAATAAACTACAATTTTACAAAACTGAAAACAGTAAATGTCCCCTGAAAAAGTACATAAAAATATAAGGGGGAATAAGAGTGAAGGACAGAAATGTTTCATCAATTGAGTAGAAGGACAGTCTATTGAAACTTTTACATAAAGGACAAAACTATTTATTCATTGTCGAAATTCACTTGTTTAAATTCACTATTTAAATTCACTGCCGAAATTCATTTGTCGAAATTCACTAATTTTCAAAATTCATTGTCGAAATTCACTAATTTTCATAATTCACCGTCAAAATTCACCGTCGAAATTTCGATTTCTGGGAGATTCATGGGATTTTCGGGATTCGATTTTGTTGTCCTTCTCGCTATAAAAATTATGCAGTTGTCATTCTCCCTATAAAAATATGTAGTTGTCCTATTACTTAAAAATATTCCAGATTGTGTCCTTATCCCTAATTTCCCAAAAATATAAATAATGAACCGTCATTGGTTCACCAATTTGATTGCGAACCGTGGGTAGGCTTATATCGTTTTCACTTCATTTTTTTTAATGATATCAGTGTTACAAGAGGGTGATATGTTTTTTTTTTTTTTTCTAGGAGTTGGACACCTACCAAGTGGCGGAGCCACATATGCTCCAACGGGATGCCTAGACACCGATAAAATAATAAATTACCTAAGTTTTATCTATAAAAACTTTTATGGACACTACTAGAAAAAAAATTACACTTAAAAAAATTTATAAACCCCACTGAACTAATATCTTACATCCGCCCCCGCACGTACCTAAAGATTTTTTTTTTCTCATTCACCCTTGACTATTGGATATGGTATACCAACTACGATTTGGTTCATGACCAACCTAAAATTTGTGTTCACCCTTATACAACATGCAGCACTGCATTTTTATTAAAATATTTTATTTTTATTAATAGAAGAAAAGAAAATACAACATGCAGCATTTTTTTAAACATTTTATTTTTATTAATAGAAGAAAAGAAAAGTACAAAAAAAGATACAACTCGTCTTAATAAATTTAAAGAAACCTCAGCACCTAATCCCACCTCGTTAAAACTTCGTAGCAACAAAACTCATAGGGAAAATCTACTAAGATGAAACAGTATGGTTGTTAAGTGTTAAGTCAAATTTTAGAAAAAAAACATCTACTATCGAAAAACCTGAAGCTAAACTCTCCAAGTGAACTTGTTATTTTTTGTTCCTACTCACGTGAATCTCTATCTTCTTTTGAATCTCCTAGATCATCGTGCGAAGCGTGAGACTAATCTCAGTATGTAAAGTATTAATATGTGGTGTAAGTTACCCCTGTATATCCACTTCAAGTTTGAATTCATATTTTGTTCGAAGGGGAAGACCCATTTGATACGCCAAACCCGTAAAAGAGCCATCGGATACACATTGGGCCTCCACGTAGGCCCCAACAACGAATATGGTCCTTGGCCCAATCAGTTTGCATCTTCATAAGCCAAACTAGGCCAGGTATAATCCAGTCCATCTCGCGCCATTACGATTCTTATCATTGTCTAGGCAACGGGCGTCGATACGCTAAGCCTTCAGCTCACCTTCTCCAAGACGATACGAAGCACTGGGGGCCGGCCTGCCCGCCCCACAACTCGCAGCCCGCTTGACTAAGCAATAGAGTTGTGACAATTACAGGTGCAGAGCCCGCAGTGGCCGAGATACAAGCCAGCTCGCACAGACATAGCTCGCCTCGCAGCTTTATACTTATAATTTATTTGTATTTTGTTTCCCGCCTTGTAAGTTGTAACCACAGACTTTAAGCCCCTATAAATAGCGGAATTTATTACCGTTCAAGATGACGGTTAATACAAGATGACGGTTAATACAACATAGCGGCATTTATTATCGACAGACTTGTTGGGTATACAGCACTCTGCCCGCCTTGTGCGTTCAACCCATGGCGCCGTGAAGGTGTGGTATAAGGAAATAAAGTAGCACCTTTACTAACACCAATTGGTTTTAGTACAACGGTAAGCGCTTGATCCTAAAAACCGGTATCGGAGCAGTCACGGGTTCGAATCCCGGAACATTTTATTATGTTTTGATGATGGCCATACTAAGGTCGTTATAGTACAACAAGCCCGATCCTAAAAAAATAAGTTAGAACATTTTATTAATTCTCTCGTTATAGCAAGCCCGAAATAAGAATTCTCTTTACTTAGAGTCCGACATGTTGTATAAGTTGAGTCGACAAGTATTGTACTAGTTGGTAGGACGGCAAAGTGAAAACGTACATTCGGCGCAGTGAAGCCACCAAGCACCAAAGAGAGATACAGAGAAGGGATTATGATCCGACTTATAACCAAGGAAGTCCGTGATGACCTTGGATAAGTCTAATTTATGTTTCAAGTGATGAAACTCAATATTCCAATATGGTGTACACCGATCTCACCCAAATCAAGGATCGTTGAAGTATAAAGATTCTCCCGAAACTAAAACAAAGAAGAAAACAAGTGAATCGGCCGAGTACACCGACCGTCGGCAAAGAGAAAACAAAACGGCGAAGAAAGAACTAACGGCTAAGTCGAAGGCTCACTCCACCGTTCTACGTACGGTGAAGAGACACTTACAAGATCGATTTAATATACATTGAAGATTCAAGCAGATCATGCATTAAATGCACAATCATTAAAGGATCAATCAAGGACGGATTTTCTCGCTATACATTTGAAAGAAGAATCCGATCACTGAAATCAAGGAGAATACAATTAAGGGGGAATCAAGAATAAAATCAAGGATTATTCCCTCATTAATATAGCCAACGGACGGAATTTCAAAATCAAGGCTATTCAAGGCTATAAATAGAAGGCATTGACAGATTTAAAAGAAAATAACGATTAAGAAAAAAAGAAAGCGTAAACTCGTCAATTAAAAGCCTTCTCTCCGAACTTACAAGGATACATCTAGTGATCAACTCAAATATCGTAACTACAAAGTCATATTCGAATTGAGATTGATCAAGCAAGTGCGTGAATCACATTCACATCAAACTCGAAGCAACCGAATCGAGGCAATCCGAGAAGGAGTTGAAACCGTGATAGTCGTTGAAGGATTTTGATCTCAAGCGAGCAAAGAAAAGCGAAGACCGAATCACCGAAGCCGTTGCGTACAAGGAGTGATAGTCTTGTAGATTGTGAAGCTTGGGAAGCCAAGGACAATCATACCGTTGTATCTCGTGGAAACAATAGTGAATTCCTCCGATCATCACAGAGAAGAGTGGATTAAGGGATTACACCACCCCGAACCACTATAAGCCTTGTGTCAATTTAATTTCGCAATTTACTTTACAAAGCACTTATTTAATTTGCCTACATCATAACACATATCCGTGATTGTCTAAACCGATTTGAAAACAACATAGTAAGAAGGGACTTATCCGCCGCTCAAAAGCTTTTAAAACACAAGAAAAGTTTTTGAAACTCCACTATAGTCATTCACCCCCCCCCCCCCTCCGACTATAGTTTCACCCTTCTCTCGGGACCAACAATTGGTATCGGAGCAAGTTGTTCCTAGTATCGTAACCCGTTCGATCTAATTTCGGTAACAAGGAGATCACATATTTTCAAAGTAGTTTTCAAATCAAGTTTTTCATTCACCGCCATTTTTATCTTCAATTGCACCGATGGATTCCTCAAACTTCTTGTCAAAAGTACCGTTTTCAATGTTAATAATTTTGATGAATATAAAATAAGAATGTTATTCATCTTGCAAAGAACTCACGAGGAGATGCCGGATGTAATCAATGACGGCCCAATCATGATCACTACCGTGGTAGGCACAGTGAGCGCATCAAGGAAAGGAGATAGACAAACCCAAGAAAGATTGGACCAAAGATGACAGAGAAGAGCAAACCTAGACTTTGTAGCAAAAGATATGATCTTAAAGACTCTAGACAAAGAACATGTTCATGAGAATCAAAGATCGCAAAACAAAGAAAGGAGATGTGGGACAAACTATCATTGATAAATGAAGGATCTCAAGCAAATAAAGAAAACAAATTATCCGTTGCAAAACAAATTTGAGAACTTTAAAATGAAGACCGGTGAATCCATTGATCAAATGGACAAATGCATTCTCAAGCATCATCGTTGAATCGCAAAGCCTTGGACACACATATCCACAAAAAGAAGTATGCTTGAAGATCTTGAGAGGACTACCCGAAAGATGGAAGATCATAACATCAAGAATCGAGGAACAACAAATCTTGCAAGCACCGACACTCGACACCGATGTCCCAATTGAAAGCTCATGAATTCGAATTGAACGGTGAAGATGGTGGTCCGGCAGAGACACACAAAATTACCGCATTAGCCGCACCCCAAGAAAGTAACTTTGCCGAATGCATCAAGAAAGAGACACAAGAACTAAAAGAATGTGTAGCTTTATTAGTTAAACGTTTTGACAGTTTAAAAAGAAGCCATTCAAGGGAAATTCAACATCAAACAAAAAGTCAAGCTCAAACAGAGACATGAAGAAGAAAGATGATGAATACGATGCTTCAACCGCAATAAGAGAGGTCACTTCAAGGCCGATTGTCCCGAAGAAAATGACAAAGATGATGAAAAGAAGAAATTCAAAGCATCCGAAAAGAGAAAGGGCAAGAAGGCACTTAAGGCAGTAATCCAAAGAAGCTGAAAAGCATGAAGAATCATCCGACAATGACTCGATGATAGTGATGAAGAAGACAAAGCTCGTAAAATGAAAAGGCATGCCTATGCCTCATGACCAAAGAATTGGATGAAGACAAAAGTGATAGTTCGTACACCGAGGAAACAAGCCTATGTTTAATGGCTAAAGAATCGATGAAACCGAGGTAACATCTAGTTCCCGTTCTTCATCTAATGCATTCACATCTAACACCGCACAATCCTCTAGTCTTCCATTAGATACAAGAGACCTAGTCCAAAATCTCATGACTAAATTTGATGAAATTGAAAAGAATCATGAAATTCGGAAAAGGAATGCAAGGATCTAAGAAAAGAGAATAAGAGGTTAAAGAAAGAACGGATAAAACAAGAGCCGAATTAACTAGTAAGGAGACCTACTTAAATGATCAACAAAAAGCAGATGACCATACATCCGTTACCAACGATCGCTAAGAAGAACTCCTCACCAAGAAAGGTAATCACCGCACCACTAAAAGCACCACTTACAAACCCTCAAAAAGGTTTGGATCCGATCCGGTCTTGGCTATAACAAATGATGAACGTAGGATAATAGTCAACACAATTCTAAATTGAGGACCACTAATGGACCAAAATTTAGAAAGGGACGTACCATGTCTCCAACAGATCATCCCGTTCCAAAGTTGAAGTCAAAACCCACCGTAGTGAAACAACAGACTAAATCCTCATTCCAATCATACAAAAACAAAAACCTATCCGAAAGGTAAAGGCAGACTTTTTCCTCGAGGATGATTGGAATATCACACCTCCAAAATACAAGAGGAAACCATTCCACAAAATGCATCACGTGATTAAGAAAATCAATCTAGCTATGTTCCTAGACACATGAAGCAAGAAAGGTTTCCTATTGCATATTGGAAAGTGAAGAAGGATATGAATGCACCAAAAGGTGGAAAAAAGTATCGAATACCTTCGTAAAAATATTAGAAGCTATTTCGCCATGCCTTATACATATGAAGTTGATGACTTCAATTATCCAAAGAGAAGACCTTTTGGATACATACTTGGTATGGGAGGCATGATCGCTAATGATATGGACCCAAACAAAGTTGTTGGGTACCCAAACTTAATTAACTGCTTTGTAGGATGTCCGGTACATAGACAAAGTGGATGTTCCAGACACATGACAGAAACAAGAAATGGATCACCGATTTTAAAGCTTTTGATGGACCCAAAGTCACATTTGGAGGAAAAGAAAACCCCGGCAAGATTAAGGGGAAGGCACAATACTCAAAAACAATCTAAAGATTCAAAATGTGGCATATGTCAAGTGGACTTAACTTCAATCGACGAGCATCACTCAACCCCGTGACAAAGGCTACAATGTGCACTTCAACAAAGAAGGATGCAAAGTGATTCACAATCAAACAAACACAAGTGGTTCTTGCAGTAGAAGACAAGACAACATGTATGTGGTGGATCGGAGAACGCCAAGGCAGAAACATGTCTACTTGTCAAGAATAAACAATCAACAAGTCGGATTTGGCACGTAAGATTAAATCACTCGAATTTCAAGACCATCAACAAACTATCAAAAAGCAAGTTAGTTGAAGGCCTCGCCGTAGATCACATTCAAGAAAGAGAGTCTATGTGATGCTTGTCGAAAGGAAAACAAATAAAAAGCTCATTCAAATCAAAGCCTCATCAATCTACAACAAGAGTTCTACATCTACCGCACATGGACCGTTTGGACCAAATACTCCAAGAAGTGTGAGTGGTAAGAAATATACTCTTGTAGTGGTGGATGACTTCTCAAAATACACCTGGACCATCTTCATGAACAAGAAGAAAGAAACACTCAAGAAGCTACCGACTTGCCGAGAAGACTCCGTAATGAAAAAGAGCTAAAAATTATCAAAATCGATCGATAGAGGCACCGAATTTCTAAATGAAATTATCGAACCTATTGTGAAGAAAATGGAGTACTACATCAACTATCTCAAAGCAGAACTCCACAACAAAATGGTGTAGCAGAAAGAAGAAACAGAACTCTCAAAGAAGCAAATAACAATGATTGTCGAAGCATGCTTGCCAAAGAGATTTTGGGTCAAGCAAAGCAAACACAAGATGCCATACACAAAACAGATCAATCATCAACAAACATCATGGGAAAACTCCATATGAATTATGGAATGGTAGAAAACCCAATATCTCATATTTTCATATGTTTGGATCAAAATGTTTTGTCTTGAACAGAATCATCCGCATACCTTTGATGAGAAGGCCGATGAAGCAATCTTCATGGGATACTCGACACCAAAGAAAGCATTCGAGTACTAAATAAAAGAACATTGGTGATTGAAGAATCAATACATGTGGTTTTTGATGAACCATATACAAATGGTGAAGATCTTCAAGACCAAGAAGAGAAAGCTGCACAGAGGCAAATCTATACAAATGCAACCATACCAGCCTACTATCCCGAATCATCTTTTTGAAAATCAAGAGGAGCCACATATCAATACAACATGAGAAGCACTGAAATTGAAGTTCATGCTCAAGCATGAAGGTATGGAAGCACCAAGTGAAGATCAACTTCAACCGTACCTAAATTGGCTTAGAGACCATCCCGAAGAACAAGTCATTGGAGATATTCACACCGGAGTCGAACAAGAAGACAACCGGAGCACATGCTAACTTGCTTTCTATCACAAGTGGAACCCAAGACCATAGATGATGCAATCCAAGATGCAGATTGGATCACAAACCATGCAAGAAGAACTAAATGAATTTGAAAGAAATGAAGTTTGGGAACTTGTTGACAGACCTGAAATGGCCAACATCATTGGTGCAAAATGGGTATTCAGGAACAAGATGGATGAGCAAGGAACTGTTGTCAGAAACAAAGCAAGGCTAGTTGCAAAAGGATATTCCCAAGATGAAGGAATATATTATGATGAAACCTTTGCTCCAGTAGCAAGATTGGAAGCAATAAGACTTTTTCTAGCATTTGCTGCACACAAAGACTTCAAAGTCTATCAAATGGATGTCAAAAGTGCATTTCTAAACGGACTTTTGGAAGAAGAAGTTTATGTAGAACAACCTCCCGGATTTCAAATCAAAGGAAAAGAAGACAAAGTATACAAACTCAAGAAGGCCCTCTATGGCCTCAAACAGCACCTGTAGAGCCCGGTATGAAACACTCGTCACAATTTCGATCAAGAATGGATTCAACAAAGGAACTATAGACAAAACTCTATTTAAACTAGAGGAAGGGGCAAGCACATTGCTAGTGCAAATCTATGTTGATGACATAATCTTTGGATCAGAAGATGAAAAGTTGTGTGAGAAATTTGCAAACCTAATGAAGAGCAAATTTCAGATGAGCATGACGAGAGAATTAAACTACTTCCTTGGCCTTCAAGTAAAGCAAATGAAGGATGGCATTTTCATTAGTCAAGCAAAATATACAAGAGATTTGATACACAAGTATGGGATGGATACAAGTGGCACAGCAGACACACCAATGTGTGCCGAGTCATACTTGGAAAAGATGAAGGAGGAAAAGATGTTGATCGAAAATGTATAGAGGAATTATTGGATCATTATTATACTTAATCGCAAGCAGACCCGATATTGCATTTGCGTAGAGAGTGTGTGCTAGATTTCAAGCTCAACCAAAAGAATCACATCTTCTAGCAAAGCCTAAAAGGATAATCAAATACTTGAAACACACCATCAATGTTGGCATTTGATACCCAAAAGATGGAGGATTTACACCGATATCATATTCGACTCGACTATGCCGGATGCAAAATAGATAGAAAAAGCACCTCGGAACATGCCAAATGCTAGAACCGACTAGTCTCATGGTTCAAGAAAAAGCAAAACTCTATATCTACATCAACAATGAAGCGAATATATAGCAACAGGTAGTCAGCCAGGCACAAGTACCGTGGATAAGACAACAAGCCTAAGGGACTATGGAATCGAAGAGAAAACAATCCCAATCATGTGTGACAACACAAGTGCAATATCTATTACGTAAAATCCAAAGATTGCATTCAAGAACAAAGCACATTGATGTAAGACATCATTTTATCGAGACCATGTTGAAAAGGAGATGTCATCCTAAAATACATATCCACCGAAGACCAACCGGCCGACATCTTCACTAAACCACTCGCTATGAAAGATTTAGTATGTTGAGAACCGAGTTAGGGATGATTGAAATTGACTAAGTATCAACGAGCGGCTAACTTGAGTAATCGGCTAAGTGACTTCATCAATCGGTACAACCTTTGCCGTTACAGAGATGTAGCAGGTAAGGCACCGGTATCCAAAGCAGAGGTAACTTAACCGATTGTTAGGAACAGTTCAATGAAGCAGCTCAGTGAAGAACTCATTGGACCGGTTAAGTGACCACCGAAGGCGGACAAATTCAAAGTGTGAACAAAATCAATTCTGAATACACGTGGAGAAAAAGGAAATTATGGAGGATTATTCAAGACACACGTGGCGATCACTTTATGATCATGGAGGTAATTATATTATTTTTTGAATTATAAACTCCTCGATTCCCGGGCTCTATCATTACTTGCCTCAAACCACTCCCCCTCTACGCTCGAATATCGCGTTTTTCATACACAAAATCACGCCATTATGTCACTAAATCCTTCCATATTCAAACCACGTTCACACTACCCAAATCACACTATATAAACAAGACTTAGAGATTTTCGAGATCCTTACGCTCTCTTGCAAATTACAACCCTACTCTTGTTTATCTCTATTGCAAACTCAAGTTCATTTTCAAACCCCTCTCCCTCTCACAAATGGCATCATCTTCCTCAATCACTCAAGCTGGGTACGAAAAATCGATTGACACCGGCTCATTCTTCCAAGCGTAACACTACCCGAAACCGTGTGGAAATGATGAGCATGCCAAAAGGTTGGCAAAGCAGTCGCGAAAAACTAAAATTATCCACCTTCCTCAATCCTCCAATAATCGAAGTGTGTTATGAAAGTCCGATTTCCTTTCGGAAATCTCGCACAATACGTGCCCGGGCTCCCTACCGAAGAAGGTGACAAGTTCGAAGAAGACAAGATTGTTGCATCCATAAATGGCAAAGACGTGGTGATTACAAAGAAAGGTAATCCGAAAACATCTCAAACTTTCAAATAAGTGGTCAAGCAAAAGTGACATTGATACCACAGACTTAGATGAATTCTCGGGCAATCATTGCCAAAACGGCAAACCCAGGATCCACAAAAGTAAATTGTCTCGTATCCGAGTTGAAGTGCCCATTTAATGAGTTTAGTGCCCTAATTGGCAAAACCATTGAAGGAAAGTTGGGAGCAAATCATGCCATGACAGTAAATTAGAATGCGGTTAACGGGAATCATCTATAACAAGCTACGATTTAATTGGGCAAAATACTTCTTTTTGAGAATTAAAGAGCAAATCCAAGGTGAAGTAAAAGCAAAGCGAAAAGGGATAAAAGAGGGAAAGACAATGAAAGGACAATTCGGGTGAAAAAGTCATACGGGATACAAAAGTGCACTATCTCGTTGCAATGTCTCAAAGTCCCCTCTCGTACAACTCCACAGATCGCATGAATCCAAAGTCATGTTTACTTATGTCAAACCACAAAAGAAGGCAGCAGAGAAGGAAAGAGGAAGAAATCCTCACACAACACCACAAGTCAAAGAAAGAAACAAAAGGTCGTGCGAAGTCCGGAAAAGACAGACTTTGGAAAATTAATTGATGAAGAAGAAGGTAAGAGGATTCGACAATGAGGAAGCACAAGCAAGTGAAGAAAATGCCGTGAGGATGAACAGCATCCAAATGAAGAAAGCACTGGAGAAGATGAGGAATCTCTGAAGAAGCCGTACAATTGTCCGTAAACGATATGATGACCGAATTGCGTAATATCTTGAATGGAAGGAAGGCGATTCCGTACAACAACTTCAAGACATAGACCACATGCTTACCGAAGAAGCTTGGTTATTTGATTTTCGGGAATCACAACACTTGTAGGAGTACTTGATGAATCACCACTATGGGAATTGGTTGATGCACCAAGGCAAAGATGCTCCGACATCCGGGGAGACGTAATGATGACTCGACGGTGGTGATGATGATCATGATGATGATGATGATAATGATCATGATTGTAATGACAATAATGATGATGATTTAGGTAAAGACAGAGAAGAGGATGCTCTTGCACCGATGCACTTGATGACACTACTCTTCTCCGTACATTTTTGAAACCACAAGCCTCCGGCAAGTCTTCAACTCCAAAGAAAGACAAGCCACTCAACCGCCGTCTGTCGTCAATGTTCCACTAACAAAGACAAACATTGTGGACACGGTTCACCGTCGCCACTCCAACCAAGACAACCCCCGGCATGTAGATAGGGGGAACAAGCAGCTCAAGCCACACCAAGATACTCATCTACCCAAATACTTGAAGATCTAGATGTAAATGCAGATGTCACTCAACATCAAGACAAGTGGCCAAGAAACAGATCCGTAACCAAATTGAAACAAGGCACAAACTCTCTAACCGAACACTGGCATTACAAATGAAACTTTTGAGAAAGCGGCAGACTTGCTGGCTGAAGAATTGGAACAGCAAGCAATGTATCTCAGATCCATGACTTCAGCGTTTAATGACAAAAGCTCCTCCATTGAAAACAAGTTTCAAGCCATTGCCGAGTACATTGATGCACAAAACATTGTGGTTCAACAACAGGGAAGTCTGATGAAGCAAAGCCTTAACATCAATATCACCAACAAGCCTTGCAGCCTCGTGCAACACATTTCCCAAGAAAACGAATCACTGGCAGTAGCTTTTGGCACTAGACTTAGGAGTGTCAATGAGAAATTGAATGATCATAACAATAGATTCACCTCTATTGAATCAAAACTTGACTCTCTGATTGGAACGGCAGAGGCCACCAATAGCATCCTACTCCAGCAAAGGGATGATGCTGCCAAAAAGGGGGAAAATCTGGATAAGCCTGAAGGATCAACTTTCAAACCCCCTAACTTCACTGAAGAACAATTGAGAGCAAGAGACAGAGAAATAAGGATCAGAAATGAAGCAGAAGAGCAACAAAGAAGGAGCAGAGAAGAAAGAGAAAAAGCCACAAAGGAACCCTGCATTGGATTTCCTCATCCTATTCAACGAAGAGATGATGATAGAGACAGGTCCGGCAGACAACAAAGGCCTGGATCCACCCAAAGAAAGAGAATCCGTCACCAACACAGACTCAAGACTCGCAGGAAACACCAACAGAGGCAAGAAGCAGCCTCCAAATATACTAAGTGAGAGTACGTAACTTACACCGGTCACCAAAGCAAAGCAGAATATGATGCGTATGTACCGGACCATGTAAGAGAATTTTTAGAGTACAGAAGGACTTTATCCTCACCTCTCACAAGATGAAGCTTGGGCCGATTGGCTAAACTATCAGATGAAAGGATGAGAACCGATATGGCCAAACTCTACAATGAAGTCAAAAGAGAATTTGCACTTCTCAAACAGACCAACAACAAACCAAGTTCAGCCCATACCACTATCCGCAAAGGGACCGAAGACTTGCCACCGCACAACAAGAAGATTTCAAATACATGGCAAGATTCTTCAATCCCATTGGGAGATTGGAGAAACAGGAACAGTGGGGTCTCTACAAAAGTCTCAAATTTGCAGACTCACACATTGCTGAGGCTAGGGAAAGACTTGAAAAATATTTTGGAGAACCTAAGGCCAATGAGACCATGCCGATTTCAATAGACTTTTTGCCAAAAGAGTTTTTCAAAGGTGTATCCGAATACACAGCTTTGGCTTACCGGAAGTGGAAGTTTCCGTAAATTGATTGGAAAGACATTGAAGAGGTTCGACTACAAAGTTCAAAAGGTACAAAGTCGAATTAAGCAAAATGTAGTTTGTAACAGCTTGAATAAATTCTTTGGATCTCATTGCCCCTTGATGGATGAATAAAATTGTTGAAATTTTGTTCGTTGGTTATTATAAATTTTTTTGACTCGCTTATGTTCAAAGCTTATGAGGGTTTTGGCATCATCAAAAAGGGGGAAATTGTTAGGAACATTTTATTATGTTTTGATGATGGCCATACTAGCTGTTATAGCAAGCCTGAAATAAGTTAGAATTCTCTGTATAAGTCTTTACTTAGAGTCTGACATGTTGTATAAGTTGAGTCAGACAAGTATTGTACTAGTTGGTAGGACGGCAAAGTGAAAACAGACATTCGGCAGAGTGAAGCCAGCCAAGCACCAGCAGAGATACAGAGAAGGGATTATGATCTGACTTATAACCAAGGAAGTCTGTGATGACCTTGGATAAGTCTAAGTTATGTTTCAAGTGATGAAACTCAATATTCCAATATGGTGTACACTGATCTCACCCAAATCAAGGATCAGTGAAGTATAAAGATTCTCCTGAAACTAAAACAAAGAAGAAAACAGTGAATCGGCTGAGTACACTGACTGTCGGCAAAGAGAAAACAAAACGGCGAAGAAAGAACTACGGCTAAGTCAGAAGGCTCACTCCACCGTTCTACAGACGGTGAAGAGACACTTACAAGATCAAATTTAATATACATTGAAGATTCAGCAGATCATGCATTAAATGCACAATCATTAAAGGATCAATCAAGGACGGATTTTCTCGCTATACATTTGAAAGAAGAATCCGATCACCGAAATCAAGCGAGAATACAATTAAGGGGAATCAAGAATAAAATCAAGGATTATTCCCTCATTAATATAGCCAACGGACGGAATTTCAAAATCAAGGCTATTCAAGGCTATAAATAGAAGGCATTGACAGAAAAAGAAAATAACGATTAAGAAAAAAAGAAAGCGTAAACTCACAATTAGAAAAGCCTTCTCTCCGAACTTACAAGGATACATCTAGTGATCAACTCAAATATCGAACTACAAAGTCATATTCGAATTGAGATTGATCAAGCAAGTGCGTGAATCACATTCACATCAAACCGAAGCAACCGAATCGAGGCAATCCGAGAAGGAGTTGAAAGTGTGATAGTCGTTGAAGGATTTTGATCTCAAGGAGCAAAGAAAAGGAAGACCGAATCACCGAAGTCGTTGCGGTCAAGGAGTGATAGTCTTGTAGATTGTGAAGCTTGGGAAGCCAAGGACAATCATACCGTTGTATCTCGTGGAAACAATAGTGAATTCCTCCGATCATCACAGAGAAGAGTGGATTAAGGGATTACACCACCCCGAACCACTATAAGCCTTGTGTCAATTTAATTTCGCAATTTACTTTACAAACACTTATTTAATTTGCCTACATCATAACACATATCCGTGATTGTCTAAACCGATTTGAAAACAACATAGTAAGAAGGGACTTATCCGCTGCTCAAAAGCTTTTAAAACACAAGAAAAGTTTTTGAAACTCCACTATAGTCATTCACCCCCCCCCCCCCCCCTCTGACTATAGTTTCACCCTTTCTCTGGGACCAACAATTGGTATCGTAGCAGTGTTTCTAGTATCAGAACCTGTTCAGATCTAATTTCTGGTAACAAGGAGATCACATATTTTCAAAGTAGTTTTCAAATATGAACCATGGACTTTACCTCACCATGACCAATAACCTTGGGAAACCTTGAGGTTGATATCACGAGAATCCACGGGAAAGACAAGCTTCGATCCGCTTCGAGGAGCAATAAATTTGGTCCAGAGTCCGTCAACCCCGCGCAAGTGAAGTACTCCGTGCATCTACTATGAGCTCCGCAAGGATGCCCTGATGAAAACCAAACCGACTCGCGAACCTACATGGGGTGTAAGGCTCAAACCAACAAGATCCATATCAATGAAACACCAAAGTACCGGAGTGGACAACTAAGAAGAATTCCTTCTCACGGGTAGATAATTGGCCGTAGTCAGTTTTAATCACCGTACTCTTTAACTTGGTTGCAGTCACAAGCCATTCAACACTATGGCCGCTATGAATGAGGTCTCTGGCCATCTGATCGTTGAAAGGCTTTGACCCGCTCTTTCCTGAGAATCAAACCATCATGGTCCCGCTCAAATCCACAGAGGCTCTCTGATGCGTGCCGAAATACCGAGCCAACCACATAAAGATGTAGTTCCAAGGATAAAAGCACCGGCCCGTTCGGGTGTAGAAAAACGAGAAATTCGATTCAATCCCCGATATATGCTAACCAACACTGGAACAACAAGAGATCTTGGTTTCCCACGAGCAATCAAACTGGCCATCTTGAAAGTTGAAGGCCTAATCAAAGACCCTTCAGCTGGAAGAACAAACGTGCACAGCCAACATGCCACCAATGCTGCTAGGTAGGTCTCATCCCATAAGTCCTCCTTGATTTAAAGAATGTTAAGGTGAATCTTGTCTTTCTCAGATCTCTGCCACGATGCGTCTTTGATGGTCGCTCCTTTCCCTATCACCGGTTTGGACTTTGGATTCTCTGAAGGGCTTTCGGCACCAAAAGTCGATCCATTTTGCGATTGAAGCCTTGGGATGGTTCATGTCACAAACTTCTCCCTGACACCCAAAAACGCCGCAAATAAATATTGACAACTGTTTGGCAAGGGTTTCGAGTGAGAAGTTGGACCAATTAATTCCGCTGAGCTGAGAATAATTTCTTCGTACAAAGCCCATCTGATAGGAAGGCCGCCAATCTCCCGCAAATCCGTCAGCGAATGGACAACTCCCCAACATCGGCGTGAAGTGTATTGATCTCAGGACACCAAGCTTCACAAAAGGCCCGAATCACATGACTGTCTCTAGCATAAGTAAACAGTGAAGCATACAAAGCATTGTGTAGACCGTTTAGTAACTCATGGTTACGAGAAAGCACGTCTTCAAGCCACCCACAGTAAAGCTCCATAAGGACGAAGGCCCCTTGCGTTTTAAGTTGGGTCCCCCACTGCACCTCATTGGAAACAATTCGACAGCCCAGGGTCGAAAATTCATGCTGTCGATGGTCCTTGTTGTGAAGCGGAGAACGCAAGAAGTATGACGTGTCACCCCGTGAACGTGGGAGCTCGCTATAAAGCTGTGATGACTCCTTATTGTCAGGAAGGTCCTCAGTAGATGAATTGCGCATAAACGGACATACTTGGAGCTTGATCCCAAACTCAGTCTTAGCGTGTGCATCGCGTAGAACAACAAGGCACGTCTGGCCCCGCTCGGTAATGTCTCTGAAAATAGCCATCTCCAATCTCTATAGTGGAGAGGTGAAAATAAATTCAACCTCGAAAGGGTCTCCAGAAAATCTAAAGTGGTAAGGTGAAAATAAATTCAACCTCCAAATGGCCTCTAATCTCTAAAGTGGTGAGGTGAAAATAAATTCAACCTCGAAATAGCCTCCGGAAACTCTAAAGTGATGAGGTGAAAATAAACCTCCAAATGACCTCCAATCTCTAAAGTGGTGAGTTGAAAATAAATTCAACTTCGAAATGGCCTCCAAACTCCAACAGGCATGGTGAAAACGAATTCAACCTCAAAATGGCTCCGATCTATATGGTGGTGAGATGAAAATAAATTCAACCCCAAAATGGCCTCCGGAAACTCTAAAGTGGTGAAGTGAAAATAAATCCAACCTCCAAATGGCCTCCAATCTCTAAAGTAGTGAGTTGAAAATAAATTCAACTTCGAAATGACCTCCAAACTGGCGTGGTGAAAATGAATTCAACCTTGAAATGGGTCCGATCTCTAAGGTGGTGAGATGAAAATAAATTCAACCTTAAAATGGCTTTCAAGCTCCAAAACGGCTAGGTGAAGATATTTGAAGCTCTGAATAGAACGAGCCTAAAAATTCAACAAGTCAAGAAATGAGACGCGTGAAAATAAAAAAAATTAAAAATAAAAAAAAAAAAAAAAAAAGAAATAGAGGTGGGGGACAGAATTTGTCTCCCGAAACGATGTATAAATATGTATATGTGTATACATATTACTAAAAAAATAATAAAAAAATAAATAATAATTATAAAAAAGAAAAAGAATAAGTGGGAAATAAACAATGAACTTGTCACGGTGGATACGGGTTAAATGTGTGATTTGTATATATTGTCATACAAATTTTTATGGTGGTCGGGACCAAACCTACTTCATACTGCCCAACGAAATGTCTTATCAAGGATCCAAAAACGAAATACTATGGGATTTATATTTTCCACCAATGTATCCTTTGTGTTATTTGTCGATTTTTTATTTCGGCCTGGCGATCACCAAAATCATGACCCGTAACCATAATAAAATTTCCCATTGTCATACCGACTTTTTTTTGATATGGTACGTTAAAGAGAAAATAGCATTCCTCAAAAAAAAAAAAAAAAAAAAAAGAAGAGAATATAACAAGAGCTGGAAGGTACGGCCGGAGAATAGTTATTATGCCACAGGTAATTGGATGGTTCAAGTCACACATACACACATCTATTATGTGTGAAAGTTAATAACATTTAATCACAGTTTTTCATTTAGTATCACTAATTTCTCTCTTATGCGTGTATCACTAATTCCCTGCAAGCAACAAAGCAGTTAGAAGTAAACAAATAAGATACATTAGTTTTATGGTGGTCCAGGACCAACCAAATATATACCAAGTCACCAATTTCCAGCAATCATGTTTTTCAAATAATTATATTTTTCCTACAATCAAGATAAAAGTTAATTCCTATTGGTTTGGTCTTACAATGTCAAAGTTGAGGCCAGTGTTCTAAAAATCGCTAGGCGAGGCAGCGCTGGCGGCGCCCGGCGATTCTAGGGTTTTAAGGGGTTTTAGGGTTTTAGGCGCCTTACACTAACCGAGTACAAGTCTCTTGAGTTCCAACATTCAAAGTAATAGCTTTTTACGGTTTGGGGAAAAACTCAGAGTGTAATATCTTTACTTTGGATGACTTGATCCGAAGAATTCTAGTTTACAAAGCTTTTTCCTAGATGGAACCCTAATATCCTAGGGTCGCTGGCGGCGCCCGGGAGAGCGCCTAGGAGCGCCCATGAACGCCCGAGAAAATCGCCCAAAGACCCGTGTCGCCTAGCCGAGATCGCCTAGAGCCAAGTCGAATCGCTTGGGGTGCGCCTAGCGCCTAGGCGGCGCCTAGGCGACCGCATTTTGCGATTTTTAGAACACTGGTTGAGGCTGGACCAAGATAAAATTTACCAATAAAATAAGATTCTCGGCACCTAGGTTTGCCTCCAAACATGCATGCAAAACTACTCCGTTTGTTTTAGCAAAAGCAAATCGGAGAAGTCCCGAAATCGACAATGCTACGACGATTGTGTTTTTAGAACACAACTCTTGTCTATCCTTCAATTCTGGTTTTAGAACGCCACGGGCGTATGCTCTTGTGTTTTTAGAACACAACTCTTGTCTATCCCAAGGATGGACGTGTGCATAAATTTAAGGGGCTAAACCCATCCGGATAAAAAAATATTACATTAAAAAATATGTGTAGTCTAGTCGGATCAATAAAATATTTTTAATCCAGCCCATCCGACGACCTCGATATAGTCCATTAGTCCATCCCGATTTAAAATCCTGTCTCCGTCCTTGCACACTCCCAAAGCTTCTTCATCTTACAAATTAAGTTTTCCGAAGTTACCCCGATCATAAAGAGATATCGCCACCCTTCCCTCCTTTGGATTGGATTAATAGAAGGTGACAGTCTTAAGCATGCTAAAAATGGATCTGCCAGAGGTTTGATATTCACCGCCACCGCCGGAGGAGAAGAGGGAGTTCGCTTCGCGAAGTTCAGTGAAGCTGATGGTGCGAAATTTCTGATATATATCTTTTCGATTTGCCAAATCGTGATCGTAATCTCTACTCAAGTGAATTGCACGCACATTCAATTCAAAGCATCAAAACAACACGGTGAGGTGGTTGAATTATCTACTTACATCACAACACGTGCTTCATCCTTCTCTTTCACAAAAGTAATGAATTGCAGCGCTGCTTGTAACGCCCCGTTCCCGGACACCGAGTCCTTATCCGGAAAGAGCGCTCGGCACATATATTATCAAATAAATTCAATAATATATGTAAGCCTTACGTCATACATCAGAACTAAAACGACACGGAAGATAAAACAACTCAACAACTCGGGGAAACCAAAAGATCGAACACATGGTAATCAATGCTGTGAAAAACTAAATCCAATAAAGAGAACTAATCATCCAACATCCAAATCCCAAGAGATCTCAAAAGAACTTAACCGAATAATCCAAAAGAAAGACAACATTGTTTGAACGTGAAACAACCTGTTTTAAGAAAGAAACAACTAAAAGAACTAAGTCTTCAAAAGCTTCCTCTCAAACTTCATCATCAAAGAACTCGTCAACCGTAGCAACCTCGTTCATCTTCTTTGGGGAAAGGGAAAGACAAACACAACGTAACGGGGTAAGTACAAAAGTACTTAGTAACGCGTAGAAGATCGTATAACCATGATCTCATAAAGAAATAAAAGCAACGCCGTCTTTTATTAATTCATTTCCGTTATTAACCCTAGCTAACTATCATATTATGTTCATAGCATAACATGAGGTTCCAAAAGGTATCTAACTTAGCTCAAGTTTGTTACATCATGAATAACAAGGGCACTACGCCTAGTAATAGGATGTACTAGGACAACTGGGTGCAACCTACTTAAAGACACGCTCTAGTAGCCCCGGGAATATCTGAGTCCCGATAGTGATAACCGGCAGAATGTACCAGACGCTTTATCTAGCCAATCGATTGACCGGCGTGGGTACAGTCTACTTTGTCTGGTCAGAGAACACATCGCGATATTGTACTATGCCTTACCAAGCATTGCATGATGTTTAAGATTATTAATCTAGCACATACGTTTGATTAGATGTTTATCTAGCCACCTAAGTGTTTTCAAGTAAGCTCCCTCACCTACTCTCGTACTTAGACCACTAGACACGGACAAGCCCTAGCAATTACACAGACATCGATAAACTCTAGCTTATCGAAGCAAAAGGCAAATCCAAAGCTTTCGACGGTCCCACACTTCGTCTTTTTAGGGAATCCATGTGGTGCCGGAACTAAACGCATCAAAAGCTAATTCAGGGCTTTGTCACGTAAGGTTATGCAGTAAATATGCTACTATAAAGCTTGAAACACATAAAAGAAAAACAGTACTGGAACAGTCCCTGTCCAAACGATTAAACTTGCTGTACGATATAGAGAAATAGCCGTACGGAAACAAAACTCATCCGTACGGATGAAACACCACTCGGTCGACCGAATGGATAGGCTCGGTTGACCGAGCCTCCCTCTTGCACCTGCTACGCGTTTTTCTTGCACCACAGAGGACAGTTTTCTGCACTCTGCGTTTTCTACTCAAATTCAACCCAAACTCGACTTAAACGAATTAAAACCATGAAAAACAGTCATACAAATTGCTCTACCACTTTACGAAACCTTAATCATACGATAAGAAAACCACGTTACCTTAATTGCGTGGTACAACGAACCAAAGCTTCAACCCGTCAAAAGTTTAACCTTTAAATCCAAACGTTAATGGATTTAAGGATTGTTGATATCAAAACGATCCTCGTCTCGCGGTGATCCTTTCTCTCTTGATGAGTCTGATGAAAAGAACAACGGATTAGCCTCGAAAAGCGAAAGCTTCTTCTCCCCTTTTTTTTTCTTCCTGCGCCTCTCTTCTCAAAATATGCGCCCTCTCTCTTTTTTTTTGTCAAAAACAACTAGGTTAAAATTATGATTAGTTTTCCTTTTATAATCCCAATTACCTAATTATTTTCTTTAAAAAGAAAAATCCTTGTTTATCCCTTTTTTTTTCTTTTTTCGAAAATCCTTTAATTAAAAATAACATAATATTCTGATTTTTGCTAAAAGACAGAATTGCCCTTTTTCAAAAATCGGGATATTACATTCCTCCCCCCTTAAGAGGAGTTTCGTCCTCGAAACTAGATCGTACCTGGTAGATGAGGAAACTCTGGAAACTCGTCGAACATGTCCGCTTCCACTTCCCAAGTGGCTTCCGTCGGTGCATGATTGCTCCATTGCACTAACACTAACGGGATCACTCGTCTCTTTATCATCTTCTCTTCTTTCTATCCGAATCCTTATCGGCTTCTCCACGTAGGAGAGATTATCTTGCAACACTTCCGGATCAATCTCAGATTCCACTTCCACTTTAGATAGACACTTCCTAAGCATCGATACATGGAAAACATTGTGGACTCTAGACATCGACTCTGGTAACCGAAGTCTATAAGCCAACTTCCCAACTCTTTCGATGACATCAAAAGGTCCTACATACCTTGGACTTAGCTTTCCTTTCTGTCCGAACCTCTTGACACCCTTCATTGGCGACGCTCGAAGGTAAACTCTATCCCCGACCTCAAACTCTAGCGGTCTTCTTCTAACGTCGGCCCAACTCTTCTGACGATCTTGAGCGGCTTTCAGATTTTTCCTTATCAACTCAATTTTCTCCTTGGCTTGCTGAACCATCTCCGGCCCTGTGATATGTTTCTCTCCCACTTCATCCCAGTAAAGTGGAGTTCTACACTTCCTACCGTACAAGGCCTCAAAAGGTGGCATTCCCAAACTTGCATGGTAACTATTGTTGTAAGCAAACTCGGCCAAGTTGAGGTAATCTATCCATGATCCTCCGGCGTCCAAAACACAAGCTCTAAGCATGTCCTCGAGAGTCCGAATTGTTCTCTCGATCGCCCATCCGTCCGCGGATGAAACGCCGTACTCAAATCGCCTTCGTCCCAAAAGCTTTCGTAAGCCCTTCCGTAAGCGATCGATAAATCTACTATCCCCGTCGGATACAATAGATAGAGGCACACCATGAAGCTTCACTATATTGTCGATATACATAGTAGCGAACTTCTTTATAGGCATGTCCACTTTACACGGCAAGAAATGGGCTGATTTTGTGAGTCTATCCACAATCACCCAAATCATGTCATGACCGCCTTTAGTCTTTGGCAAACCGGTGTGTTGAGTATTTTATGGTCCATAGTTAAAGTGTTGATTAATTTTCAAAGTCTCTTTTTTAGTGTATAAAGCTTTTAATGTGTCCTTATTAGTACTTATATTATATAATGTGTCACTAACCGATCCTGAAGCTAAATGCTTACATAAATGACCATCCCTTATGTTTTGATGTGGTACAGGTACATATATAATTAATTATAAGTACTAGAGTGATTTTTATGTGATGACATTTTTATGTATGATTTTTATATCATACAAGATGGCATTGTTATGCAACTTGTACAATACATTGTGTATTTGATTAAATGTAACACACAATATATCACATTAAAGCTTGTAAATTAATTATCTGGATTTTATTATTTTATCCGGCCCCTTTATCCTATACAAATAACCTTAAAATCCTTTTCTCCACTCTTCAATTTGTTTGAAATGGTTAATACCATCCTCCGTCTTTCTCTCCTTCAATTCTCTGCAATCGAAACGGCATTTATCAATTGCCCCCTTGAAACCCGCCTTCCAATTAACTCCATTGATTTCCCGATATTCTCTGCATTTACCTCATCTCCCCAATCTCCGATTCTGGCCATCATCTTTCTTCACATGCCGAATTCTTTTTAGGTAAGAACACAGAAGCTGCATTGAATCGGGTTTCGAACAACCACGTCTCTATACGATTTTGGAAAGTTCGAAGAAAGAAAGCTTCTATCATTATGGAAAATCATTGCTGATTCGATACGGGCTCTGTAACTGCAACGTGTTCACACACGAAGGCAGTAATTCAAGCACTCCATTGTCGATTCCGAATGATACGCAGTCAACGTCTCTTGCAAGGTGTAAGCTTTCCAAGTTAATATCGTATTTCAGCTTTTTATTACACTGATATCGGACATTTACTATGTTGATTATGTCACGTGGCCTTGACTGCAGGTTTATACACTCCCTTTGGCAGTCTTGAAACAAAAGGCTTGGCCTTTGGGTCAACAATGGTGATTTGGTGAATCTTCAGCCTGATTCTGAGCAATTGCCATCAATCCCCGCTGATTCTGGAGGCTGCTCTATCAAATTCACCATGTGCGAATTCTGAACCAAGCTCTAAGCCAATGGTAAAATGGCTGAACCCCTTAATTGCGGTTTAATCATCTGATTAATGGCTGGTTTAGGTCACTGAGCCCTATTAATCAGTTGATCAAATGTCCCTGTCCCGCGGTCTGATTATGGTTCAGCCGTATCTCTATGGTTGAAACATAATCCCCAAACCAATATGATGAGAAACCCTTATTAAGTTGGCTGAATTTTATTGGGTTGTCTGATTGGTCCCGGTTGCCCCTCCCCTGGTCTATTTGAACTATATTTAGAGGAATCAATCGGTTTAACAGTGATTGCGTGGTTAACCATACTAAAACCGTGGCTCATTGGCTAGTACTACTCCCTCCCTTTGCCTGACGGCCCCATAAGGGAGTTTACATAGCTCATTGACCAAAAACCAAAATCTTGGTTACCATTGCCGGATGATCACTGCATTTAGTGCCTCGGATTTCATATGATTCCCTCTGATTTAGTTCACACCATTAGTCTCAAGGTCTTTCATACCTTTAAGGCTATAAATAGCCAGGCACATTAACGGGTTGCATCGCATCACTGAACTCTCTGAGTTTTAAGCAATCCTACATTTTTAGTAGAGTCTAAAAATTCCCTTGCTTGTGTGAGTTTGAGAGTGTCAGTGTGAGTTGTATCAACCCTTGGTGAGACCAAGCCCCGTTGATACTGTGTCTGCGATTTTCTGGAATCAAGAAACTCAGTGCCACTGAGGATTTCAAGATCAGAACATTGCTGTGACTGAAATTATGCCTGATAATTTCAGTGGTGTCTACTTACTGGTTGTGTAAGTGTTTTGTCTCTAATTTAAACTTTTTCTGCTGCTTAAGTGTTAAATTAGGGTGTTTCTTATTCCTGATAATTTACTATCATTAAACTGTGATTGATTGTAGACTTTCTTGACTGAATCATTCCAGAAGGAGTGTGGTCCAAGGGTGGACAATAGGTCTGAGAAAATACAGTCTAGGTTCGGTTTAATTGTAGTAAGATTGGTCAGTGAATAAGGTCCTGTTGCTTGTCCTTTTTATCCACCGTCTGTTTTGTGAATCAGAGAAAAAAAATTCCCTGATTCTGGTGTGTCTGTGTCTGTGTGTTTTGGTTTATATTCTTTGCTGAATTTATATCCTGCTAATCTGTCTTGCCTCTGCACACTTGCACATCTTGACACCACACTTGCTTGCTGCACTTTGGTTATATCCTTGTGCATCTGAGTCTGCTACACCTGCTCTATTGTAGTGCTCACTTTTGTGGCCTGCTCTGTTTTGCTGTGATCTGGAAATCACCATCATCTGCTGTTCACTACTTTGTTGGCCTGCTACTCCTTCACCTTGCTGAATATACTATCAGCTTGTAATAGGCTTGCATAGTTTTTCTGTTGATCTGCTGTACCATTTTGTGCTCATCTTTTTGATTCACAGTGTTGATAGTCTTGGTTCTTAACTTTGACTATCCCTTCTGGGAATCAACTGAGTGGTCAGCCTAGTCTTGATCATCTCACTGTTGTACTTATTTGAGCTTTTGGTATCTTAATCTGTTATAGTGTTCTTACTGCCCTGTAAACTGAAACTTGCTGATCTGAAAATCATTGAACCTGAACTTGAAGTATTTGTGCAATCTTTTATAAGCTTCACCTTGCTGCTTTGTATTTTATTTTAATAAATAGAGTTTGTTTTATCATTTTGAGTCACAAGTTTATTTTGTTTGCGTTTGGTATCTGCACCTAAGCTAATTGTTTAATCTGCCTCTAAATTGTTTTAAGTTTATCTGCATATATCTCTCGTGTATCCAACTTATTGATCACTTGTATTGTTATCATAAATTGTATCTGAATATCCTTTGGTGTTTTGATTTGATCACTTAGTCTGTTCACTAAATCAGTTATATATCATTTGGATGTTTAAGTGATTGTTTTGTTTTGATCACATAGGCTTCTACCACTTAGTCTAATAATTAATTTTGTCTGTGCTTCCGGGACTTAGTTAATTAGGACTAAAATTGGTAGTAACACACTCCGGTCTTGCATAAATTGAAATAAGTTTAAAAAGAGACCGTGATCCATTCACCCCCCCTCTGGATCACCCTGCGCATAGATCCTAACAATTGGTATCAGAGCAAGGTTACCTAGTGATCAAAACTTCGGTATTAATTTTTAGTGATTCCCCTAGTTCTGTCCTTTTTGATATATTTATTTCTTTGATATAACTTGGTCTTGTCAAGAGTTTTGTTTTGCAGTTTCAGACTGATCAAGTTTATCCATCCGCTCTACATCAGTGTTTGCACATCACTCACACACTTTTTTAATTTGCATTCTTGCATTAAAAAAAAATTTTAAAATTAAAAAAAATCTTGTTTTCATTTAGTATAGCATTGTAGATTTTTGCATTGTAATTCTTGCGTTATATTGCATGGCTTCATTAAATAACTCTTCGAACCCGAGGGAGGGCTTATCTTTGATAAGACCTCCGTACTTTGACGGTTCGGGTTTTATTCAATGGAAGCGTTCGATGATGACTCACGTCCAACAAACGGATTACCAACTTTGGATAATCATTAATAAAGGTCCGTTTGTTCCGACAAAGTCTATCACCGAAGGAGGTGTTACCTCAACGGTTGAAAAGAGTGAAGACGAATTTGACACCGAGGACTTCAAAAAGATGTCCTTAAATGCCAAAGCCGTCGCCATTCTAATCAACTCATTGAGTCCCTCCGAAAACCGAGCCGTTGCCGTGTGAGACGCCAAAGAAATTTGGGAGGCTTTAATTAAAAGACATGAGGGCACCAAGTAAGGTTAAGAAGTCAAAAATAAGTCAACCGAGTCAAGCATATGAGTCTTTTCAAGCTAAACCTCACGAGTCCATCATTGACATTGACAATAGATTCACGGACATAGTAAATGCATTAAGTTCCCTCGGTAAGGTCATCTCTATAGAAGACCGAATTATAAGTTACTTCGATCCCTCACTCCCGAACGGGAAGCCAAGGCTACGGCCATAGAGGAAGCGAAGGATCTTTCGGTCTTGTCTAAAGATGAACTTATAGGGACACTTTTGGTTTATGAACAACATTTGCATACACGTAAAGTTAAACACATCGAGTCAAGCGTTCCCGCACTCCGAGCTAAAGAAGAGTCATCTTCCGAGGAAGAAGAATCCGATGATGAAGAAGATAGTGAAGATATAAATGCTTTGATCCAAGAATTTGCATGTTTTGTGCGAAATAAGAAAAATCGAAGCAAATTTTTCAAGAAAAAGAAAGACCGTCAAGAAGCCCGATGCTTCGGATGTGATCAAAAGGGTCACATCAAGAAAGATTGTCCTCATAGACGGTCAGAGAAATCTAACAAGAGTTCGGATTCCAAGTCGAAAGAAAAGAACTCTGGAAAGAAAGTCTTGGCGGCTACTTGGGATGATAGCTCTGAATCCGACAATGACAACAAATCCGAGAGAGCAACTTTATGTTTTTCTGGGCATGTGAAGTATGATGATAGTGGAAATGAGAGCGACAGTGATAGTGAGACCACTACCCCCTCATTTAATGCTTTGAATGATCAACTCGTAAATGAAAACCAAGCTTTAAAACTCGAGATCATGACATTGAATGAACTTAAGGAACAACATCACACACAAGTCACTTCACTCATCTCCACACTAAGTCAAGTGGAACTTAAGCTCCAAGACACATTAGTTGAGAATGATTCTTTAAAACGAGAGGTTGCTACACAGAAACAAGTCATTCAAAGACTTGAAGATAGTTGTGAAAAACTTAAGCAACAACCTTCTCCTATTAAAGACTCAAAGGAAAACAAGTTGACCTTGAACCCACACACGTGGATACAATTGTCAAGTCAACAAGTCAACCCAGCTCTTCTAAGACTGTCCTAGAGCCTAGGCCCATTGCCCTAGCACACACATCACAAAAGAATGCTAAATCTACACCTACACACACATCACAGCATTCTAAACCACAACATCATGCTTATATGTATGATAGAAGAAGTTCAAGGAGTCCTACTCGAAAGAACAATTTCAATCATGCACATAACACTACACCTAGGACTGCATACACTCAATCATATAGTCATCATGATCCTAGGGTACACCAAGCACCCGACTACACCTACCGGCATCCTCATATCACTCCATTCATTGCACATCTTATGTTTTTACAAGATGAAATCAATCGAATGTGCTCGAATGCATACTACGAAAAACCGTTCTATGGTCAAGACGAACAAACCCTACTAGGCCCACTTGGACTAGAAAGGCAAGGCCTAGACAAAAAGTTCGACAAGTATGGGTTCGAAAAGATTCATTGAAGGCTAACCCCCAAGGACCCACAAAATAAAGGGTACCTCGGTCAATTATTAATTTTTTACAGGTATATCTTCAATCAAGGGGGAGCAATGAACCATGAGAAATAAGTAGTCATTGATGAGATCATAGAAGCACCGCTTCGAACTATCTTGTGCCCTTATTTCTACAACAGGGAGGTATCTCATTATATTTTTATTTTTAAGTATTTTATGGTCTTTTTAACTCTACCCCGTAGTCCTTTTAAAACTAAATTTTGATCAATTTTCAAACTAAGGAGAGAATTTTATATTAAAGCTTTTTTACAAGTTTTGAAAGCTCTATTTAAGGGGGAGTTTGATTCTCTTAAATGTCTTTTTTACAAGTTTTGAAAGCTCTATTTAAGGGGGAGTTTGATTCTCTTAAATGTTTTTAAAATGTCTCTTAAAAGCTTTAAAGTAGATATTTTGAAAATGAATCAAAGGGGGAGAATGTTGAGTATTTTATGGTCCATAGTTAAAGTGTTGATTAATTTTCAAAGTCTCTTTTTTAGTGTATAAAGCTTTTAATGTGTCCTTATTAGTACTTATATTATATAATGTGTCACTAACCGATCCTGGTTTAAACGCTTACATAAATGACCATCCCTTATGTTTTGATGTGGTATGTACATATATAATTAATTATAAGATCTTAGAGTGATTTTTATGTGATTTACATTTTTATGTATGATTTTTATATCATACAAGATGGCATTGTTATGCAACTTGTACAATACATTGTGTATTTGATTAAATGTAACACACAATATATCACATTAAAGCTTGTAAATTAATTATCTGGATTTTATTATTTTATCCGGCCCCTTTATCCTATACAAATAACCTTAAAATCCTTTTCTCCACTCTTCAATTTGTTTGAAATGGTTAATACCATCCTCCGTCTTTCTCTCCTTCAATTCTCTGCAATCGAAACGGCATTTATCAATTGCCCCCTTGAAACCCGCCTTCCAATTAACTCCATTGATTTCCCGATATTCTCTGCATTTACCTCATCTCCCCAATCTCCGATTCTGGCCATCATCTTTCTTCACATGCCGAATTCTTTTTAGGTAAGAACACAGAAGCTGCATTGAATCGGGTTTCGAACAACCACGTCTCTATACGATTTTGGAAAGTTCGAAGAAAGAAAGCTTCTATCATTATGGAAAATCATTGCTGATTCGATACGGGCTCTGTAACTGCAACGTGTTCACACACGAAGGCAGTAATTCAAGCACTCCATTGTCGATTCCGAATGATACGCAGTCAACGTCTCTTGCAAGGTGTAAGCTTTCCAAGTTAATATCGTATTTCAGCTTTTTATTACACTGATATCGGACATTTACTATGTTGATTATGTCACGTGGCCTTGACTGCAGGTTTATACACTCCCTTTGGCAGTCTTGAAACAAAAGGCTTGGCCTTTGGGTCAACAATGGTGATTTGGTGAATCTTCAGCCTGATTCTGAGCAATTGCCATCAATCCCCGCTGATTCTGGAGGCTGCTCTATCAAATTCACCATGTGCGAATTCTGAACCAAGCTCTAAGCCAATGGTAAAATGGCTGAACCCCTTAATTGCGGTTTAATCATCTGATTAATGGCTGGTTTAGGTCACTGAGCCCTATTAATCAGTTGATCAAATGTCCCTGTCCCGCGGTCTGATTATGGTTCAGCCGTATCTCTATGGTTGAAACATAATCCCCAAACCAATATGATGAGAAACCCTTATTAAGTTGGCTGAATTTTATTGGGTTGTCTGATTGGTCCCGGTTGCCCCTCCCCTGGTCTATTTGAACTATATTTAGAGGAATCAATCGGTTTAACAGTGATTGCGTGGTTAACCATACTAAAACCGTGGCTCATTGGCTAGTACTACTCCCTCCCTTTGCCTGACGGCCCCATAAGGGAGTTTACATAGCTCATTGACCAAAAACCAAAATCTTGGTTACCATTGCCGGATGATCACTGCATTTAGTGCCTCGGATTTCATATGATTCCCTCTGATTTAGTTCACACCATTAGTCTCAAGGTCTTTCATACCTTTAAGGCTATAAATAGCCAGGCACATTAACGGGTTGCATCGCATCACTGAACTCTCTGAGTTTTAAGCAATCCTACATTTTTAGTAGAGTCTAAAAATTCCCTTGCTTGTGTGAGTTTGAGAGTGTCAGTGTGAGTTGTATCAACCCTTGGTGAGACCAAGCCCCGTTGATACTGTGTCTGCGATTTTCTGGAATCAAGAAACTCAGTGCCACTGAGGATTTCAAGATCAGAACATTGCTGTGACTGAAATTATGCCTGATAATTTCAGTGGTGTCTACTTACTGGTTGTGTAAGTGTTTTGTCTCTAATTTAAACTTTTTCTGCTGCTTAAGTGTTAAATTAGGGTGTTTCTTATTCCTGATAATTTACTATCATTAAACTGTGATTGATTGTAGACTTTCTTGACTGAATCATTCCAGAAGGAGTGTGGTCCAAGGGTGGACAATAGGTCTGAGAAAATACAGTCTAGGTTCGGTTTAATTGTAGTAAGATTGGTCAGTGAATAAGGTCCTGTTGCTTGTCCTTTTTATCCACCGTCTGTTTTGTGAATCAGAGAAAAAAAATTCCCTGATTCTGGTGTGTCTGTGTCTGTGTGTTTTGGTTTATATTCTTTGCTGAATTTATATCCTGCTAATCTGTCTTGCCTCTGCACACTTGCACATCTTGACACCACACTTGCTTGCTGCACTTTGGTTATATCCTTGTGCATCTGAGTCTGCTACACCTGCTCTATTGTAGTGCTCACTTTTGTGGCCTGCTCTGTTTTGCTGTGATCTGGAAATCACCATCATCTGCTGTTCACTACTTTGTTGGCCTGCTACTCCTTCACCTTGCTGAATATACTATCAGCTTGTAATAGGCTTGCATAGTTTTTCTGTTGATCTGCTGTACCATTTTGTGCTCATCTTTTTGATTCACAGTGTTGATAGTCTTGGTTCTTAACTTTGACTATCCCTTCTGGGAATCAACTGAGTGGTCAGCCTAGTCTTGATCATCTCACTGTTGTACTTATTTGAGCTTTTGGTATCTTAATCTGTTATAGTGTTCTTACTGCCCTGTAAACTGAAACTTGCTGATCTGAAAATCATTGAACCTGAACTTGAAGTATTTGTGCAATCTTTTATAAGCTTCACCTTGCTGCTTTGTATTTTATTTTAATAAATAGAGTTTGTTTTATCATTTTGAGTCACAAGTTTATTTTGTTTGCGTTTGGTATCTGCACCTAAGCTAATTGTTTAATCTGCCTCTAAATTGTTTTAAGTTTATCTGCATATATCTCTCGTGTATCCAACTTATTGATCACTTGTATTGTTATCATAAATTGTATCTGAATATCCTTTGGTGTTTTGATTTGATCACTTAGTCTGTTCACTAAATCAGTTATATATCATTTGGATGTTTAAGTGATTGTTTTGTTTTGATCACATAGGCTTCTACCACTTAGTCTAATAATTAATTTTGTCGTGCTTCCGGGACTTAGTTAATTAGGACTAAAATTGGTAGTAACACACTCCGGTCTTGCATAAATTGAAATAAGTTTAAAAAGAGACCGTGATCCATTCACCCCCCTCCGGATCACCCCGCGCATAGATCCTAACAATTGGTATCGGGAAGCGAAGCGTTACCTAGTGATCAAAACTTCGGTATTAATTTTTAGTGATTCCCCTAGTTCTGTCCTTTTTGATATATTTATTTCTTTGATATAACTTGGTCTTGTCAAGAGTTTTGTTTTGCAGTTTCAGACTGATCAAGTTTATCCATCCGCTCTACATCAGTGTTTGCACATCACTCACACACTTTTTTAATTTGCATTCTTGCATTAAAAAAAAATTTTAAAATTAAAAAAAATCTTGTTTTCATTTAGTATAGCATTGTAGATTTTTGCATTGTAATTCTTGCGTTATATTGCATGGCTTCATTAAATAACTCTTCGAACCCGAGGGAGGGCTTATCTTTGATAAGACCTCCGTACTTTGACGGTTCGGGTTTTATTCAATGGAAGCGTTCGATGATGACTCACGTCCAACAAACGGATTACCAACTTTGGATAATCATTAATAAAGGTCCGTTTGTTCCGACAAAGTCTATCACCGAAGGAGGTGTTACCTCAACGGTTGAAAAGAGTGAAGACGAATTTGACACCGAGGACTTCAAAAAGATGTCCTTAAATGCCAAAGCCGTCGCCATTCTAATCAACTCATTGAGTCCCTCCGAAAACCGAGCTGTTGCCGCATGTGAGACTGCCAAAGAAATTTGGGAGGCTTTAATTAAAAGACATGAGGGCACCAGTAAGGTTAAGAAGTCAAAAATAAGTCAACTGAGTCAAGCATATGAGTCTTTTCAAGCTAAACCTCACGAGTCCATCATTGACATTGACAATAGATTCACGGACATAGTAAATGCATTAAGTTCCCTCGGTAAGGTCATCTCTATAGAAGACCAGAATTATAAGTTACTTCGATCCCTCACTCCCGAATGGGAAGCCAAGGCTACGGCCATAGAGGAAGCGAAGGATCTTTCGGTCTTGTCTAAAGATGAACTTATAGGGACACTTTTGGTTTATGAACAACATTTGCATACACGTAAAGTTAAACACATCGAGTCAAGCGTTCCCGCACTCCGAGCTAAAGAAGAGTCATCTTCCGAGGAAGAAGAATCCGATGATGAAGAAGATAGTGAAGATATAAATGCTTTGATCCAAGAATTTGCATGTTTTGTGCGAAATAAGAAAAATCGAAGCAAATTTTTCAAGAAAAAGAAAGACCGTCAAGAAGCCCGATGCTTCGGATGTGATCAAAAGGGTCACATCAAGAAAGATTGTCCTCATAGACGGTTAGAGAAATCTAACAAGAGTTCGGATTCCAAGTCGAAAGAAAAGAAGAACTTTGGAAAGAAAGTCTTGGCGGCTACTTGGGATGATAGCTCTGAATCCGACAATGACAACAAATCCGAGAGAGCTACTTTATGTTTTGCTGGGCATGTGAAGTATGATGATAGTGGAAACGAGAGCGACAGTGATAGTGAGACCCCTACCCCCTCATTTAATGCTTTGAATGATCAACTCGTAAATGAAAACCAAGCTTTAAAACTCGAGATCATGACATTGAATGAACTTAAGGAACAACATCACACACAAGTCACTTCACTCATCTCCACACTAAGTCAAGTGGAACTTAAGCTCCAAGACACATTAGTTGAGAATGATTCTTTAAAACGAGAGGTTGCTACACAGAAACAAGTCATTCAAAGACTTGAAGATAGTTGTGAAAAACTTAAGCAACAACCTTCTCCTATTAAAGACTCAAAGGGAAAACAAGTTGACCTTGAACCCACACACGTGGATACAATTGTCAAGTCAACAAGTCAACCCAGCTCTTCTAAGACTGTCCTAGAGCCTAGGCCCATTGCCCTAGCACACACATCACAAAAGAATGCTAAATCTACACCTACACACACATCACAGCATTCTAAACCACAACATCATGCTTATATGTATGATAGAAGAAGTTCAAGGAGTCCTACTCGAAAGAACAATTTCAATCATGCACATAACACTACACCTAGGACTGCATACACTCAATCATATAGTCATCATGATCCTAGGGTACACCAAGCACCCGACTACACCTACCGGCATCCTCATATCACTCCATTCATTGCACATCTTATGTTTTTACAAGATGAAATCAATCGAATGTGCTCGAATGCATACTACGAAAAACCGTTCTATGGTCAGTACGAACAGCCTACTAGGCCCACTTGGACTAGAAAGGCAAGGCCTAGACAAAAAGTTCGACAAGTATGGGTTCGAAAAGATTCATTGAAGGCTAACCCCCAAGGACCCACAAAATAAAGGGTACCTCGGTCAATTATTAATTTTTTACAGGTATATCTTCAATCAAGGGGGAGCAATGAACCATGAGAAATAAGTAGTCATTGATGAGATCATAGAAGCACCGCTTCGAACTATCTTGTGCCCTTATTTCTACAACAGGGAGGTATCTCATTATATTTTTATTTTTAAGTATTTTATGGTCTTTTTAACTCTACCCCGTAGTCCTTTTAAAACTAGCTTTGATCAATTTTCAAACTAAGGGGGAGAGAATTTTATATTAAAGCTTTTTTACAAGTTTTGAAAGCTCTATTTAAGGGGGAGTTTGATTCTCTTAAATGTCTTTTTTACAAGTTTTGAAAGCTCTATTTAAGGGGGAGTTTGATTCTCTTAAATGTTTTTAAAATGTCTCTTAAAAGCTTTAAAGTAGATATTTTGAAAATGAATCAAAGGGGGAGAATGTTGAGTATTTTATGGTCCATAGTTAAAGTGTTGATTAATTTTCAAAGTCTCTTTTTTAGTGTATAAAGCTTTTAATGTGTCCTTATTAGTACTTATATTATATAATGTGTCATAACTAACTGATCCTGAAGTTTAAACGCTTACATAAATGACCATCCTTATGTTTTGATGTGGTACAGTACATATATAATTAATTATAAATACTTAGAAGTGATTTTTATGTGATGACATTTTTATGTATGATTTTTATATCATACAAGATGGCATTGTTATGCAACTTGTACAATACATTGTGTATTTGATTAAATGTAACACACAATATATCACATTAAAGCTTGTAAATTAATTATCTGGATTTTATTATTTTATCCGGCCCCTTTATCCTATACAAATAACCTTAAAATCCTTTTCTCCACTCTTCAATTTGTTTGAAATGGTTAATACCATCCTCCGTCTTTCTCTCCTTCAATTCTCTGCAATCGAAACGGCATTTATCAATTGCCCCCTTGAAACCCGCCTTCCAATTAACTCCATTGATTTCCCGATATTCTCTGCATTTACCTCATCTCCCCAATCTCCGATTCTGGCCATCATCTTTCTTCACATGCCGAATTCTTTTTAGGTAAGAACACAGAAGCTGCATTGAATCGGGTTTCGAACAACCACGTCTCTATACGATTTTGGAAAGTTCGAAGAAAGAAAGCTTCTATCATTATGGAAAATCATTGCTGATTCGATACGGGCTCTGTAACTGCAACGTGTTCACACACGAAGGCAGTAATTCAAGCACTCCATTGTCGATTCCGAATGATACGCAGTCAACGTCTCTTGCAAGGTGTAAGCTTTCCAAGTTAATATCGTATTTCAGCTTTTTATTACACTGATATCGGACATTTACTATGTTGATTATGTCACGTGGCCTTGACTGCAGGTTTATACACTCCCTTTGGCAGTCTTGAAACAAAAGGCTTGGCCTTTGGGTCAACAATGGTGATTTGGTGAATCTTCAGCCTGATTCTGAGCAATTGCCATCAATCCCCGCTGATTCTGGAGGCTGCTCTATCAAATTCACCATGTGCGAATTCTGAACCAAGCTCTAAGCCAATGGTAAAATGGCTGAACCCCTTAATTGCGGTTTAATCATCTGATTAATGGCTGGTTTAGGTCACTGAGCCCTATTAATCAGTTGATCAAATGTCCCTGTCCCGCGGTCTGATTATGGTTCAGCCGTATCTCTATGGTTGAAACATAATCCCCAAACCAATATGATGAGAAACCCTTATTAAGTTGGCTGAATTTTATTGGGTTGTCTGATTGGTCCCGGTTGCCCCTCCCCTGGTCTATTTGAACTATATTTAGAGGAATCAATCGGTTTAACAGTGATTGCGTGGTTAACCATACTAAAACCGTGGCTCATTGGCTAGTACTACTCCCTCCCTTTGCCTGACGGCCCCATAAGGGAGTTTACATAGCTCATTGACCAAAAACCAAAATCTTGGTTACCATTGCCGGATGATCACTGCATTTAGTGCCTCGGATTTCATATGATTCCCTCTGATTTAGTTCACACCATTAGTCTCAAGGTCTTTCATACCTTTAAGGCTATAAATAGCCAGGCACATTAACGGGTTGCATCGCATCACTGAACTCTCTGAGTTTTAAGCAATCCTACATTTTTAGTAGAGTCTAAAAATTCCCTTGCTTGTGTGAGTTTGAGAGTGTCAGTGTGAGTTGTATCAACCCTTGGTGAGACCAAGCCCCGTTGATACTGTGTCTGCGATTTTCTGGAATCAAGAAACTCAGTGCCACTGAGGATTTCAAGATCAGAACATTGCTGTGACTGAAATTATGCCTGATAATTTCAGTGGTGTCTACTTACTGGTTGTGTAAGTGTTTTGTCTCTAATTTAAACTTTTTCTGCTGCTTAAGTGTTAAATTAGGGTGTTTCTTATTCCTGATAATTTACTATCATTAAACTGTGATTGATTGTAGACTTTCTTGACTGAATCATTCCAGAAGGAGTGTGGTCCAAGGGTGGACAATAGGTCTGAGAAAATACAGTCTAGGTTCGGTTTAATTGTAGTAAGATTGGTCAGTGAATAAGGTCCTGTTGCTTGTCCTTTTTATCCACCGTCTGTTTTGTGAATCAGAGAAAAAAAATTCCCTGATTCTGGTGTGTCTGTGTCTGTGTGTTTTGGTTTATATTCTTTGCTGAATTTATATCCTGCTAATCTGTCTTGCCTCTGCACACTTGCACATCTTGACACCACACTTGCTTGCTGCACTTTGGTTATATCCTTGTGCATCTGAGTCTGCTACACCTGCTCTATTGTAGTGCTCACTTTTGTGGCCTGCTCTGTTTTGCTGTGATCTGGAAATCACCATCATCTGCTGTTCACTACTTTGTTGGCCTGCTACTCCTTCACCTTGCTGAATATACTATCAGCTTGTAATAGGCTTGCATAGTTTTTCTGTTGATCTGCTGTACCATTTTGTGCTCATCTTTTTGATTCACAGTGTTGATAGTCTTGGTTCTTAACTTTGACTATCCCTTCTGGGAATCAACTGAGTGGTCAGCCTAGTCTTGATCATCTCACTGTTGTACTTATTTGAGCTTTTGGTATCTTAATCTGTTATAGTGTTCTTACTGCCCTGTAAACTGAAACTTGCTGATCTGAAAATCATTGAACCTGAACTTGAAGTATTTGTGCAATCTTTTATAAGCTTCACCTTGCTGCTTTGTATTTTATTTTAATAAATAGAGTTTGTTTTATCATTTTGAGTCACAAGTTTATTTTGTTTGCGTTTGGTATCTGCACCTAAGCTAATTGTTTAATCTGCCTCTAAATTGTTTTAAGTTTATCTGCATATATCTCTCGTGTATCCAACTTATTGATCACTTGTATTGTTATCATAAATTGTATCTGAATATCCTTTGGTGTTTTGATTTGATCACTTAGTCTGTTCACTAAATCAGTTATATATCATTTGGATGTTTAAGTGATTGTTTTGTTTTGATCACATAGGCTTCTACCACTTAGTCTAATAATTAATTTTGTCTCGTGCTTCCGGGACTTAGTTAATTAGGACTAAAATTGGTAGTAACACACTCCGGTCTTGCATAAATTGAAATAAGTTTAAAAAGAGACCGTGATCCATTCACCCCCCCTCTGGATCACCCTGCGCATAGATCCTAACACGGTGATGAAATTCATCGTGATATTCTCCCATTTCCATTCTGGTACCTCCAAGGGTTTCAACAAACCTCCTGGTCTTCTGTGTTCTGCTTTCACTCTCTGGCATGTATCACATCTTGCCACAAACTCTGCGATCCCTAACTTCATACCAGGCCACCAATACCTTTCCTTGAGATCTCTATACATCTTAGTGGCTCCTGGATGTACCGCAAAAGCAATCTTATGAGCTTCATCCATAACCTTCTCTCTTAGGCCATCCACATCGGGCACACACAAACGGTCTCCGTACCAAAGATGACCACTCTTGTCCAACCGATAACCCACTCGTAGGCTTCTCTTGAGCTACTCGCTTCAAATTAATCAACACAAATGGTCTTTATCCCGCTTAGCCCGAATCTCATCTAGCAAATCCGACCTTGCCATCAATGGCGCCAAATTCCGAGCTTCACCCTTCCTTTCAATCACTTGAATCCGCATCCTATCCAACCGATCTACGACTTCTTGCAGGGTAGTGATAGCATTAACCGCTCTCCGACTAAGTGCATCAGCTACAACATTCGTTTTACCCGGGTGGTATTGAATGTCCAAGTCGTAATCTTTCACGAACTCCAACCATCTTCTTTGTCTCATGTTCGATTCTCCCGAGTAAAGAAGAACTTAAGACTCTTATGATCCGTGAAGATCCTTGCCTTGACACCATACGTATAGTGTCTCCAAAGCTTCGAGCAAAAACCACCGCCGCCAACTCCAAGTCGTGTGTAAGGTAATTCTTCTCATGCACCTTTAATCGCCTAGATGCAGCAATCACCTTTCCTGATTGCATCAAAACACAACCCAAACCTTGACCCGATGCGTCTGTATATACATCATAGTTATCAAAAACTTCCGGTAATGCTAACACGGGTGATGTGGTCAACTTTTCTTTCAAAGTCTGAAAAGCTTCCTCACATTCACTGGTCCACTCATACTTAACGTTATTTTGAGTAAGCCTCGTGAGAGGTGTAGCTATCTTAGAGAAATCCTTTACAAACTTCCGGTAGTACTTGACTAAACCCAAGAAACTTCTTATCTCTCGTTTCGATGTCGGTCTAGGCCACTTAGAAACGGCTTCTATCTTCGCCGGATCCACCTTAATACCTTCTCCGTAAATTATATGCCCAAGAAAACTCACCTGGTCCAACCAAAACTCGCACTTAGAAAACTTGGCATATAATTTGTTCTCCTTTAAGGTCTGTAGAACTATCCTTAGGTGTTCTTCATGCTCTTCCTCGTTCTTAGAGTACACCAAGATATCGTCTATGAAAACTATCACAAACTTATCGAGATAAGGCATGAAAACTCTTTGCATCAAGTCCATGAATTTCGATGGGGCATTAGTGAGTCCAAACGGCATGACCAAAACCTCATAATGTCCATATCTCGTATCGAAGGTTTGTCTTAGGTATATCCGACACCTTGATCTTCAACCGATGATAACCGGACCTAAGATCAATCTTAGAGAACACCTTCTTACCTTGCAACTGACTGAACAGATCATCAATCCTTGGTAAAGGATACTTATTCTTGATTGTCGGTTTATTCAACTCTCTCGTAGTCGATGCACAAGCGCATACTCCCATCTTTCTTCTTCACAAACAAGACCGGTGCTCCCCACGGTGATGTACTTGGCCGGATGATGTTTTTCTCTAGCATCTCCTTAAGCTGAGTTTTCAACTTTTTCAACTCCGCTGGTGCCATTCTATAAGGTGCTTTAGCCACTGGTGATGCTCCGGCAATCAATTCGATCTCGAACTCTATGGCCCTATCAGGCATATGTCCTGGCAAATCTTCCGGGAAAACTTCGGGAAAGTCCTTAACTACACGAGTCTCTCCTAACTCGGGCCTATGCTTTTCCTTATCTAATGCATAAACAATGAAACCCTGGCAACTCCTCTACAAAGCTCTTAGGGCTTTAACTGCTGAGATAATCGGATAACGACCCTTGCTAGGCTTGCATACGTTACCCTGAAACGTCTTCGCTGATTTTCCTGGGGCCTTAAAGATCACCCTCTTACCCCTACAATCCAAGTAGACATAATTCTTGGACAACCGAGTCCATACCCGGGATAACATCGAAATCCGAGAAATCCAACACCGTCAAAGCATACCGGCACTTGTAAGTCCCAACTCTAATATCGACTTGGGGTGTGACTTGAGCACATCTAGTGACTCGCCCAAAGGTGTGGTTATACTCAAAGGTCTCTCCAATTCCTTAAGGGGTAGGTTCAACTTCTTAGCTATCTTAGAGGAAACAAAAGTCCCCGATGCTCCAAAGTATCAAACGTAGCCGAAACCGCTAGATTATCTATGATTATGGTACCTAACAAGTGAATCTATTTAAGTACAAATATGTAATATCATATGCGCGCTATATCATATTAAATATCTATAATAAACACAAACACCGAAAAGTACCCGTCACCACAAGGTCATCTAACTCTTCCGGTCCCCGCATCCGCCGCGAAGACACGAACCGGTCGCTACCCGTAGTACGATTACCCCGCCGGTTACCTCGTCCTCCTACTTGATTACCTTGAGAGAGCTTCTTAGGACACGCTCTTGAGTAATGTCCCACTTCCCACAAAGTGGAAACAACTCACGCTACCCGCCATGCACTCTCCGTGTGTGTCTTGTTACACTTAGCACAAACCGCCTGGCGTTCCACTTGCCGAACTCTTCGTAGCCGTATTTCCCGCCCTCTTAACATTCCGCTGTGGTGCTCCTCTATTACTTCCTTGAAAATTTGAGAAAGACCTCTTATCTCCAACTACAACCGTCTGTCTACTGGCAAATCTCTCCGGGGTCAAAGCTCTATCCATGACGCTTGCCATGCTCGTAGGTCTATCTCCTAGCATGCCCTTCGCCACCTCGTGTGACAATCCTTCCATGAATTTATCAATCTTTTTCTCTTCACTTTTCATGATCTCAGGGTAGAATCTGCCCAACTCATGGAACTTCGGGAGTACCGAGTTGTAGTATATCTCCCTTGTTTCAAACTCGAAATTCATTAGCCTTCGCATTCCGAGTCGTTCTAGGAAAGTATTCCTTGTAGAACGATCTTTGAACACCGCCCAATCCGTGATCCTCGGATTAACTCGCTCATAAGCTTCCATCCAACTTTTCGCATTTCCCGCCAACAAGGATATTGCTAAATGAGCCCACTCGGATTCGGAGCTTTCATATTTCGCACGCCTTCTCGAACCCACGAATCCATAAATCTGCTGCCGGTGGCTCAACATTGCCAAAGAATTCTGGCACCCTATGTTTCTTCATCTTCTCATACCAATCCACTGGTCTGTCATAACCCCCAAACTGATGATGCTGTACTGGCTGCTGCACTGGTGGGGCATTCTGATACTGATAGTTCTGTTGGGGATGAGTGTAGCCAGGTGCTACAAAAGAATCCGACCTAGGTGGCGGTGGAGGTAGAACCGTCGGTTGCGGTGTAAAACTCAGCGGTGCAGAAGGAAACGTCGATACCTGTGGATAACTGAAAACCGACTAGCCGATGGATGAGAAAGTCCCAACCCGGTCCAACTCGTGGTCCTTGAGCCGAAGTAGTAACCGGTACGCGGGTGTTAAACCGTGAAGGACCCCTTGTTCCACCCTACCTCTGGTGACAATGTCTGGTCCTTGATTCACCCCACGCATGATGTTGTTCATGACGGGGTGTTCACTTGAGACACTGTAGGGCCCTGAGTAGCGGGTCCACTTCTTCTCCTTCTCGGAATCACAACCTCGGTAAATCCTGCCTCAGCGTTACCCGTCTGGGTGTTAGCTGCCTCGGTGTTACTCGTATTAGCTCCACCTCTAGTAAGCACCATTCTGTAACTAAGAAAAGAGAAGGGGTTACTAAAGCTCTAAAACTTATCTTAAAGAAGAAATCAAGTCCTACACAGCAAGGAAAACCTTTCGCTCTGATACCAACTGTAACGCCCCGTTCCCGGACACCGAGTCCTTATCCGGAAAGAGCGCTCGGCACATATATTATCAAATAAATTCAATAATATATGTAAGCCTTACGTCATACATCAGAACTAAAACGACACGGAAGATAAAACAACTCAACAACTCGGGGAAACCAAAAGATCAAACACATGGTAATCAATGCTGTGAAAAACTAAATCCAATAAAGAGAACTAATCATCCAACATCCAAATCCCAAGAGATCTCAAAAGAACTTAACCAGAACTAATCCAAAAGAAAGACAACATTGTTTGAACGTGAAACAACTGTTTTAAGAAAGAAACAACTAAAAGAACTAAGTCTTCAAAAGCTTCCTCTCAAACTTCATCATCAAAGAACTCGTCAACCGTAGCAACCTGTTCATCTTCTTTGGGGAAAGGGAAAGACAAACACAACGTAACGGGGTAAGTACAAAAGTACTTAGTAACGCGTAGAAGATCGTATAACCATGATCTCATAAAGAAATAAAAGCAACGCCGTCTTTTATTAATTCATTTCCGTTATTAACCCTAGCTAACTATCATATTATGTTCATAGCATAACATGAGGTTCCAAAAGGTATCTAACTTAGCTCAAGTTTGTTACATCATGAATAACAAGGCACTACGCCTAGTAATAGGATGTACTAGGACAATCGGGTGCAACCTACTTAGAGACACGCTCTAGTAGCCCCGGGAATATCCGAGTCCCGATAGTGTGATAACCGGCGAATGTACCAGACGCTTTATCTAGCCAATCGATTGACCGGCGTGGGTACGATCTACTTTGTCCGGTCGAGAACACATCGCGATATTGTACTATGCCTTACCAAGCATTGCATGATGTTTAAGATTATTAATCTAGCACATACGTTTGATTAGATGTTTATCTAGCCACCTAAGTGTTTTCAAGTAAGCTCCCTCACCTACTCTCGTACTTAGACCACTAGACACGGACAAGCCCTAGTGAAGATGTCTAAATCCTCACGGGTGTCCTTGCGGTGTTTGGATGGTGGATATCTGGCTGTATTTAAGGTGTAGTGTTGCTCCGGTGGGTGGTGGTATGGAGAGAACTAAAATGGAGAGAGCTTTTGCTTGCAAATATAGTGTGTATTTCATATATATCTTTTGTTTACAATGACCACCCCTTTTATGAGGTGGATAACTTAGGGAATAAGCAACCTCTTAGATATTTTACTAATAGCTAGGTCTTACTTAGATACTAAGCAAGACGAAATATCTAAGTTACAAGTGGGGAAAAGATCCGGATCAATCGGCGGCCATCTCTCTCGAGGTCGCAAGGAGCAAGCCCTCTTTGGCCTCGCCCCCCGGCGACCCCTCTTGACCTCGCCGGGAAGGAGATTCACGGGATGCGCTACTTGCACGGGACCGCAAGTGTTGTGGTCGCGGCGAGGTGAGACACGAGTGGCCGCCCCTTTTGCGATCTCTCTTGTCATTCCGGAGGGTGGCCACGGTGGGCCGATTCCTTGTTGAGGTGGTGGAATTATTTATACCCATCAATGGCCCCCTACTCCGTGCTTTAATGACATTCCCTGGGGATATGAAGGATGGAGTAATTATCGTGGCCGTGCTTTCAAAGCAAGCGACCTCAAAGCAACTTTGGGCCTCGTTTTTGCGACCTTGTCGTCCGATGCGACTTGTTCTCACAGGGCCGTGCTTTCAAAGCAAGCGACCTCAAGGTAACTTTGGGCCTGTTTTGCGACCTTGTCGTCCGATGCGACTTGTTCTCTAAGGGCCGTGCTTTCAAAGCGGGCGACCTCAAGGTAACTTTGGGCTGTTTTTGCGACCTTGTCGTCCGATGCGACTTGTTCTCTAAGGGCCGTGCTTTCAAAGCGGGCGACCTCAAGGTAACTTTGGGCTGTTTTTGCGACCTTGTCGTCCGATGCGACTTGTTCTCTAAGGGCCGTGCTTTCAAAGCGGGCGACCTCAAGGTAACTTTGGGCTGTTTTTGCGACCTTGTCGTCCGATGCGACTTGTTCTCTAAGGGCCGTGCTTTCAAAGCAAGCGACCTCAAGGTAACTTTGGGCTGTTTTTGCGACCTTGTCGTCGATGCGACTTGTTCTCTAAGGGCCGTGCTTTCAAAGCGGGCGACCTCAAGGTAACTTTGGGCTGTTTTTGCGACCTTGTCGTCCGATGCGACTTGTTCTCTAAGGGCCGTGCTTTCAAAGCAAGCGACCTCAAGGTAACTTTGGGCCCTGTTTTGCGACCTTGTCGTCGATGCGACTTGTTCTCTAAGGGCCGTGCTTTCAAAGCAAGCGACCTCAAGGTAACTTTGGGCCTGTTTTTGCAAGGCGAGGCCATCAATCGCGGGCCGACGTCGCCCTCCAGGTCTTTTTTTCTCGCGGAGTGATGCGGCCGTTTTCAAGAATCGCCTGCACGGGTAGTTGTACGTGGGTATTGATGGGACGCCTTTTCGTATTTCAAACCGACAACCGCCGCCCTAATCCGAACCGTTGGATGAAGCGTTCCCAACCGTTCGATCGTGGCCCCCTTGCCTATATAAAGCTTTCGCTTCTCACCCTTCACACTTTTAGTGTTTCTCATTTTCTCCGTTGTTTGTTGTTCTTAGAATTCTCAAGTTTCTGGCAGAGCTTTGAAGGTTCGGCGGCGTTCCTGCGGTGGTTCTAGGATTTCACGGCGGTTCTTTTGAAGATTCCGGCCACCTCTTTGAGTATTTCCCAGTTTTCAAGCGGTTTTCCAATCTTTCTCAGCAAATCGGTAAGAAATCCTTCTTGTTAACTCGTTTATTCATCCATCCCTGCCTTGTTTTTCCATACACATCAATTTTGTCATTCTTTTTGCAACGGAAATGCAACATTGCCTTGTTTTTGATTAAAAACGGGGATTTTTCCTGGGGAGAGATTATAGCTTTCCGGGAAAATTGGGGTTTCTCCCGCTCCCCGCCATCCTCTCGTAGTTTTATTTGCGATCTCTTGTAAAAACGGAGGAGGCGGTATTGAAGTGGGTGCGATCACCTTCCCGGGTTAATTTATTATTATACCAGTGTCCGAAAGCTCCACCTTTTTCCTCCCTTGTTTTTGCGGGATGTCGGGGAATGACTATTCGGCGACGACTCTACGGAAAGGGAGATTTACGATTATGCGAGGACGACCCCGTACTATCCGCCGCCTCCGTTGGCGATCCGTTGGACGAGGTTGAAGTGGAAAGTAGTCGCGCGATATTGGCGAGATTACCGCCGATGAGGTCGCTCATATGGATGTCGACCCTTTTGAGTTGGAGGCCTTCATCTCTCGCCGAAATCCGCCGCGCCGAGTGAGCCTTAAGGAGAAGGCGCGGGCTCAAAAGTCTCCAAACGGCTCGTGGGGGTCGAAGAAATCGCTTTCCCGATCGAAGGACAACCGCGGTCCCGAGTACTAGCGGCGCTCCCGACCATGACGAGGCTTATGTTCGGGACGCCGCAGTTCACGAGTTAATGGGGTCCGCGTGAGGACGAAAATGCGGAGTTGCCCCGGAAAGATATCCGGATGCCCGCGAAGAAGCGAGAAGAAAAGGAAAATTGCGAGCCAAACCATGACGGTTGGTGAGGCCGCCGCGGCCGATGCCCGGCGAGAAGAGCTCTCGTCCTAACAATCCCGAAGCTATGCGAGAGTTTGCGATCGTGGCGGCGTATGAGAAGGACGTTGATAAGAAATGGTCCCGACTGTGCAAGAGCAGCGATCTCAACAGGACCATTAATCGCATATTCGGAATCGACACCAGCGTGTATCGGTTTTCTTTTTTTCGATTATGGGAAGGAGTCCGATAAATTTAAACCCGGGGACCATAAGGATTATGTAGGCGCGCGTCGCTCCGAGGACACCCTTATCCTCCATTTCCATCATTTGTGTGCGGGTCTGAGGCCGCCTTTCGATCCTTTCTTTGTGAAGATCTGCAAGGAGATGGAGGCGCTTCCCTCCGATTTTGCCGTCGGGGCTATTATCCAGCTGATGGCCTTCATCGTTATGTGCCGGATTCTGAAGATCGAGCCGACGTTGACTTTATTGGGGCAATTTTATTCCTTCGTGGGACGTCTATTCCCGGACAAATCTCTCCGAGGTCGCGTACTCCTCGCCTACTATTCTCGCTTCCCAATAAGTTTCACAAATGGGGGCGGCGGGTACCGAAAGTTGAGTCGAAGGTAGGCCGGCCTTTTCCTAGGGCGGGGAGTTCGTGGAGGCAAATCCACGCTTATACTCTTTGACCCCCCCGTGAGTGAGCGGCGCTACGTAAAGGGGCCGATGACGTTGATTCGGCCGGACGGGGCGGCGCCATCTCGGAGAAATGTTTCCCGGGTTGATCTTCTTGATCCGGCCGAGCCTTTTGCATGTATGGCGGGCCAGTGGGCAGAGGGAATGCCGCGCCCTTGGTACGAATGGGTCCCGAGGGCCGCGATCCGGACCGGATTGGGGGTTGTCATATCAACAAATGTTTCCCTCCGAGTGTCCGGAATGTGGGGGCGATCCTATACTTAGGCCGCTTTGTAACTTTCTTTGTCCACTTGTATTTATTCGTAAATGCTCATTTTGTTTTCCGGGTTCTAAACCGCTCTCTTTTTGTAGGTATGGATCCAAATGCTCGCAGGCTCGGCGAAACAAGCTTAATGCGGAGGCGAGATAAGGCGGCCGGTGCTCGACGGGAGGCTTTGAAGAAAGCTCTAGGGATGGTGCCCCGAACTCGTGCAGACGCCTCGATTGTCGAAGAGACACATAATCCGGAAGCCGCGACCTCTCTCGCTCTTGTTGCGACTTCCTCTCGCCGTTGTTGCGGGCCCAGTGGGTCGGTGCCTCAAAAAGACCCATCCCCCTACTAAAGAGTCGCACGGCACGAAGCGACCTCAACCGAGAGAAGGCGAAGGATGATCGCCAACCCAAACGGTCCGCTCCCGGCCCGGCGCATCTTGAAGAGGTTGAAACTCCCGCGGAGAAGAGCGCACCCTCCGAGACGCCGCCACAAAGGACTTTGCCCCGAGGTTACTGCGGGAAAGAGGCCCTATGGTTGGATCCGAGCTTTACCCGGGATCTTGACCTATCCAAAGCTCGCCGGGTTGGTGAAGCAATTGTCGATGTGATTCCTCTTGGGCCGATCCCTCTCGGTTACCCCGATCATGTTCAAGTGGAGATTGGCCGGGGCATATTAGCCCGCTTGCGGCTCAAGACGACTCTCCGCCTCAAGATGAGATTGCCGAAATCGGGGATTTGAGCGGCCGGCTTGGTATTGCTTTCTTCTCGGTAAGACCAGGTTGTTTCTTTTTTTTTTTTTTTTTTTTTTTTTTTTTTTTTTTTTGCTTAATCATCCCCTCGTTTTCCACGGCTCGGTGCTCGTTTAAACGGGGTACTTCGAGGCCGCCGAGAGGCGCGATGCGAGAGGTGAAGAAAGTGACGGCGCAAACCTGGGAGCGACCGATAAGGCGAGGTTACCGCCGAAAAGAAAGCTAAACACGCGGCCGGCGAGATGGAGAAGATGAAGGCAATCATGGAGGAGCACTCTAGATTGGATGCCGAGGTCAATGAGAAAGTTGCATCTCTCGACAAAGGATTATGCGGGGGCGCGAGGAGAGATCGCCGTGTTGAGGGTTAAGCTTGCTGAGGCGGAGACGGCTGCCAAAGAGGCTGCTGAGAAAGCCATGGAGGAAGCTGCGAAGAAAACGGCTGAGGCCGTCGAGGAGGCCAAGTCTGGGGCCGTTGCTGCCTACAAGAATTCGGATGACTTCTTCGACCTTATAGAGAATAGCTTTGACCAGGGCGTTAGTCACCTAGCTCGCTGTATCTGGGCTGATCGAGGCAGGGGGCACATCACTCTGGAGGATATGGTGCGGTGGGTGAACACGCATCAAGGTCATCCCAATTTAGTGGCCTTTCACCCGGAAATCCCCTATGCAAACGAGCTCATTACCTCGATTCAGACTGAACAGCTTAAACGTGGCGAGCCTGTTTGGGATCCCGCTCCCGTCAATCCTGTGAATTTTGAGACGTTGAAGAAGCCGCCGCCCTCTGAGCAAGGCGACGAGTTTATCAGCACCCCGCCTACTCCGCATGCTCTCTAGATTTCTTGGACTTTTCTGCGAGCTCTTCGAAAATTTGATTTGTAACTTTGACTATTTACTTTGTGATTTGACTGAATCTTGATTTGTAATAGCTTGACAATTTATCTTCTGCATTTTTTCAATTTATACTTGGCTTTTCTCGTCGCTGATTCGATCTGGCGGCCTTTCGCGAGGCTGTGACAGGTTATTTTATTTTCTGTGCTTTCTTCATTCGTGCGAGGTCGCTTAATAATTTGGCGACGTCGATCTGTCATGAAACGTCGTCGTCTTGTTCTAACCATAGTCGCTAAGCGACGCTAATTTTTTCAAAGTTTCAGCGGCCTTATTGAGAGTGGTGCTTTTGTCAGAAGATAGAGCCTGTTAAAGCAGCCTTTGACCGTGTCATTAACGCAGAGTTATGACCCCTAATGACTAGGTGTCAGTTGTAACGTAGCCATAAATTTCGGTCTCTTTATGGCCTCGGCGCTCCCGTTGCCTCGGTCTTCGGGTCGGTTGCATATCCGGCCCTAGGATCCGGTTAATCCCAACCGTTGATTATACCCCTTCTCCGGTATAAAAAGGGGTTATTTTGGAACTCACTTTACCTCTTGCCTCATACCGAATTTTGCTTTCTTCCCTCAATCGTTCATTATCCTCCTCCCCTGTTTATCCTCCAAACTCTATGTCCCATCCAGGGGAAAACGGCCAGTTCGGATATTCAAAACTCGTCCCATCCGGGATGTTTCCCCTTTTTCACCACTCGCTTCCCCGTAGCCAAGGATTATTTCGGGATTTTTTTGAGTGGCGTGATATTATGAGGGAGAGGGGCTTATATGAACAACGAATAGAAGACGGCTCCATGCTGCGCGTTCGGCTTTCTGGCTGGTGGGAGTTTATTGCTGAGCCTCTGGGAGCGGTTAATGTTACCATGATACGGGAATTTTACTCCGTGTTGTCTGATGTAGCCTCTGGCGGGGCAGTGAGCAGCATTTCTCTCCGGGGTGTTCCCGTTATCTTTACTCCGGAGAGAATTAACCAAGTTTTTAACATACCCGCCATAAATCCCTCCTCCCATTGGCGAGATCGCCCGGGACCTTGCGGATGAGGAAAATAGGCGCATTCGTCCGGGTATTGCAATGTGCGAGCCGTTCCCCGAGAATCGGCGGGTTTGGTCTTTGGGAGGATCGCGTCCGACCTCTCTCGCGAGCCGACCGTGAGTGGAAGAAGTTTATAAATTCCCGCGCTCTTATCACCGCCGATGCCGATGTTGTTAGTGAGAGCGAAGCGCTCCTTCTGCATGCCATTCGCGACCATCGAGTGGATATAGACTGGGGAGTGTTGATCCATCGCGAGGCTCTAAGATATGCGTGCTCGGCGGTTCAAGGTCGCCGTGGCACTGGTCGCCGCATGCCTTTCGCATCGCTGATATCCAAATTATGCAGTGGCGCCAGGGTCCCCTTCCATACACTCGACCGATATGTTTGAAAAAACTTATTCGGTGGAGCCCTTTGCAGGCATGATGCCGTTTTTGGACCTCCACACATGTGATCGGAGGAAGATAACCATCCTGCAGTTGATGGAAGTTTGTCCAGGCTTGATCGATATGTTTGAAAAAACTTCTCATCGTCATTTTATTTTATTTTATTTTATTTTTTTTTTTTTTTTTTTTTTTTTTGATGACGACGAAAAAGACAAGAATGTAAATACAATTTGGAAGAACAGCTTTATTTGAATTGGCTCGTTACATATAGTATTTTTTCAGATTGTCTGCATGCCATGGCCTATTATACTCGCGGCCCTCCTTGTCACTTAGCATGTACGTCCCCTTTTTGATAACTCGCGAAATCCGTAGGGGGCCTTCCCAGTTTTCCGATAGCTTTCCTTTTTTCGCTTCGTGGCCCGTGGCTTGTCTTTTTTGTAGAACGTAATCCCCGACGGCGAAGTGATGATTGCGAATACGTTTGTCGTGATGACGCTTTGCCGCCTGTTTATAGTTGACCGCACGACCGTATGCCGGATGCGCCGCTCCTCTACTAGATCGAGCTCGAGTTTACGCGCCGCCGTGTTATTGACCTCGCCGTAGAAAACGACCCGGGACTTGGTAAGGCCATTTCCACGGGTGCCATAGCCTCGGACCCATATGTTAAAGCAAAAGGAGTTTCCCTCATTGTGATTTTTCGCGACGTCCCGAGTGCCCGTAGAGCCGCCGGAAGGTGATCCGGCCCGATGGCTCGCCTTCTCACCCAGGCTCTTCTTTAACACACTTAGGACCCGTTTGTTGGCATTTTCGGCTTGCCCATTTCCTTGCGGGTAGCACACGGATGATTGCCAATGTTTAACATTGTTCTCTTCACGAATCCGTCGAATTCGTCTCCGAATTGAGGTCCGTGATCGGAAACCATCACTCTTGGAACACCAAATCTTGTCCATATTTGATCGAGCAAAAAGTATGTTATGTCCCCGGTATTGGTTTTTACCAAGGCCTTAGCCTCGACCCATTTAGTAAAATAATCCACCGCGACGACAACGTACTCGCAACTCCGAGCGACCCTTCTTCAAGGGTCCGATGAGGTCGATTGCCCACATGTCGAAAGGCCGTGCGCCTACCACTATGCTTTGTTCGACCGAGGGTAGCCTCGGGGATATTTGCGAACCCTCGGCAAGTATCACATGCGCGGGTATGAGCTTTGGCGTCTTCATCTAATTTTGGCCAATAATATCCGGCTAGAAGTACCTTCGCGCTAGTGTTCGATTGGAGAGATGGCCGCCGCACATTCCCTCATGTAGCTCTGTTAGGATTCCCGTTACCTCCTCAGGTCGTACGCATCGCAGAAGCGGTTTCGAGAATGAATGACGGTAAAGCACGTCGTCCATAATCGTATATCTTGCTGCCCTTCTTGCTAAGGCCCTAGCTTCGCAAGGGTCGCTCGGAAGCTCTCCTAACTCAATATAAGACTTCATGATGTCGACCCAACAAGTGTTACCGGGTTGGAAATCCATGATCTCGCCCGGGAGATGGCGGGTTCCGATAAGTGTTCGACCATGATGCCGGGATCGTACGACGCGTCTTCGCCGGTTAATTTGGACAAGTATCGCCCTATGATTGTCCTCTCGAGGGATGTTTTTGATTTGACAATATGTGAAGTCGCCTTCGAGTCTTTTGACGAGGTTAATATATCTTTGTAAAATTTCGCAATGAATGCCATATGACCCATTGATTTGATTTACCACCAACCGTGAGTCGCAAAATACTTGTATATTTTCGACTTTCATGGCTTTGGCGAGTTTCAACCCAAACAATGACGGCCTCGTATTCGCCCGGTTGTTAGAGGCGGTGAAATCAAATCTCGAGCCTCGTTCAATTTCTTCGATGATCCGGTTCTAACGGGATTATTCCCGCGCCGCACCCTTTGTGATTAGCGGAGCCATCAACGTAGAGCCGCCAACAAAGTGACTTGGCACGATAGGCTCGTCCTCTCGCGGTGACCCTATTTTGGTCGCGTTCGGAGCGTAGCCGCTCTTTCACCTCTTCGTTGAAGCTTGTTTCTCGCTATGAAATGCGGGAGTGCTTGGGCCTTCACGGCCTTCCGGGGCTCATATCGGATATCGAACTCGCAAGCTCGATGGCCCATCGGAGCAATCGACCGGACAGGTCTGGCTTGTGAAGGACCTGTCTTAGCGATGCATTTGATAATACTACGATGGTGTGCGATGAAAAGTAAGCCCTTAATTTGCGGGCAACTATAACAACACAATAAGCCAACTTTTCTATATTAAAATAACGACTTTCAACGGGGCTTAGAGCTTTGGAAACATAAAAAACTGGCTTCTGCGAGCCTCCCTCCTCTTTTACAAGTGCTGCGGCTACGGCCCTATCTGAGGCTGCCAAATATAAAAACAGAGTGTCCCCGAGCCTCGGGCTGGTTAGCAACGGTGGTCTCGATAAGTATTCTTTGAGGTCTTTAAATGCCTGGGAGCATTCCGCCGTCCCAAGAGAAGGTACCAGCCCCTTTCGTAATTTTGAAGAAAGGCGGACTTCTTTCGCGATTTCGAGACAAACCTACCCAAAGCCGTGATCCCGCCGTTGAGCCGCCGTACTTCTTTAATACCGGTAGGTTCGCTCATGTTGACCAGGGCCTCGATTTTTCGGGATTTGCCTCGATCCCCTCTCGACTTACCATAAAGCCCAGGAATTTCCCTGCCTGGACCCCAAAAGTGCATTTCGTAGGGTTTAGTTTCATTGAGTGATTCTTCACGTTTGCAAAGGTTTCGCGAAGGTCCTCCAAGTGATCTTGGCGACTTGATTTCACGACCATGTCATCAATGTAAGCCTCCATGTTCTTGCCTATCTGCGTGCTGAAAACTCTGTTTACCATTCTCCGATAGGTTGAGCTCGCGTTCTTTAGGCCAAACGGCATCATCTCATAGTAATATAGCCCGCCGGCGGCCCCGAAGGCCGTTAGCTCCTTATCTTCATCGGCCATTTTGACTGGTGGTAGCCGGAATAGCGTCCGTAAAGCTTAAGGTCTCAAAACCCGCGATCCCATCCACCATTTTATCGATTCGAGGGAGCGCATGGGGTCCTTTGGGCAAGCTTTGTTTAGATCGGTGAAGTCGACGCACATCCGCCACTTGCCGTTGTGTTTTTTCACCATTACTACATTCGCCACCAGGTGGGATATGAAGCTCTTTGATTATGCCTCGTCGCTAAAAGTTTCTCAACTTCAATTTTTATCGCGACCTCCTTTTCTCGTAGAGAATTGACGCGCCATTTGTTGTATTGGCCTCGAAGTTGGGATCGACACTCAAGTTGTGCAAGGCGACCTCCGATTCCACACCTCTCATATCGCTACCTCCCGGTGCGAATGCGTCTAAGTTTGCTTTCGAAGCTCGATCGCTCTTCCCTTTCTTCCTCGGTAGTTCTCGATCCTATTTTTATCTTTTGATCGGGATATTTGTCGTTTATTATAACTTCGACCAACTCGTCTTCGGCGGTGAAGTCGGCTCGTCCCGAACTTGCAATGTTTCTACCTCTACGGCCTTCTCCGAGATTTCTTTCATCATAGCAATCGATCCGTAGCCGTGTTAAGACCATCCGGCCGGGGTCGCTTAGAGTCGACCCCGTTTTTGGTCATATAGTCGAGGAAAGCTCCAGTCGGCCGATGGCGACCCCAACTTCCTCCCCTACGTGAAATTTGACCCGTTGGTGGGGAACGGACGCCACCATTTGGAACTTCTTCATAGCCGGGATTCCCAAAATCATGTTGTAGTAAGAGGGCGGTGTCGATTACCAAGAAAGTTATTATCTCCGTTCTACAGGGCTCATAGTCGCCCAAAATGATATTGAGGTCGATCGTGCCTTTGACCCGTACTGTGTCGTTGGTAAAACCTTCGAGGACCCCAAGATAGGGTTTTAACTTGGCCTCCCCGAATCCGATCTGTTTTAAACAGTCGAAATAGATGACGTCGCGACCGGCCCCCGTATCGACCATTACTCGGTTGACGCCGTGATTGTCGTTCACCCCCACCTTTAGAATGAGGGGTATCTCCATAGGCCACCGACCGTTGTCGCCGCTTTTTGTGAACATGATTCCCTTCTCATTCTCTCCCAACGCAATCGCTTTTCGAAGCCGCGGGTATTGATTTGATTTATCCGAGATTTCGCTTGATGGTTGCCGGGAATATTCCCGTGGATGACCCGAACCTCTCTCCGATGACGCGAGGTTGGCGTCCTTGACTAGAGTGTTGTTCCCTCGCGTTTATATTTATTGGCCGGTCCCTCACGGATCGGCCTTTCTATCTCGCGCCTCGGGGTGAAGCATTCATCGGTGATGTGGCCATGGTCCTTGTGATAGTCGCAAAGTATTTGGATTTATCGCGGCTATCGGATCGCCCCATAGGCTTTGGTTTGTCGAAATGTTCACGAATTTCAAACAAGTATTTGGGATGCTTTGGTGTTGAGCGGGGTAAAGTTATCCTCGCTAAATTTGTATGGCTTCTTTACCTCACGATCGCGATTAGTATCTCGTCCCTTTTCCTTTTTACGGTCATCCACGCGATCCTCCTTTGGCGAACGTGGCTCGTCTTAGGCTTTGCTTTCCCCGCGTACGGCGCCTCGCTTACCCCCATCATTCGGCCCTTTCCAACATCTCCCCGAGACCCGCTTTGGGGGCCGCATTGAATTCAGTTTTCATCGGGCCTTTGGCGATTCCGGTGAGGAAACATGTTATGACCGCATCGTCTGGAATGTTCCTTGTTTGATCATATATTCTGACGAACCGTTCGTAATACTCTTTTCCGGATTCATGCCCTCCTATACGAACCTCATATAGGTCCTCAATGGTTTTCTTTGGCCTCGCTTGCCGACTCAAACTCTCGACAAACTTTTCCGACAAGTCCTCCCAACTTTCAACCGAGCCGCGAGGAGCCCGCGTATCCAGGACGCAGCCCCATCCCGCATGCCGCCAACCAATGCGATGCACCAGGCGGATTTATTTTGTGTAGCAAGGGTGATGCGACCCCGGAACGCGGTGAGCCGATCGTTTGGGCATGAATTTCCATTGTAATAGTTGTAACTGGGATAACTAACCTTTTCTCTGCTGGGAGGCAATGTTTCGGTAATCCCTTTAGCGAGTACGTCGATCCCCGAAATAGGGGCGATTTTCTCGGCGGGCCTCGACTTTTTTAATTCTGCAAGCTCTTTTCTCATTACCTCCATCTGCTCTGCCAAAATAGGGTCGATTCTAGGTCGCGACTGTGCTTGCGTATCGGCTCGCTCCGTTCTACGCTCTGATTCCCTATGATTTTGTGATCCCTCTTGGCGGGCCCTTTTTTCCCTGATAATTGTGCGGGCATCTTGTGCGTGTCTATCCTGCTGGATGGGCATCTCTTTTCTAGGAAGGCTGAGACGACTTGGGGCTAAAGCCTTGTCCTTCTCACCCAACCTATTAAACGCGGATCCTTTGTCGATCCTCTTTCCTTTTTGATGGTCGCGATCTTGGGGGCCGAGGTTCGTGGAATTTCTTTCCTCGGTCCATTGCGACCAGAAGAGTGCACGCTTTCCTCTACGTCGATTTGCTGAATTTGGCTCTGGCGGCCTTGGTCTGCGACCGCAAGAGGGATTTCGTTTCTGGGAGGATTCTGGGGTCGAATCGTCATAGGGGCCTGGCCCTTAGCCACCAGGCGGGAATTGGTGAGATACATAGTTTCAGCGTACCTGGCGTATTCCCTCATTTCGGCGACCTCTGGGTCCTCCTGAAAGCCCGGTTGTATTTCTGGGATCGATCTTTGGCTTTGCTGTGACCTCTCTCTGCGAGTTCCATCCAGGGCAACAATAGCCTCTTTCGACTTGGTTTTTTGATTAATGACATTTCGAGCATCGCTGGGTGCTAAGACCCTCTCTCGGGATCCTTCTCCTTACGCAGGGAGATTGTCTAGCGTTTCTCCCGCGCCTTCCCCGCGAGCTTGATGTAGCATAGTACCTTTTGCGGGGGTTTGGGGTGTTAGATGCCCTTTACTTCCGGCCCATCTCTCGCGTGGTGGCTTTTTGAGCGATTTCTTTGGTAAAGGGAGGAAATAAAGGCGGAGTTTGAAGACTTTTCTTTGTAAGATTTAACTCCTCCTGAATGAGAGCTCTAGGTGATTTTTTACACAATCGGGTTCCCGGTAACGGAGCCAACTGAAGATGTCTAAATCCTCACGGGTGTCCTTGCGGTGTTTGGATGGTGGATATCTGGCTGTATTTAAGGTGTAGTGTTGCTCCGGTGGGTGGTGGTATGGAGAGAACTAAAATGGAGAGAGCTTTTGCTTGCAAATATAGTGTGTATTTCATATATATCTTTTGTTTACAATGACCACCCCTTTTATAGAGGTGGATAACTTAGGGAATAAGCAACCTCTTAGATATTTTACTAATAGCTAGGTCTTACTTAGATACTAAGCAAGACGAAATATCTAAGTTACAAGTGGGGAAAAGATCTGGATCAATCGGCGGCCATCTCTCTGAGGTCGCAAGGAGCAAGCCCTCTTTGGCCTCGCCCCCCTGGCGACCCCTCTTGACCTGCCTGAAGGAGATTCACAGGATCTGCTACTTGCCTGGGACCGCAAGTGTTGTGGTCGCGGCGAGGTGAGACACAGTGGCCGCCCCTTTTGCGATCTCTCTTGTCATTCCGGAGGGTGGCCACAGTGGGCTGATTCCTACTGTTGAGGTGGTGGAATTATTTATACCCATCACCTAGCAATTACACAGACATCGATAAACTCTAGCTTATCGAAGCACAAGGCAAATCCAAAGCTTTCGACGGTCCCACACTTCGTCTTTTTAGGGAATCCATGTGGTGCCGGAACTAAACGCATCAAAAGCTAATTCAGGGCTTTGTCACGTAAGGTTATGCAGTAAATATGCTACTATAAAGCTTGAAACACATAAAAGAAAAACAGTAGTGGAACAGTCCCTGTCCAAACGATTAAACTTGCTGTACGATATAGAGAAATAGCCGTACGGAAACAAAACTCATCCGTACGGATGAAACACCACTCGGTCGACCGAATGGATAGGCTCGGTCGACCGAGCCTCCCTCTTGCACCTGCTACGCGTTTTTCTTGCACCACAGAGGACAGTTTTCTGCACTCTGCGTTTTCTACTCAAATTCAACCCAAACTCGACTTAAACGAATTAAAACCATGAAAAACAAATCATACAAATTGCTCTACCACTTTACGAAACCTTAATCATACGATAAGAAAACCACGTTACCTTAATTGCGTGGTACAACGGACCAAAGCAATAAAAATCGGGATAAAAAAAAAATAAAATTACTGAGTGAGGAGGAAGACGCCGTCCCAAGGTGTGTTCTTGGGCAGAAGGGGAAGCGGTGCAAGGGTTGTGACTTGTGAAGACCACAAGACAGACACATGGATTTATAGGATCGACAAGGTTTGGAGATTTCTTGGACCTAAAGAAGTGTAAAGTTAATTATCAATCAAGATTTTGTGAATCAATTGATTTATAAAAAAAATAAAAAATAAAAACAGTGCCGACTCAAGTTACGTATGTTTGGAGAAAGGTGCAATAAAATTTTGCCGCCAATATGATGGTAGGGCATCCGACCAAATATTGGGCTTGGCCCATTAGATAGCATGTAGAATTTATCTTATTATGAGAAAATACAAAAAAGTCCAACGCGGAGAATCTTTACCGAAAAACATTTGTCGAGACTCGTTGCTTCGGTAAAATTTTACACCGCCATCGGATGCGCATTATTTTCTTTTGGCCTGTATACTTGATTCGTTTTTGGGGACTCTTTCCCTTCACGCTTCTCGTCATGTTTCGGAGGGGTTTTCTTCCGACACGTATTTTCACTGTGGCCATTGGCCAATATGCTTGTAAAAGTCCCAGTAATCCGGCCATGTTTCTGCTATAATACTTTGACCAGAAACTATCGTGAATATCTTCTTCAATCCAGATACGTTGGCACATCGGTTTCAAAAAATCCACTTCCACAAGCACCCAACTAACCGAGGGCCTACAAAATCAAGGGTATCATTGTCTAGCTGTAAGGGTCGACCAATTAAGGATCCTAACTTCCAAGAGATAGTTTTTTTATTAAACAACGGTAGTGGAAGCCCTGGTAATTCGAACCAAACTGAATCTAGGGATGCTTCCTCAGTGAGAGGATAATCAATGGTCCACTTCAAATTATGCATTGGAAACTCCCAAAAAAAAACCATTCCTTTCTAGTGAAAAGACGCTTATAATCCTCTCGGCTACCAATTTGAATATGCACATTGTGGTTATCAAGTAAGCGAACCTTATATTCTGATTTCAGTTCCAATTTCGTAAAAAACATTTGAATATCCTCGATTCTAGGTCTATAGTTTGAAACCGACCAATAAGAGCTTTCTCAAATGGTTTTGATAGTACCTTTAATTCATTCTTTGAGAGCTGACTGCTTAAGGTCCATGCCACCTAAACAGCCGCCCTAGGCCAGCGGCAGCAGGAGCCCAGCGATTTATATTAACAATTGCATATGAAAAACGAGGCGTGAATATAGAAAAATTACCGAGAAATTGGAGAGTATTATAGCCGTTTATCAAAAAAACTTATGGAATTTGATTCTGCTATGCGGACATTAAAGCTCTGACTCTCTCGTTGCCCATATCTAGCAAATTTTCGCCGGCCGCAACAAAGAGAAATAGTTGGCGTGAATGGAAATTTTTTGCCCAAATATTCTTTAATGACGATGGAGTCCCGAGTTTGAATTACCGTCACCGTATATGATGTCTTCACGTATACAACACTTAGTGATGCACGAGAAGGAAAGGTATAACCAACGAAGCTACTTATCTGACAAAGAAAATGCTCCAAAAAGGACTGAATCCCTAATGATGTAGCACAATACCGTGTTGTCATACACAGTGTCATCATTGGTTTAGACCGTTGGATCCTTGACCGACCTGTTAAAAGGCCAAAACACATTCCGCCCTCCTTGCACACTTGTCTCACATCTAACGGTGGTACAAGAATTTCTTGATATAACATACTGTGTGGTCATACACAGGTTCTGTCAACGTGGCAGAGTGTCTGACTTTTTAAGGAGGAATGCTCTCAAGGCGAAACCAGAGGCGGAGGCACATGATACTAAACGGGGTCTACGGACCCTGCTAAAACAAAAACAAAAAAAAAATGTTAAGTTTGATGTAAAAAAAAAAGGGGGGGGAATTGCCCAAAAGGACATAAAAAAGTAAAATAATAGGCATTTAGGACACTATTAAATTTTAATTGATAAAAAGGACAAAAACTTTGAAACCTTACCAAATTACCCCAAATTACCAATGAAAATCCTTATAAGAAAGGTAAAAATGTAAATTAATGGCATTTATATTTTACACGGTGGGCCCTTGTGTGTTTTATTAGGACCATAATAAAATATCTGTCAACTAAATTAGTCTATTAAAAACTAATTAGTCCTTATTACCAAATAATTTGTTAGTCCGTCCTTAACGCCCTATTAAGTTGATAAGTCAACAAAAAAAACCCAAAAAAATTCATGGACCTCGCTAAAATTATTTTTTACTCTTAAAAACATTTTTGGACCCCGCTGGATCTGCCACTAGGCGGAACTGTAAAACAGTATACCATCAGCAGGTTATGGAAAAGCTCTATAAGTTTGGAAATCTAGAAGCTTCTGGCTCTGGGGCATGTCCTTTAAAGAGCTTCAAGAAGTGGAAAAATACTTGTGTGGTGGGAAAATTTGAGAAGAAGTTATGCCAACACTTGCTCTTTCTTTATGAAAATTACTTGTAGAAAAAGGTGATCATGTCTCGTCTTATAAAACTGCTTTTCAAATGATCAAAACGAAATCTCGTACCGGACCTAATATTAAGTGATAAACGTAATCAAGAACCTGTTGTCTGAAGGGTTATCAGACAAGGTAGATATGCTAATGCTGCAGTTTGTGGAGCATTAACGTATTAAACCTCAAAGTTAATAACTTTACAGTTCTTTCAACGTGATTTCCCTTAGAATCAGCTTGAAGTTATCACATTGATGTCGGGCAAATTCTCAATATACAGAAGGACATGGACCCCGTAGAGTGTCTAACAAAAGATGCTGTTTCTGTAAATAACATTTGATGAAACTGGATAATAAGCTTATTTACACAACATCAACATATGTAGAGGCTAACTAGCAAAGAAAACTCTGCTAGTTTAAACTTCCCAGCAGTCTTCTTAATCATTTCCATTGTTAAAGGCAGCCCGTCAGCGTATTATAGAATTCCACCTATACGGGTACTGGATTTCAGGGAAGGGGCTACCTTTGCGATTATATTACACCAAAAAAAAAAAAATTTACCCGACCATAATTTATGGTCCAGCCATGATCTGAACTTTTATGTGAAAAAAAAGAAAAGAGTACCCTTTCTGAAAATGAAATAAGAAATAATGAAAGAAGCCTCTTACAATTGCTGCTTCCTTCTCTCACGTGAAGGGCGTAGTGTTAGGATTGACAACGATATGCTTAAGTGGATGAGTGATATCAGTCCCTCCAGCATGTTTAACAAACTCGGCAGGAGAATGGAAACTGCCATGGCACACGCACATTATACGTACTTCTTCTCCTCTTCCGTACTTGTACAATATTCCATCCACTCTTCTCCCATTTGGACCATCTCCTTTCGTGAACACGCATGGCATATCTTCTAATGCATTTGCCCGAGTTTCTCTCGGTTGAAGATTGCTTCTTGTCGTGTCAGATTGTTTTGACGGGTGTTCCACGTCCAGTGACGATGTCCTGCCTAAGTTCTGATCTCTTCTTGTCTTTGTACCTGAAGAAGAACTGCCAACATCCTGATTGCTACTTTCCTGCATTGATGATTGTATGTTTCCGGGGCTCGTGTTTCCACAACTGCCTGTTCCTGTTTTGAAGAAGAAAAGGATCATGTCTTGTGCATAATAGCAGAAAAATGGGGTCCTCGAGTTTTCACTCATCTGACAAACATCAATATGGATGTTTCAAATACAAACAACTTGACACAAGATAGATATAAATGGATGCAGGAAAAAGAAGTTACAACAAGATTAGCATGAGATCTTTACCTAATTGATTAAGTGATCACGGCAAAGGAACGAACCATTTCTGATGGAACTCGGATCAAATAAAACAATTTTATACATCTTCAATAACGTAATTTTCTCTCCTACTTTTCTCCTCACAAGCGTCACATCCACTTTATTTGAATCAAGTCGAACCAATGTTATTCAACTAAACTAATGTACTAATGTGTTGTCTGCTAGAAAACATTACATACTGAACCATATAAGGTGTAACAGAAAGGAGCATAGCAATCTACAGGCCTTGGTGAACACAAATTTGCAGAGGAAGTATTTCTTGTACCATATTTCTTCTTTTTCTTTTTAGCAAAATTGTTCACTAAAAACTTGGTGTCACCACAGTGTTTTTAGCGCGGCACCGCACCGAAAACAATCAACCGCCGGAAAGTTAATTCTTTCATTGTCGATTGTCACACCGGCAAAAAGTTGATTCTCACCTCTAGAATCGACTGTGAAAAAAGTGATTGGTCACTATGGTGGCACAATGGTAGATTTGGTGTGGTGACACTAAAGACGCCCAATGAATTAATCATCCAGTGTAAGGAAGATCATTTTGGGTCCCACTATGCCGGGAGAGAAGCTACTCCTATGGGAAAACTCCTATTTTGACTTTAAAGACACTAATCCTCAAAGACTGAAACTTTGAAGAAAGAGTTACTATAAGCCCAGAAAGCAAATATACAAGCCCTTGACCATATGTATTAATGGGATCGTCTTCAAAGATCAGAATCTAGGGAATCAAAAAGGTGGATCCGATACGAATGATTCTTACAATCAAGTCAGAATCAAAGGGTGTTTCATTAATTATCGATACAACACTGGATTTAGCTGGCTGATGCTGTTGAACACCACAACTTACTGCTTGCAAAGTACAAATACATACATAGCATATTTGACAGTAAACACAACTAGCAAGAACTAAAATATAGAAATGAAACTATTATTCCCATGACAAATTGCAACTATGCAATTTTTTTATTTTTTATTTTTTATTTTTTGCTTAAAGCCCCCCGGAATCCGGAACCCACTGGTCCGACTAATCCGAAGTTCGACCCGGGTCGTGCCTGTAGAGTCTGACTCTTACTCAAGGGTAAGGCATGGACAAGAGCTCTTTCAACATGGCGCCTCAGTGGAGAATAGAACCGACTATGCATATTAACCTATACTCAAATTTGCTCTAAAGCCCTAACGCTTCTGAGAAGATTATCAATTTAATTTTCCATTTCAAATTCCTATTGAAACACTTCATGTTAGATATTTTGGAGCAAGCAACACAATTACTTTCACACATATTTAGCAATAGATTACTACCATCAATAATAAATAAATTCTACAGCTATATAGGAAAAATAATTTCAAATAAGGCAATGGTTTACTTGGAAGAGATCTATTATCCATTTCAGAAGAACTCCCTCCATGTGATTCCACAAATTCTTGCATTCCTTTGCCTTTTGCTACTCCTCCACCACCACCACTACCTTGTGGAACAGTCTCTCTGCTGACATCTGCAGCCCAAGAAGTCGAACTAAAAGGCGGTGCTACCCACGAATTGCTCCGCTTAGCTGCTTCGAAAACCCTGTCTTTTTCAAGCCTACTTCTTAAATTCAAGTCAATTGTTTCCCTTTTCTCCTCCTGCAATTGAGAACCACCACCCTCTTCTCTCTCCCCCTTGAGATTCCTCTGTTTCTCTGATCTTCTTTTCTTAGCCTCCATTCTTCTTAAAGTCTGCAACTCTTTTCTTTTCCTTAATTCCTCATCACTTCCTAAAGGAAGTGATGTTGTCCTAACTAATCTTGAATAAGCAACTGCAGGTGGTGAAGAAGAAGTCAAAGCATCATCTTCATCTTTGACAATTGGCAAACATTCAGCTATAGAAGATGATCTAATCAATTTCATTGAACCCTTATCAACTCCTAATCTACCTCCTAGAGACAACCCAAGATTCAATTCAATCTCTTCTTCTTCATCATCATCACATCCCTCTTCTTTTATAGCCCCAAATTCACCTTCTCTCCACCCACTGAATCTTGTCAAGAAATCTCTAGGATGTCTGCTTGTGTCTAAAGAAAGATTCTCCATTTCACTGTTACTTATTTTACTCTTATCTTTATCACCCATGGAAAACTCCTTATACAGACTGCCAATAAAGAACTGTATCGTTCTTGAGCTCAAGTATATAATAAACAACTGTTTCATGCATGTTTTTTCAACTCCGTTATCAGATTCAAACAAGAGCAGATGCAAAACTGACCCTTAACTGCATGTCAAACTCAAAAGGGTCAACACTTATAGGCCTAATCACAAGTTGCCTCGCATAATAAAACGAAAACTCCATAAAAAAAAATTCAAAAATAAAAGAAATGAATAGGAACCCAAATCGTATATGATGAAGTTACGAATATGTAACAACTAAAAGAACTTATATATGAGCTTGCATCAAAAGGGTCCGGTAAGAAGTGGCCGGCAAATCAAGAAATGGTGAGAATTCAAAGGGAAAGTCTATTTAGACAAGGAAACTGGGGAAATATATCATGAAGCAAATGAAGGGACTTTTTACAATAAGCGAAACGGAAACAATCAAAGTATTGTGAAAGAGAGAGAATTGAGTGAGAGGACAAGAGGGGTGAGTAGGAGGATTGGTCAGGGGGTGGGGGTAGGGGAGTAGGGAGCTAGAAAATGCAGAGAAGAGACAAGTGGCAGAAGAGAGAGGAGAGAAGAGGTTGACACGTGGGTCTAAGTGAATAGACCCTTTTTTATTTATGGTGTCTGTCACGATGGAGTTTGCTAATAAATAAAAAAATTAGACACAAGGGTATATCTAGAAAATTATTAACCAGAGGATTTATATTGTGTTATTTTCATGCACATATGGTGAAACATGTGTCAACCTTATTCTCCTTTGGTTTTTACTGTTTTGGTGAATTACCATTTTGCTCCTGCACCCAGGGGCGGACCCACCCTATGCCCGGGTGGTCTCAAGCCCCCCAAATGGTCATAAACCCCCCCCACATATGGTCCCAAGCCCCCTCTAAATTTTTATTATTGTAGTAGTAGTGTTAATATTAGTATGTTATGTGTCTTTTTCTTGAACAAAAGACCTTATATCCTAGTGGTTTAAAAACAAACTCTTTTATGTCTCCATAATTCTAGGTTGTAAATTCAAATCCCACTACCAACATTTTTTATTTTTTTTTCCGGATATTTTTTAACTTTGCAGTTTATATACCAAGATCACCCCGAAAATTTTTCCTGGTTCCGCCACTGCCTGCACCTATTGAATTTCTAAAAACACGTCTTTGTTTTTTTCTTTTATTATTATTTTAAAAACTGAGCTTCACCCCTACCTAAGGCTCCGTTTGTTTTCGTTAGAGTTTTTTCAAAGTTTTTTTATATCACTTCACTCATCATATTTTACAATTCTCTTATCAATTATTTCTTCAACTACAAATAAAAAAATATTAAATTATCTATCATCATTTCACTTTATCAACTTTATAACATTTTTACCATTATTTTATTTATTATACTACTTTATTTCACCAATCAAATCATAATCTACACAAATTTTAAAAAAACATCTTAATGTTCTAATCATTACTTCAATCACTTTATCTAAAACAAAAAAAAAAAAATTTCAATCTAAAACAAACGGAGTCTAAGTCTTAGATGATTGATTGGGTATCCTTCAATGGCCTATCTGTTTCACATGCATATCGGCAGTGAGAATACAAAGAATTACTAAAATATTGAGCATTCACTATGCATCTTTAGTAATACTTGAATGCGGGTAATTCTTATATTGTCACTCTATTTGTGGAGTAGACACATATAAATCAATCTGGACCACACAATTTGAATTTGATTTGAAATTGTGTGATTCAGATTGATCTACATGTGTCTACTCCACAAATAGAGTGACTAAGGATGAATATCCCCTTTGATGCTGACAAAGAAAACAAAATATATATCTCCTGGATATGGCCAAGTGGTAAACGGTTGAGGTGGTGTAGTGCCAGTTGTTTCCTAAATCCGGAGGGTGGGGGTTGAAGTCCCATAAAAGCGCCGGCCCTTTCGGTAAGAGGATATGATCGCCCCTGATGATTAAAAGAAAACAAAATATATATCTTGATTTTTTTAAGAAAACAAAATAAATCATCATTTACAACAATAAATACATTATTTACAAAATCGTGAGAGTGATTTAGTAGACTAGTTTCTTTTTGTTTAGTTAATCAAAACCAATTTGATGGGAAATTTTGATTTTGGGTCTTCAACCTCCTGCTTCTAATGATTCTTAAATGCAAAACATGTACTTATAACATTAAGATTCCTACTTAAACCGTTGTTTTAGTTACTATAAAGCTTCATGCATATATGATTTGTACCATTTTATTTTTAAAACCTTAAACCTTCGTTAAAACTTGTTTATGTTAAGAAAAAGAAACCTTGAGGTGAGTTATAGCAAAAGAAAGAATATCCGGTAAAATAATAACATACTAAAAGACCTTAAATTATTTTATTGAACCAAACATCAAAGGTAGAAATGGAAGTTTACAAGCAGGGGAATAAACCCACAAATAAATAAATACACATCATAAAGCCTACATCTAAGGTCTTTATGTCTTTTAATCGTAACGACACAAATAATGGCCGAGGATAAAATTATCACAAATCGTTCAAAATATGTACACAATTCATGATCAATTGCATATGTAAAAGAGTGAGCTAAACGACTTTTTATCTTGTCTCATCGTGTTCTACATTATCTTTATCTAATGTCATAATAAGTTCCGTGAACAATACTGTTGCTGTTATGAATTTCACAAGCTGCAGTCTTTCTAAACAAATTAAACAAGCATCAAGATTTTATTTTATTTATTTATATTTTTTTTTTTTTTTTTGGAACAAACCGATATGTATCGATCTACGGGTGAAGTTAAAGAATTAACCATTGGCAACAAACAAAACAGCCCACGATTGTCTCTGCCGCTTTGTTGAAAACCAAAAATAGTACTCCATCCGTCCCGTAATATAAGTCTTTTTGACTTTTTAATAGTGTCCCAAAATATAAGTCATTTTCACAAAACAATACAATATTAAATGTATTGTTTTCACTTTCACACTAAACAACGTAATATTATTAATTTAGCCTCAAAAAAAAAAAATACAATATTTTGCATTGAAATATTAAAAAACAACTCATTCATTATGTTTTCTTAAACTGTGTGAAATGGACCAAAAGACCTTATATTATAGGACGGAGGGAGTATTATTTAATTTCCTTAATTACCATATTATACTTTTAAAAAATAGCAAAATTTAGTCGGTCTTTTATCAGAGTATCTTCAATGGTTCTTATTAGAAACTAAATAAAAAAATATAAAGCTTTAGAAAAAGCTTTATACTATTGTATTCTATCCACCTCAGCAAAACTTCTAGCAAAAGCTTTTGACAGATTAATCTGTTCATCACATGCTAAGTAGGTTTTTTTTTAAATGCTTTGTGTGCAGTAGAAAAAATATTTTTGTATAGTGGATTTAATGTTATAAAGTTTTTTAAACGGTTTATATATCGTAAAGAAAATGTTTATGGAGTAAATATTTATAGGTGACGTGACATTGTCATAGAATTTTTAAAAGATTCATGACTGGAGATGCTCTCATATGGGAAGTTATTGGAGTGGACACGCCATATGCGGAGTGCACCAATGTTGCAACATAAAAACATTTCATTTCTATACTGAATTTAAAAATATGTGGTTTTGATTTATTTACATGTCAAATAGTTTCAAATAGATATACCGCCAAAAAAAAAAAAAAAAAAAAAAACCTTCCTTTGAATACGGGAGATTTTTGGATGGTATATCTCTATGGTGAAGTGATCATCTAAGTGATCTGGACCACACAGTTTATATCCTGAATACAAACTGTATGATACAAATTATGTTGTCCTGATCGCTCAGATGATCACTTCATCACATAGAAAGATACAACCTAAAAATTTCCCAAGACGGCCCATATATGTATGTATTATTCTGTACCACTAAAGAATGCAAGGGGGGACGCGTGTCGAAAGATGAGTGATGCATCCAATAAAAGAAGCATGTCTTGATGCACTACACATCAGCCACGTGGGCGGTGATTGTCAGCCTAGTATTGCCTTGCCGCATACTTGTCCTTTTTTTTTGTTTCTAGGGATTTCATCATAGAAATAACACCAAATATATATTCTTACCATGTTTTTTTTTTGGTTTATATAATTTAATATATTATTTAGTTACACTGTTTTAATTATTTAATAATTACTCAAAAAATACACTGTTTAAATTACAACAACGTAGATAGAAAGAGACTGATTTTATAATGAATAATGATACGGACACAAACTGTTACACAAAAAGGGTGACACAACCACCATCTTCATCCTTGATAATATTTTTTTTTAGGGTACATCCTTGATAATATTTGAAAACTGATAAGAATGAAAATGGATAACATTGATACTCATACCTATATACATCCCACCATGATTTTATCCATACCCATATCACCGCAAGTTGTAAAATTTCTCGCTTTTTAATAATGATATTTTCATCTTTTCAAATTTATTTTCTTTTCCCTTTTATTTTAATCATTTTTTAAGCCCCGAAAACCGACGACATAAACTCTGAAAATTATATTAAAAACGGCTCCATAAAGCCTTAGACATTTGTAGTTTCGAGTTTTCAGAAGAAGAAAAAAAAAGTGTCATGCTTTCCCCAAAACACCTCAAGAAAGCGAACCCCCCACGACACTAGGATTCTTGGTGTAACCGTTTATGGGTTCGTCTGGCTGATCGAAGTGTTGAAATCGAAGCAGATCGGGTTGCAGAAGTTGTTTTAGGTTCGAAATCTCTTTAGAAGGTAAAGTATAATCTTTTCGTAGTAGCTCTTGGTTGTGATCTTCTTTAGGTTTATACTTCGTAATATTCATGTTAGATTCATTCATGGTTTGTAGATTCGCGTAGATTTTGAAGTTAGTTAATGTTCGTGTCGTACGTCTGGGTCGTCGAATTAAAATGTAATGAGCTCTTCTTATCAAAACGACTTGTTTTCTATTGTTTAAAGTAAATAGATTTTCATGTTCTGCACTTAATTTGTTTGTTTAAGGCTATGTGTTGCATCTTGCATGTAACTGTTAACGCATAAACAAATCTGGCGGTTTTCCAAACACTCCTAGGCGAGCCAAACAGTGTCTAGGAAAAGTTTTGGTTTTGTTTTGGGATTATTTTGTGTTGTACAAAATGTTTCCAAGTATTATGTATTTTCTGGAAATTTATGCAACTCGTTTTGTATGCTTTCTTTTAGTGGATGGAGATAGGGTTTGGAAGTTTGGTGTCAGTTATGGATTGGGTAATTTTATGTGATAATTCAGGTGATTAGAAAGATGTAAACAATGAACCTGATTTATGTGCTATTACTTGATCTGTGAATACGGTTATTATGGTATAAGGTATTATATAAGAAACGCTGGGTACCTTAAAGGGTATCTCCTCTGTTGCACTTTTTGGCATCCTCCTCGTGGAGGGTTTCTCCATGGTGTTGTACCTTTGAATATTCGGTTAAACCTCCGTCCCGACTATGCGTTCGTCAAACGTTGAAGGTATGCATAGATTCCGATATTTGTTATGTGTAAGCTTAGTTTGTTTTTATAACAATATACGTGTAAATTTGAACGTAACCAGAATGTTGCATAAGTAATTGGATACACTAGTTTTAGGATAATATTTTATGCATATCAAAATGTCTTTCTCAAGTATTTTGCGACAATATGAATTGGTTTTAAAGTGATATTTTGAAAGTTTGGTAAGAAGATGGATACCATGTCTTCCAGCTTGACAAACATTAATCACTTTTTTGATCTCCTACTCCTAAGTGAACATCTAGCTAGTGCTTAATTTTTTGTTTGGAATAAGAAAATATGCATGTTCGTGGAGAGATTTTCTGCGAGCTGAGAGGGCAAGTTTAAGAATTAAGTCTTAGAGTTCTTTGAGTTTTATTAGTTTTTTTAATCGTTGTTTCCTTGAATAAGGCATGAGTGCCAAGTAGTTAGTAGTTTTATTTTAAGTTAAGTTGAGTTGTTGTGGGTGTTAGCTGTATTTGTGATTTTAGTTTGACAACTTTGATGTTCTTTTGGGTTTTGTTTATGGAAGACCTTGAGAGTCTGTTTCACGAGTCTCCGCTTGTTTCTTTTAGTATGCGCCACCATTAATACTATGATATTATATATGTTAGGTTTACGTGAGTTTTAGGGATTTTTTTTTATAAAATTCACGTGTTATACGTCCAATTTCCAAATAAAATCACAGTATCCGAGAACGGCATTACACAAGTAATAACTCTCACAATTCTTTAGAATTCCATGCTAAAAGAACATACATTTTGATCAAAATATCCTAGCACCGGTCACCGGTCTTGGTGAAGATCAATTTCATTCAACCTGCAACTTCCTCTGAACCAACGCTCTGATACCAGTTTGTTAAAACAGATGATGAACTTGTTGCACAAGAAAGAACAAACACAGAAGCAAGTCAAACATAAAAGATTAATGGCAAAGACAAAAATAACAGAAACACGAAAAATACAGTGATTTAACGTAGTTTCCAGCGTTGTGCCGACTGCTCCACGGATAGAAAAGTAGAACTTTTATTATGCACATAAATATATCATTTTTTCACACCCTACATTGATTACAACCATTGGGTATTTATAGCCTTGGAACCCTAACCTTAGCCGTCATTATGACACTTGTCGAAATTCCCATAAATGCCTCAGACGTGAACCTCAGCTCCAGCTGACTCCACCAGATGAAACTCAAGAGCGCTGACTTTCCCAGACTAGTAATCAAGAAAACCAGATATAGAACTCAGCAATATTCAACAGACTCAGTTGACAGACGAACTCAGCTTCCACTTCAAACTCAACTGACTTCTCAGACTTGAATACACTAGTCAGCTGAGTTGACCATCACTCAACTGACTACCAGATTAGTTCTACCAGATTAGAGATCAAGTCACATTTGCAGACATTATTAGATAAGAGCATGGTGTTGGGAAAAATGTCTTATACCTTTGAAAATGTTTATGACGATCGGAGATGTGTCCAGTAGAAGAGAGAAAAGCAGAAAATGTTTATAAAAATATATGAATTCATTTCAAATGTTTTGTACAAAAAATGTGTTGCACTGAGTCTATGTTGTAAAGTTTTTAGAGGCTTATACATATTGCACTTAATAATTATATAGATCGTTTATAAAATCATATTGTGGTATGAAGGTTTACTATTATGGATGCTTTTTATTTATTTATTTTCCTTCTGAAGGGGATAAATTAATTCTAAACATGGCGTCAAACAAGCAAGCATGGCGTCTCACAATCCATCCGGATTCCCAAGCGTCAAAGCTCTTATCAACAAAATATCACCGCAATTCTTCATTCTTGAAAGCAACTGAGGGGGCAAAACCATCCTACATCTGGCGAAGTATTCTTAAGTGTCGGGACCTCCTTGTAAAAGGCCTCAGATGAAGTTTTGGCACGGGGGAGGACATTAATATTTGGGGTGATCCCTGGATCCCGGTCGAGCCCGACTTCTGTGTTCATTTGTGTACTCCGGATTTACCTTCATATGTTCAAGTCTCCGATCTTATTAATGCAAACACTCGTCATTGGAAAGAAGACATGATCAGCAACTTATTTCATCCTTTTGAAGCCCAAAAAATCCGTGAAATACCTTTATCAGCTCGTCCCAACAAAGATAAATTGATATGGCATTACACGAGCAATGGGAGCTACACGGTCAAGTCTAGATATAATCTTGCGATGCACACAAAATCGGAATCAACTGGTAAGTTTGCTGCTTCTAGCTCTAACGGCGTAGACAAAACTTGGTGCAAATTTTGAAAAATCGATGTCCGACCTACGGTCAAGCATTTTGTTTGGAAAGTGTTACATAACGCCATCCCAATTGCTTTGAATCTCTCTAAACGATCTATCGGTGATAGCACATGTCCTGTTTGCCATGACTTGGAAGAAAATGTTTATCATTGTCTTTTTGAGTGCCACATTTCTAAAGCAATTCGGGGGGAATTCGATACAGGGAAGAATTGGCAGAATCTTCGATTTGGTAGCATGATTGATTTCTTTGATTTGATTTTTCAATCTGAAGATGAACAAACCGTGGCAAAAGTAACCTATCTTTTATGGTACATATGGAAATCAAGATGCTCATGGGTTTTTGAATCAAAGACTATTCATGTCCGCCAAATTTTAGCCCAAGTAGACAATGAAACTGCAGAATATATCAATGTCATGCAAACACAAAATGTTGGGTTAACCGTGGGCCAAGCTCGGCATGCTGGAAAGCCCCTCCCTTCGGGTCATTGAAGTTTAATGTGGACGCCGCTCTTACCTCGCAATAGGAGGTCTCGTTAGAAACAGTGAAGGAAAAATAGCTCAATCATTCTCTCAGAACTTGGGACTGTGTCCAGATTCTTCTTACGGAGAGGCTCTAGCCATCTATCATACTATGCCCAAGGCGATTCAATGGGGATTTTTCGACATCATTTTTTAGGGCGACTCTCTCCTAATCCACCATCGACTTTCCGAAGAAGTTGAGGATAGATCCACTCTCGAATATCATAGCTGATTGTATTCACCTTGTGCCTTGTTTTTCTCGCGTTTCATTTTCTTGGACTAAGAGGGAGGGGAATGCCCCTGCCCATTTGTTAGTGAAAGAAAGATTGTCTGTTATTGGTTGCAAGTGCTGGGGATCTTCTCCACCCGCACGTGTTTGCCTAGAGTAGCCGCTTCGACTTATTTCTTATTTTAATAATAATTCTTTTCCCTTCAAAAAATAAAATAAAAATTCTAAACATGAAAACAAAAATTAGTCCCTTAAAAAAAAAGTGTAACAGGCGTCTTCACAACTTTGGTTCAAATTAGACAACCTATCTCCTAGATATGGCCTAGTGGTGAGCGGGTGAGGTGGTGTAGTACCTTGCTATATCTAAAGCCGGAGGGTGGGGGTTCGAGTCCCGTAAAGGGCCGGCCCCTATCGGTAAGAGATATCTAATGCAAAGCCTCATCCCTGAGCTGCTAGGTCCCATGATTAACCTCTCCTCGTATTCCTGTGAAATCGGGGGTGAGGGAGCCCTCACGGTTAAGATTTAACCGGTTTTTTTTTCAAATTAGGCAACCACAACTTTTGTACTAAAGATAACACGTGCATGATAAAAAGAGTGGTAATAAACTTTATAGCATGGACCCACTTCACATTTAAAAAAACTTATTACACATAAACTTTTTTTCTACACCACACAACTCTTAGCAAAAAAAATAAAATTGTGAGATGAACCGGTTGATATTGATCAACCTTTTGCATAAACCTTTGCCTAGTTGGCATTGGTCCAATGGGAAAGAATTTTTTTGTAAATGTTTAAACCTTTTGGATAAACCTATTGTGTTCTCCATTAGAGATACTCTTATAAATGTTTATTTGTAATGAGTGGCGGACACACATGATCTCGCGAAAGGGAAGAGGGTGGGTGGGGGGGTGTTGGGGAGTAAAAAATTTAAAGGCAAATAAAAAATTAAGAATGGGGGAAACTAAATGCATATATAAATGTATTTTTTTTTTGGAATCAACGGCACAGTTGTCTCTGACGATACCGGGTTACGCACCTCGATATCGAGAACGAGTCCACACCGGCCTATGTTGGCCCAATATCCACCGGATAACTTGGGCAAGGGGTAAAGCCCAATTAAGGGTAGATATGACAATAGCCACGGACCGACCCATATTAGGGTTAGGTCATGCATTGTCCTTATAAATACAACGTTCGGGAAGCTACGTACGGCGATTCCGGAGATATAACGAGGATACGTAGGCGATCTAAGAATACCACTTAGATTCGATCATAAACACATCCACATCCCTCTTTATTCTTGGGTGGGGTTGGTTATTCATCATTAAGAAGAGTAACCCGGATTCTCATAGCGACTAATTTGTCATCGTCGATCTCATTAGTTGTTGTATGTAGGTCCGCCGCTGTTTGTAATGTATGATGATTTATATTGTTAAACAAATTCAAAAAATAAGATAAATCATACTTTGAGACGATATGCGTATATTTCAAAAAACACATTTGCGGAACCTTCTAAACACCGTGATTTCAGGTAAAACCGATTCAATCTATCTTATCACGTCCGCGATAACTCATAATAGACGAGTTGGTCTAAAAATTTGAGGCAAGGGACAAAAAGATCCTAAGTTTGAGTCTCACCCAAGTCTCTTCATGCATGATTTTACAGAAAAATGAGAGAATTAGATTATTTTTGTTGAATATTGGAGTTAAATAATGAGACACCTGATTTACAGTTAAGATGCATTGATCAATTTTTAAATTCAAAGTACAACGTTTATAATCAAAATAATAAATAAAAACAATAATTTCAAAGTACAAGTACAGCCACTTGTAATGTTAGTAGCAGTATTCGTTGGGTAAAGAATCGGAAAATTGAGGACGTGTGGCACGTGGTCCACGAACCCCCCGGCCCACCCCGCTGCTAATAAAAGCCCTTTTGATAAGAGGACACAGCTGGGTCCCACACAATGGCCAAGTTGCATTTTTTATTTTTTTATTTTTTTTTGTTGAGGAAATTCATTTTTATTTTGAGATTTTATGTTAGTTGTATCATATTACATACCTGGAACCTTTCACTTTTACTTATTTTCACATATTATATTTTTTATCGTGTGTGAGAGATTCGAAATGAAAGGTTTCAATGTATGACATTTGTTAAAACCTTTCTACAATTATTGTGTTATAAAATTTGTATTTTATTTTTAAGGATAGTTGCTTTCAAAAGAAAAATTAAAAAATAAGAAATAAAAAAATCGACGATGATATGTCAATGCAAATGTGACATGTGATAATAGTAGATGATACATAACACAGTGGTAGAAAATAGAGTTATTTTTGTTTTTCAGTCGGAGGTGTGAAAGTTTAATCTCTTACTTTAAAAATAAAGTGTTTGAATTGAGGTGTGAAAGTTTAATGTCGTACCCTCTAATGCCATAAAAAGAAATTGTAAATTCAGCTCTTTTAAACTAGATTAGTGAAATATAATTTTCGACTTACATTCTATAAAAATGTATAGGACGAGATAATGATAGACCATTTAAAATGTGGCTCAACCAATTTTTATTAAAAAAAAGAAGATGATGGTTAATGAAGCTCACATGTATGATTTCGTCATAAGCCACATGGTATGTTATTATGCTTAAAAAAGGGGGGCGTGGAGGGGAGGGGAGGGGGAGGGGGTATTCAAAAAAAACACCCAAGAACTTTACGAGTCTAAGGGAAAAGAATAAAAGAAGGGAGAAAACATATAAAGAAATGATGATGTAATTGACATCATATTGAATCTACCATGATATCATCATATTTTGGTCTATTTCTATTTTACAGAGTTTTTAAAAATATATATAAAACATCTGCGAAGTGAAATGTTGAATTTACATATGATTTTCCAGAAACGAGTATCGGTGTAATATCTTGAAAACAGATTCACTGTGATTCTATTTTCAAGTCATTATACTAAATAATACCACCCGTCGTCCTTAAATAACAATCACTTTTAAGGCTTTTCACAGATATTAAGTAAGTGGATGAATCTAATTAATTTTAGATAATATAATCTAATTTACCGTTAAAATAACTTTAATACAATGACCGTAAAGTTTGAAAAACTCTTGAATGAATAGGGGTAACCCAACAAGGTATCGGCTTAATGGTTACATTAAGGGCCGTTTGTTAAAACTGAAGTCTGAAATCTGAAGTCTTAATTCGAATAAATTAAGTAACTTAATATTTTAAGTCTTTGAAATTGATTAAGTTTGTTTAGTAACGCTTATTATATACGATATTAGAATTTGTTCGTGAGTGTGTATGTGGGTGTGGGTGTGTGGAGGGTGGGTGTAGGGTGGGTGGGGGTGTTGGTGTGGGGTAATGGGGGTGTAGGTGGGTGTAGGGTGGGGTGTGCGTGTGGGTGGGTGTCGGGTGTGTGGTGTGTGGGGGTGGGTGTCGGGTGGGCGTGGGTGTGGGTGTAGGGTGTGGGGGTGGCTATGGGTGTGTGTGGGTGTGTGTGTGTGGGGTGGTGGGTGTGGTGGTGTGTGGGGTGTTGTGGGTGTGGGTGTAGGGAGGGTGAGAGTGAGGGTGTGACGGTGTAGGTGGGTATGAGGGTGTGGGGTGTGGGGGTGGGTATGGGTGGGTGAGGGTGTGGGCGGGTGTATGGTGTGTGGGGGTATGGGTTGTGTGGATGTGGGGGTGTGGGGTGGGTGGGGGTATGGGTGGGGTGGGTGGGGGTATGGGTGGGGTGGGTAGAGGTATGGGTAGGGTGGATGGGGGTGGGGTTGGGGGTAGGGTGCGGGTAGGGTGTAGGTGTGAGGTAGGTATGGGTGTGGGGTGTCTGTACCTCTACCTAACGTAGATTTATTGAAAAAATTCGGCGATTAAGTAGTTCCTCAACCACTTAAAATTTTTCATAATTTTTCGGGAAATTGAAGAAGATCTTAATTAATTAAGAGGTGTTAAAAAGTATTATCAAACAACACTTATTTTAATAATCACTTATTCTTTTAAGAATAAGTGTTAAGTGGTGTACACAATCTGCTAAGTCATTACTGCAGCGGTGATTAGGGTTCGCCTCATATATGACACGAAAAAAAATGCATGTGAATCTTTCGTTTTTGTGAAAGAAAAAAAACATTAGCGGGGGTAGTATTAGAAAAAAATGTAATAAACGGTTTCTTAAACTCAATGCATTATTTATGTTTCTTAATATTTATGATTTTAACAACTTTATGTGATAAGTTAGAACGGCCCGTATCGATAGCAGTTGTCAAGTTGATTATGGGTAACAAGTCGTGTTGGAAAAAAAATGGTGGGATGACGCACATGGTGGAAGTGTCATCATGTTAGACACACACACATCCGCCCCCCCCCCCCCCCCCCCCCCCCTCTCATGTTTTAGATCCGTGATCCGACTTGTAGGCCCATTGTGGATTTGGCATATGATAATGGAATATAATATTCATTTATTATACTAGATATACAAGCCAATGGATAGTCTCACAAATTTTTTTTTGTCCTGAGAAAGTAGTTGAATTGTCAAGATCCAACTTAAAAGTTCATATCAAAATTCAAATTCACCTTAAAATGTATTTTTGCTATTGATCATATATATATATATATATATATATATATATATATATATATTGATGATGGTCGGCTCGGCAAGCGCCACGCGTCATACAACCATTGGATAGCAATAAGTAGGGCCGGGAATGGTTCACGACCGGAGAGGCGGGACAGACCAAAATCAACTTTACCACCGCGGGACGGTGCCGACTTGATTCCAATCCAACGAATTGGATACGTAGGCAGCTCAAGAACAAACTTGAGTTCAGTCAAAAACCCTATAAAACAATACTATTTCTTCTCTTGCCGTCGGACGGTGACCGGAAAACTATCATTAGAGACGCATCCCGCATCGAGCTGGATGCCATAATGGGTAAAACTCCCTTTTCTTTTGAATCCCCTTTCACTGAGCAGGTTGAAAACTATCCCCGACCTCAAGGATTTAAGATGCCAAAGATGGAGCCCTATGATGGGACAAAAGACCCTAACGATCATATGCACCAATATCGACGCATATGACCCCGTACAACGCGGCCGACCGGATGAAGTGCAAAGCGTTTCGCGCTTATTGACCGGTCGGGCTCGGGAGTGGTTCGGGAAACTACCTCCCAAGTCCATTAATGACTTCACTACTTTAGCGAGAAAATTCATGCATGCCTTCATCACAAAGCACGTCCGTTCCGGAGGAACGCAACTCATCTTCTCACGTTGAAACAAAAGCACGATGAAAGCGTCGCAATTCCTAAAAAGGTTTAATGAGGAATCGAGGCAAGTACGGGGAGCGGATGAACATCGATAGTTACATCCTTCATAGCGGGGCTACGTGAGGGTCGGCTATACGCCAAACTCAACGACAAACCCCCACGGTCTACATGGAAGATTGCGTAGAAACGGTCTTCAAGCACCGTCGGGGAGAAGAGGCGAACGAGGCTCAGAGAGAGAGCAAGAGAGGGCGGATCTAGAAAGGGGAAAGCCGCGCGACAACCGAGAGAAAGAGCGAAGACAAGTATGGGACGGGATGACCTCTCCGATTACCGACGGGCTCGGGAAGAAGGGAGCCCTCCAAGACAGAGACTTAGTGCCATTGAATCGATCCCGCGAGCGGTGCTCGCCCAATGGAGAGAAAAGGAATAGCGCGTACGCCCCCACCTTTAAGGGGACCGGTGGAAAAAAGGGATCGACAAAGTTTTGCAAATATCACAAGGACGTAGGTCATGATTCAGAAAGCTGTAGGGATTTAATTAGAGACATAGACGCTGCAGCCCTGGAGGGAAAAATTGATGAAGCAATCGATCGAACGTGGAACCCTAACCCAAGAGGTAGGAGAGAGTACAAAAGGAAAAATTATTATCAGGGGAATGAGGGTAGAACAGATCAAAAACGCAGAAGGGATCCTTCACCAGACCCTGAGGATCAGATTGATAATAAACCCATCAATACCATCAATACTATTGCAGGCGGTCCGTCAGGATACAGACCGACGGGAGAAGGCAGCACTCCCAAAAACTCGCCACCCGAGACGGGTAAAAAACAGAAATTGACGGGAGAAGTGGTATATGGACCGGGGGATCCTCTTCCTTTGATTCCCGATAATGAAGGGTTAGTGATTGAGTTGGTGGTTAATAAGCACACCGTGAAACGAATATGTGTAGACACCGGAAGCGCGGTAAACGTTTTGTACTTGTCGGTATGTCAGGCTATGAAGATACGAGAGACCGAGCTAACTCCAGTCTCAGCCCCGCTATTTGGATTTGCCGGACCACCCATACATCCTGTGGGCATGATCAGGCTACCAACAACATTTGGACGTGGACGAAAGAGCAGGACTCTTATGGTCGACTATGTAGTGGTACGGTCGACCTCAGCATATAACATTATATTAGGGAGACCCGCTCTGATAGATCTCCGGGCGGTAATCTCCCCTGCGCATATTAGCATGAAATTCCCTACTGTTGAGGGAACTGCAGAAATAAAGGGAGATGTGGAAACAGCCAGGGGCTGTTACACCGCTACCATCAAACAGAAGATGATGGTGCAACAGGTCCTCATAGACGAGCTTGTTCCAGAGGAAGAAGAAAGATGGTTAACTAACGATGTGGTGACACGGGAAGCCACATGGGAAGACCGGGGAAGAAGGGGTCGGGGTCGGAGCATGGATTCCGAGCCATACGAGACGAGCCTAATCGACTTATTAAAAGAATTTAGAGACGTTTTTGCCCCGACCGCTGGCGACATGCCCGGACTATCTCCCGTCTTAGCGTTACACCATCTCGATGTGGACCCCACCGAAAGCCCGTTCGGCAAAAGAGACGATCTTTCGCTCGGGGAAAGGATAGAGGTTTGTCCAAAAAGAGGTAACAAAATTATTGCAAGTTTGGAATAATTAAAGAGGTAGTATATCCGAGTGGTTAGCCAATCCGGTTCGGTTAAGAAACCGGACGGTTCTTGGCGTATGTGCGTGGATTTTACGGATACGAATAAGGCATGCCCCAAGGATTGTTACCCACTTCCAAAGATTGATAGCTTAGTGGATTCCACGGTCGGGTATGAAGTCTTCGCGTTTTTAGACGCATACAAAGGGTATCATCGGATAGCCATGGCTCCGGAGGACATGGAAAAAACATCCTTCATCACGAAAGAGGGACCTTCGCTATCTTACTATGCCGTTCGGCCTTAAGAACGCAGCGCCACGTATCGAGAGGGCCGTAAATAAGATCTTTGAAAAACAAATTGGGAAGAACATGGAAGTATATGTGGATGACCTGTTGATCAAGAGCGAGGTCTCTTGAACAATACTTGCGAGATGTTAGAGAAATTTTTGAGGTATTGAGACAAACACGAATGCGCCTTAATCCAAAGAAGTGCACGTTCGGGGTACGGTCGAGAAAGTTTCTAGGATACATGATTTCCAAAGAAGGCATAAAGGCAAATCCGGACAAAGTAGAGGCCATACAGAGCATGGCTCCACCAAAGAACGTTAAAGAAGTACAAAGATTGACAGGGCGTATGGCCGCCCTAAACAGATTCCTCTCGCGGTCGGCCCGAGAGGCCCTCCCTTTTTTCAAGGTGTTAAGACAAGCCAACCCTTTCTCTTGGAACGAAGAATGCCAAAAGGCGTTTGAAGAATTGAAGAAATACCTCACAAACTTGCCCGTTCTCACTGCACCACAAAAAGGAGAAACTCTATGCTTGTATTTGTACGCGTGCCAAGAAGCGTTGAGCGCCGTCCCGGTGAGCGACGAGAATAGCACCCAAAAACCAATTTTTTATGTGAGTAAAGCTCTCGGAGGTCCGAGAGGTGAGGTACTCGAGCGCGAAAAGTTGGCACCGATCTTAGTTCACGCATCGAGGAAGTGAAGCCGTACTTTCGGGCTCATCCTATTGTGGTCATGACGGACCAACCACTTAGACAGTTACGGATAAACCGGAGGCGTCGGGAAGATTGACAAAATGGGTGGTCGAGCCGGCCGCCTATGATCCGGAGTTCGGACCTAGAACATCTATCAAAGCTCGGCCCCGGTCGATTTCATAGCCGAAGGAATGTCCATAACTCTACAGAGCGAGAAGCGGACTAATGGTCCTAGTGACCAATGGACATTATATGTTGATGGAGCGTCCAATAAAGAAGGAGCGAGGGCGTGTCTTCGCTCCGTAGTCCAAAAGGAGAAGAATTTCCATACGCATTGCGGTTCGGCTTCAAGGCAACCAATAATGAGGTGAATATGAAGCGCTCATAACCGGGCTTAAAGCGGTGCAAATTAGGAGTCGAAGATTACACATATTTAGTGACTCGCGGTGGTGGTCAACCATGTCACGGGAGAGTACGAGGCAAAAGAAGACACCATGAAGAGATATCTTTCGATGGTAAGAGCATTGATTTCACACTTTGAAGATGTCAAGCTGGATCAGATCCCTAGATCTAAAAATGCTCGGGCGGATGCACTGTCCAAATTAGCATCAAATTTCTTCTCAGATAAGAAAGTCCTGATCGAGCAAGTCGCAGAGCGAAGCTATGCAATTAAAGAGGCTCAACAAATCAACCAGCGAGCCACCTGGATGGATCCCATAGTAGCATTCTTAAAAAACAGTGTGGTCCCGGAAGACCGAATCCTGGCCAGGAAGATAAGACTTCAAGCAAGCAGGTACTCTTTGTTCAATGACATCTTATACCGCAAATCATTTGTAACTCCATGGCTGCGTTGCGCCACTGAAGAAGAGGGAAATTATCTCCTCCGAGAAATCCATCTGGGAATCTGTGGAAGTCATATGGGAGCTAGGGCTCTAGCTCGCAAGTGTAGGCTTTTTGGATATTATTGGCCGACCATGGGGGCGGATGCTCGAGAATTGGTGACGACACGTAGAACGTGCCAAGTGCATGACAACCTCAAACACCGGCCCTCACAACGAGATGATTCCTCTAGTATCCCCTTGGCCCTTTGACCGGTGGGGAGTGGATGCGGTCGGTCCATTGCCAAAGGCACCGGGAAATTTGAAGTTTCGATAGTAGCTATTGACTACTTTACTCGATGGGTAGAGGCGAGCCATTGACAACGATAACGAGGTGGAGCGATTCGGAAATTCTGTGGAAAAACGTGGTCTGTCGATTTGGAATCCCTAAACACTTGGTTTCTGACAACGGTACCCAGTTTGAAGACAGAGTGGTCCGGGAATGGTGCACAGAATTGGGAATAACTCAGCACTTTACATCTGTAGGGTATCCACAGGCAAATGGGCAAGTTGAACAGGCTAACAGACAAATCAAGACCGGGTTAAAGAAAAGGTTAGAAGAAGAAGGCGAACATTGGGTAGAGCAACTGCCCCATGTCCTTTGGGCATACAGAACGACGCCTAACTCGGCTACGGGCGAAACCCCATTTTTATTATCATATGGATGTGAAGCGATTATCCCGGCGAGAAATAGGATCGCCCTCACCTAGAATAGAGCCGTATAATCATATCAATCAAGAGACCGACAGACATCAGAAGGATGAATTGGAAGAAACCCGCGATATAGCATTGATACGAGCGGCCAAATACAAACAACAGATCGCACAGTATTACAATGCTAAAGTGAAAGATTTGTACTTTAAAGTGGGAGATTTAGTCCTCCGAAAAAATGAGGTTAGCAGACAAGATCCTCAAGGCAAGCTCAAGCCAAATTGGGAAGGGCCATACAAGATCATTAAAGTGCACGGTAAAGGGGCCTACCAGCTGGCAAATGCTCAGGGGAAGACCGTTAAACGAAGCTGGAATTCCGCCAACTTACGAAGGTTCTACGCCTAGAAACGAGGTTCAAGGCTTTACCGTGTTTTATTTATTACTTATATTATGAGAATGTAATAAGTTGCATATGCAACCGTCTATTTATTCAATAAAGCTGATATCTATTTGTGAGCGCAACGTAAAATTAAACTGCCAAAGGCAGAGAACGCTCAGAGACTGAGCGCGACGTAAGATTAAACTGCCAAAGGCAAAAAACGCTCAGAGACTGAGCGCAACGTGAAATCAAGCGCCAAAGGCGAGAGAACGCTCGAGACCGGCGCAACGTAAAATCAAAGCGCAAAGGCGAGAGAACGCTCGAGAGGGCGAGCGCGACGTAAAATCAAGCGCCAAAGGCAAAAAACGCTCGAGGCGGCGCAACGCCAAATTAAGCGCAAAGGCGGAGAGAACGCTCGAGGGCGGCGCAACGTAAAATTAAAAACCGCCAAAGGCGAGAGAACTCTCGAGGGCGAGCGCAAGAAAATAGAATGCCGAATCATGACTTAGAAAATAAAGGCAATGAAGCATAAGCGGCCAAAGACATGCATTAAAACAAAATAACCCAAAACATGCTACGTCAAAAAAAAAACGGAGCATGCTTCGAGGGGGGAAACGATGAACGATGGCGAAGAACGATGTCGGTCATGAGTTACAAAATAAAAAACAAGTTTTTACGGTGAGCGGATCATTAAACGATTTAGGCTCGGAGTCACCGGTGGATACGTTCCGCCCGAAGTTGCTTGAGAAGCCGGCTTGGAAGAGGGGATGCGAATATTTCGAACAATATCAACTCCCGATTTGAGCTCCCGAAGACGCTCATTATACATTTGTCCCATCCCTGGTTTATACGGATTGGCATTCCTCAACTTCAAAATATCCAAACCGGTAGATACGCGCTCGAGCATCATCAACTCCCGTGGAGTATCCATGGTTGACTATAGGTACAAGAAGAGCGGAGAGGACCCCATCAAAATGGGTGGTACTGTAATAGTCCCGGATCCCCTTGGCTACAAGGGCAGGAAGAGAACTCTCCAGAGCATCACGAGCCGATTGCGCCACTCGCAAGCTCTCTTCTACCGTTGCCCGCTTCTCTGCCTCCTCAGTCAGCTGTCTTTCCAAGTTTTGTATCTCTGTGGCATGCGCCTCCTGCAGGGTCTGCATCTCCAGCTCGTGCTTGGCCTTAAGGTCGAGCAGACCCTTTTTCTTGGCCTCATACAAATCTCTGTATTTCTTTCTGGAAGCCTTGAGCTCAGCCACTGTCTTCTCATGCTCATCAGCTATAGCTTTGGATTTGGCCAAACGATCAAATACTTCTTGACCGATCCGAGCACCACGACCATTAGAAAAATAAAAATACATATCGTGGATGTGCATACAATCGTGCATGTAAAAAGGAAATCGACTCAGCAATGTATTAGCAATGTATTGGGCTTACCATCTCAGCTAAATCTACAGTTGACATAGCGTGAAGAGCGGTTTGAATTGTGGAGGCTTCGACTTGCTCTCCCCCAGAAGGACCAGCCGTGAGTAAGCTCGAGCGTCCTCTCTTGCGAGAAGACTCCCTGACAGTGGATTGATCTGATCGGAGCAGAGGGGTTAGATCAGAGGTCTCCTCGTCAGATGGAAGGTCCGTAATAGTCACATCTTCACTCTCAGGCCGCGGTGGGTGACGTATGGCATCGTCCGATTGCTCAGCAAGGGCCTGGATCGCTTCAGAGCCGAGCACCGTACCAGATGATCGGATAAGCGAAGGCTCAGGATTCTCCGAGGTCGCGGGATCGACCGAGGCTTCTTCGGGATGAGCATCGTCGGCTCAGCTCTGCTCCGGATAGTAGATGCGCCAGATCGGCCACTGTACAGAGAACACAAAGGTAAGATACATAAATACAATTATGCAAGGAAAGAAATCAGTGAGTACAGCAAAACCCTACAAGATTTCTCTTCATCCTCGGTGAGAGGAGCGTATGGCTCAGGCCCGGCCTCGTGCAACCGGGCACGATCAATGAGGTCAGAGGGATAATTTTGGCAACTCATGGAGATGTCTAATTGCCTTATAACCTGGATCCAGTCCTTCAGGTCGGCCATATCAGGGGTCTCGTCTTTGTCGAGCGTGGCAGTGTTCCACCTACCCAGCCGGGTATTCCCCTCATGGCGAACAAAAAAGAATCTCTCTTTCCAACGTTTGAAAGACGTCTTCCCAGCATGTTGAATGGGAATATCGAGCAGAGGACTGGTCGGCGGAGGAAATAATACCACCCCGGAGAATTAGGGACCCTACACCGCCGGTAGAATGTCCGGAATAGCCCAACCGAAAATCTAGTCCGTACCAAACGGCACCAAATAGCAAAACCCACGATACATCGGACCCCATTTGGAGCAAGTTGGGCGATTCCCAATTCATAGTGACGAAGAATGGCCACAATGGCGGGACATAAAGGTAGCCTCAAACCACATTCAAATTGATCCTTGTAAACCGCACGGTAATCGGTAGGGGCTCCGACGCATAACGACCGACGACCCGTGCATCCGTCCTCGAAGGTGGACCGATGGGGATACGAGGAGCGAATGCGGTAACATCTATGTGGTATTGATTGCAAAGGTAATCGATAGAATCGGGAGACGATTGACTCAATTCCAAAGCTACCCATGATAGATTTGGTGGCGGAAACGGCCTTTAAATGTCGTATGAAAGCGAGAATCCCTAGGGGTGGAGACACGGTGTGTGCGGGAACAAGCCCGGATAATAAATTATGCGGCGAGAGATGGCCGGAGAGATGGCCGGAAAAGATGGGTTCGGATAGGAAGGAACGGCGGATACTCTCTCGGACTCAAAATCAATAGATTTGGGGCTCAACTCTCTATCAAGGCGACTCGTCGGAAGGAGTTGAGGATCTCACCCTCATAAATCGCAAAATTGAAAAATAATCGAGAGATGCGAGAGAAGCGTGCACTTACTTGCGAAATGAAGAAGAAGAGAGGCTTCGGTTGCACCCGGCCCTTCGAAGTAAGTAATGGCGGCGGTAATGAGGAACGGACGTTTGAAGGGACGGTTTATAACCCCAAACGACGCTTTGGTTAGCGATCCACTTGACGTCGGCGAGCACCGACGCCTCGTTTCTCGTGCTAATAATGACAACCGCAATAATGCATGAAGCGTCACAAAATCCCAATCGACACCCGGCGGTTAAGAACCATCCAATCCCGACCAAGTTTGACTCGGGTCGCCCAAGTGGGGACCAGGCCGACCTGGGGGGCTTATGATGATGGTCGGCTCGGCCAAGGCCACGCGTCATACAACCATTGGATAGCAATAAGTAGGGCCGGGAATGGTTCCGACCGGAGAGGCGGGACGGACCAAAATCAACTTTACCACCGCGGGACGGTCGGTCATAAGGAATGCGCGAGAGCGCGACAGGTCGACCTCTCCCTTTAGATACGAATATATATATATATATATATATATATATATATATATATATATATATATATATATCAATTGGTGAGTCATGTATGATCAAGGGATAAAAATCATGTGAAAAATGATTTGAAGTGAACTTTTAAATGAATATATAATTAACCGAATTTTCATCATTGATTTTGAATTTCGTAAATTTATATTTCTTAAAAGGTTTTATTAAGATTTGGAGTGTTGTGTTTCGTATACCCAAAATACATTGTTGACGACCTTGAAAAATTGATCCGACAGTTTTTATAGGGATCCAATAAGGGCAAATACGTAATACATTGAAAAGCATGAGAATATTGTTGTAAGAGGAAGTCAAATGGTGATCTAGGTTTTCGAGACTTGAAAAGTTTTTAATGTGACTCTCCATGCTTAAGGGTCGTTCTATCATAAGGACTCCCTAGTAGGGAAGCGCGCTACGTGCATCATTCGACCACGCGCGCTTTCGTGCGAGATAAAGCTGTGTAGTTCGATGATGAAATGAAGCTGTGTGGTCACAGTGCCACGTAGCGTAGGCGATTCCTACTTGGGGAATCCTTAGGATAGAATTTTCCCATGCTTAAAAGACGTAGTCAATTCTCACAGATCTAGATAATATCTCGGCCCGAATATTACGAGGTAAATATGTTGATACGAAGAATTTATTGGATGCTTCGATCACTGGTTATCCTAGTGCCATTTGGAGAAGTAGACTTGAGGGGAAGAACTTATTACACCACGGTCTTAGACAATGTGTGGCACATTAATATTTTGGAAGACCCCTGACTCCCAACAGAGCCATCTTTCAGGGCGCACCCATAGATCTTTTCTTCCAAATAGCCACGTTAATTACTTGATCAACAATTATGATCGATCTTGGTGCATTTATATCATTCGGGCAGCTTTCAACTTCTTCAAATATTGTCCATACCCATTTCTCCAAGTTCATCACCAGCCAAGCTGATATGGTATTATTGACATAATGGTATTTATACGGTCAAGACGGATTACAATATTGCTAAAGAACTAAAGAATCGAGCCTATCTATCTCGACCCTTGCCACACCATCTACAAATTTTAACGTTTGGAAATATAGGTAGATCCACCTTATCCTCCGCTTTAGATCAAAAACAGTCATTTACAACCTTTAACCTAAATAAGAAAATTATATATTTAACTTATAAAAAAATATTTTAGATCCCGTTAAAAAATATTTACCTTGAGTGAATATTCGAAGAAAATGATGCTCACGTCATCTCGATTCTCTCCGAGGCAAATAATGAGGCCGAAGAATATGTTGCAATCTGTCTTTATAAAATTGATGATCACAAGCCGAAAACTAAAGGGACGCACCCTAACGTAGATCATATTAAATTTAACGTCGGCGATGCAATTGATCTTGAAAAAACAGCGGTATAGGACTCCACGCAATTTTGAAGGCAAGATTATTTGTAGTTTCTCAAAATGCCTTGAAGTAAGTCGAAGAAGCCTTGGCCATTTATCACACTATTGTTTATGCATGCACATGGGGCTATTTCAAGATCTCTTTCGAAGAAGACTCCTTAACTATTTTCCAAAGATTAATGTCTCAGAAAGCGTATTGGTCTTATGTCAGATGTTATATGAGATTGCCATTCTCTTTTACGAGCTTTTGTGTCTGTAATTTTTTTTATTTTGTCAAGAGGCAAGACAATTTGCCGACACATCTCTTAGCTATGGAAGGTCTCATGTAACACTCCTATCTCCGGCTTACCGAATTTGTGGAAGAGGGAAACACTCCACATTCTCATGTAATTCGTGCTACTTCTACGCATGTTCAATAAAATCCTCTTTATAGTAAAAAAAAGGTTTTGCTACATGTCCCTTAATATGTGACTCTATTTCTTGGAGAAAAATTATTTTGTGATTTTAGTATATCAAAGAACATTAATAATAATTTTTTTCATCTATTCCCTAATTTAGCATCCATAAAAAAAATCAAATTTTAAATTCATATCCACTTTCTTAATCAATGTGATTTAGGAGGGGATACATAGTAACAATGTGTTTGAAGTACAAATGTAGAATGAAATAAAACTGATAAAAATCAATTCAATTGAATGGAATATGCATGCTTTTATTCTTATGTTTGTCACGTGAAAGAATGAAATGGACGAACTTGTATAGAATGTGGCAAGTGACATGGTGGGTGACGGTGGTGCGTGATGATGATTATTGATGAGTGTGGTGAGCGGTGGGTGGATGTGGTGTTGGGGTGTATAGTGTCCCATAATACCCTTAATTAGATAATAAACCAATAATACATTTACCAACATAATATATAAATAACTTAAGGGCCACATATAATTATCTTTTACTAAATGATAATTCTTACAGATTATTGATGAGTGTGGTGAGCGGTGGGCGGATGTGGTGTTGGGGTGTATAGTGAAGGGTGGTGGCAGATGGTGTGGGGTGTGCAGTGGTGGGTGGTGTCGAGAATGCCATGGTATGATGTACGCTGACGCGTGGTGACAGTGTCAACGTGGTGGTGAAGTGAATGGTGATGGGTGGTGGTGGTGTAGGTTGTGGATAAGGATGGTGGCAGGGGTGGTGGGGTGAATTATGGTAGAGGATGGGGCAAGTGGTGGTGGTAGGGGGTCGCGGAGAGATAGGGGTTAAAAGGAGGTGGTGCTAGGGCGTGGGGTAGGTTGTGATGGGATGATTGTGGGTTGTGCGTGGGTGGTTGCCGTGTGGCTGGTGGTGTGCAGTTGAGGGTGGTACTGGTATGGGTACTGAGGGATTGTAGTCGAATGGGTGAGTGGTGATGGTTGAAGCGGGGAGGTGGCGGTGGTGGTTGATTTTTATATCATTGTCTTGTGTATTTGAACTCATTCCATCCAACCATTTCATCTCTTAAATCCATATTTTTTTACGAAATAAAAATGATCAAATTTCATTCCAATAGAATAAAAATTTATCTCATTCTCTAACCTCCAAACTCTCCCAAATAATGAAATGAATAAAAAAAACTACATTTCATTTCTTAATGAAATAAGATTCCTAATACTAACTCCGTATCATAAAAAAAGTGCATCATTTCTACTTTTTCCAAATTACAAAAAAATATTTTATCCCAAAGCAATCATTTACCATAAAAAGTATTCACGGCTTTTGAAAAGTCTTTATATAATAAGTGTTATTATTTAATGACTTTTTCCAAATATACAATTCACCTAAAATTACTCATTTTTGACATTTTCTTATCCAAAGCAATCATTTACTACTAGTATTCACGGCTAAAGCTTATGAAAAGTCTTTATGTAATAATTGTTGTGGCTCAATCCTTTGAAGCTTTGAAGTCGGATTCTGCTGCTCAAATTCTTGATTTGAAGAATCAGACAAAGGCTTCTCCTTCCATGAAATTGAAGTCGGGTAAGCTTTTGGCTACCCCCCAACCTTGAAGCAAATGCTTCATGGCTAATATTTCTTCAGTTGCACCTGTTGCTTTTGCCTCAGCTGTTAAGGTATCTAAATTGAACTCCACATTGAATTCTGCTTTTTTCAATGCTGCTGCTTCTCCTGGGATTCAGTCTTCATTTCCTGTTGTAGTTAATTTTGATCATGTTGAGGCTCGAATTGATTTGGTAAACACCCCCTGCTGCTAATGTAGTTGGCATTTGTGCCCCTGCTGATGCTACTGCTGATAAGAATGATGTAGTTAATTTGCTATCTTGCTTGCTGTGGTGTGCTATTTGTTCCTTGGCCATGATGCAACAGATTTTTTGCAGCTGCTTTTGATGGATGGATGCTGCAGTTTTGATGCTGCTTCTGTGATGTTTTATGATCGGCATGTTGTTTTTGCTGCATATATTAGTTGAAGGTTATTGCTGGGAGTGTATCACTAGAATGCAATATGTTTTAGCAGCTGCTTTTTGTTGAATGCTGCTGCCTTGGTCACTATATAATTTGGTCATATGCTTCTCAAAGAAATGACCAGGTCCACTAGAAAGTTGTAGCTTTTGGTATCATTTACACTCAATTTTTTGTTTTATTGCTCCTGGTATTTGTTAGTTGATTATGGGGGTCTTGTGAGCAGGCTATTACTGATATTAGGAGGAAGTACGAGGTGGAGAAGCTGGACAGTGTTAACCTCGAGAAAGAAAAGGTTTGCTGGTAGCCTTTTCTTTTACTTGTTATGCTAGCAGAGATGTTCCTGACCTCTTTCAGCCCTCAGGCTGAAAAAGTTGTTCATGGTTTGGAAATGAAACGTGAGCAAAAGCTTGAAGCATGCAAAGAAGAGTCCAAGCAGTATGTGCAACGGTTACAGGAACAAAATGCGGCTCTGGTATGCACTCAAAGATGAATAATTCTATTTTTGCATGTCCGCGCTGTATATAATAACTGACATAACCTCCATGGTGGTAGGATAAACTGTTTTTTTATTTCTTGATGCTGCTTTTGACAATATATAGCCGGTGCAATACAAGAGTTTAACAAAATTTTATAGCCAAAGTAAATTTATTTTAATTATTCAATATATATGTATATATGAATTTTTTTGTTTTTTTGTTTTTATTTTGGTTCTTTTGTCATTCTTTTGTTAGAAGACACCATATCTTTGCACCTTTATTTTTATTTACCTTGATTTGGAATTTCTTGTTTATAGCAATACATGCAACCAGGACAGCAACTAATCTTAGATGTGGACTTTTCTTGATTTTCTTAGTTTTTTAGTTCCCTATATCTGTAGAACTTGTTAACACGTGTATTATATTTAACTGAGCTCCTGTTGCTTGTAGATGATGTAAGTGTCTTGTACCCTTGCGTACCTTGGTTATACAATTTTTTACCTTTAACCAAAAAAGATAAAAGGATACAGAATTACATTCTAGAGTATCGATGTCAGTGCATAAAATGTTGATGTCACTGCATAAAATGTTGATGTCACTGACTCACTGCATAAAATGTCGATGTCACTGCATATACATTTTACAAAGTTTTTGTTTTTGCAATTTGAGTGTTGATGTCACTTCATAAAATGTTGGTGTTATTGTGTGTTATTTGATACTCCCTAGGGCTCGAGCTCGAATCGACTAAAAAAGTTCGGGCTCGATTGAGCCATGAAAAGGCAACATCGAACTCGACTGGCTAAGTACTCGATATAGCTCGACGCATCTCATAAGCTCGATTTTCCATGAAAAAACTTTCTAATTTCGGGACAAAAAGATCAACAAAAATGTTGATGTCACTGCATATTTGATTTCCGATATCACTAAATAAATTGTTGATGTCATTCATATATGATTGCTGATGTCACTGCATAAAATGTTGATGTCACTGCATATAATGTTGATGTCCCTGCATAAAATGTCGATGTCAGTGCATATACATTTTATAAATTTTTTGTTTTTGCAATTTGAGTGTTGATGTCACTTCATAAAATGTTGGTGTTATTGTGTGTTATTTGATACTCCCTAGGGCTCGAGCTCGAATCGACGAAAAAAGTTCGGGCTCGATTGAGCCATGAAAAGGCAACATCGAACTCGACTAGCTAAGTACTCGATATAGCTCGACGCAGCTCATAAGCTCGATTTTCCATGAAAAATCTTTCTAATTTCGGGACAAAAAGATCAACAAAAATGTTGATGTCACTGCATATTTGATTTCCGATATCACTAAATAAATTGTTGATGTCATTCATATATGATTGATGATGTCACTGCATAAAATGTCGATGTCACTGCATATACATTTTACAAAGTTTTTGTTTTTGCAATTTGAGTGTTGATGTCACTTCATAAAATGTTGGTGTTATTGTTGTTATTCGATACTCCCACAGGGCTCGAGCTCGAATCGACTAAAAAAGTTCGGGCTCGATTGAGCCATAAAAAGGCAACATCGAACTCAACTAACTAAGTACTCGATATATCTGATTGCCGATGTCACTGCATAAATTGTTGATGTCACGCATATATGATCGGCGATGTCACTGCATATATGATTGTCGATGTCAATGCATCGCGGTGGTTAGTGCATCGGGTGGTCACTGCATTACGATGGTCAATGAGTCGGGATGGTCAATGCATCACGGTGGTCAATGGAAAAAAGAAAAAATAAACTTTCACCGTCCAGAAAAAAAAAAAAAAAAAAAAAAAAAAGACACCCAACGTATTTCAACGTCCAGGAAGAAAGTTAAAAATAAAAAATAAAAAAAACCAAACAAATTACAACAATAGCAGCGTGACATTCAAATAAAAAAATAATAAAAATAAAAACATTCAGCGTGTGATGCCCGCCTTTCTATTTTTTGTTTTTTTTCCAAATTATAATAAATGCATTTGATTTCAATACACATTTATACTATCCATACAAAAGGTATATGTGTCCATTTGGTATAAAAAAAACACATTAATTAATTTTTTTAATCTGCATGCCCGATCATTTTTTATGGGACAGAGATATTATGTGTGAAGACAAAATAATGACACTTTTTGAGCGACAAAGGAATTACTTACTCCCTCGTTCCAATTTATCTGAGGCAGTTGCCAAAATTACGCATATTAAGGATATGAGTTAATGCTTTAACTTTTACTACCTCCGTCCCAAAATAAGTGTTCATATTTTAGAAAACAATTGTCCCATAAAAAGTGTCACTTTATATTACCAATGCATCATTTAATGCTTATTTTCCAAAGATAACCTTGATCCAACATTTATTTATGGCAATTATTTCATATCCCAAAACAAACATTTATTATTTGTGAAGGGTAAATATGTCAATGTAGTATAAAATACAACACATTAATTACATTTCTTAATATGTGTGAAACTTAAAAATATGACACTTATTTTGGGACGGAGGTAGTACAACGAAATGACTATAATGTCTTTGGATATAATTAATGTGGTCTTGTATTTTGTATCTCCTAATGTAATAAATAATGGTAAATCAAGTAAAAACATAATAAATGTTGTATTGGAAATCATAATGTCTCACATAAAATGGAACAAAATATTTTGACAACTGCCTCCGTTATTGTAGAAGGGAGGGAGTACTGTAATAGATCGAATTCCAAATGCATAAAACAATGCGAAACCAACCGCCACAATAAAAAGACAATGGCCATTTTTCTTGGAGACAAAAGAATTTTTCAATAATGGACAAAACAAAAGGATCTTTGGAGCCTTAATTGGTTTCCTCGGCGGACCCACCCTATGCGGGGTGTCTAGCCCCCCTAAACGGCCACATGCCCCCCCCACATATTGGCCCCGCTTTCCAAATTTTTATTATTGTAGTAGTAGGGTTAATATTAGTATGTTATGTGTCTTTTCGAACAAAAGACCTTATATCTTAGTGGTTTAAGAACAAACCCTTTAAAGTCTCCATAATTCTAGGTTGTAAGTTTAAATCCCACTACCAACATTTTTTATTTTTTTCCCGAATTTTTTTTAAATTTTTGCTTTATATCTTAAACCACCCCGAAAATTTTTCCTCGTTCCGCCACTGCTTAATTTGCATCACACTTTTCATTCAAATTTTTTTCCCTCTCTCTCCAATTTTGTTTAACACTTTTGTCAATCTCTACTAATCTTGAAGGTTATGTATAAATTTGGTCTTTTTTTCCCTTGCTTTTAAGGTTCCTAGGTTGTGATTAGGGCTGTAAATGAACGTCAGTATTCGATTCGATTATTTGTATTCGGCTGATATTCGTCTATCGAGCCGAACCGTATCGAACACGTTCGGCTCGAACTATTGTATATTTAAAAAAAAAAAACTATATATATAAGGTTCGAACATGTTCGAACCGTTCGAACATGTTCGAACATGTCGAACATGTTCGAACTTTCGAACCCGAGCCGAACCTTGCTAAACTAAGGTTCGACCGGTTCGAGCCGAGCCGAACCTTAGGTTCGAACCTTTCGAGCCGAACTCGAACTTGTGATGTAGGTTCAAAAGAAGAGAAAGGTCAACAAGAAAGTGAACTTGACTTGTTAATGATCAATATGGAAAAATGGGGTATAATTTAGACTAATAGCCGCAAATCATGATATAAATTTAACACACTTTATAATTACAAGACATAAGCGATGTATGATTAAATAAGGGAACATCTTTTCACACAGTAAATATTCTGATCCAATCCGAGTCAGAAAACCATGATTCAATTCGAGTCAGAATTTTGAATGTTTTTTCATAAATAGTCTTGGGAAAGACTTTCTGATTAAAATTGAGTCAAGAAAAATTTTAATATTCTGTCTGAAATTCGGTTAGAATCAACAAGTTTGCAAATTATTATGACCCAATTTGAGTCAGAAAACGATGATTATTCTGATTACGTCGAGTTGGAATTTTTGAATGTTTTTCATACCCAATACCGGTTAGAAAGACTTTCTGACTAAAATTGAGTCATGAATACTTTAACATTCTATCTGAAATTCGATCAGAATCATCGAGTGTAAAAAAACATAAATTTAAAAGATAATTGTAGAAATTTTTTGTCGTGTATTAAGATTCTTAGTTGTGAGAAAAAACATTCTCATATATTTCTGGGCAAGATGGACTCAAAACAAGTGACTCAATTACCCAAAAAAAAACAAAAAATTTATTCGACAAAACAAGAGAATCTGACTTCCAGAATGTGCAAACCTCCCCTCCACCTTTAAAATTGAAGCTGGCATTATCCAACATTATTTAAGGGTAAAGAAATAGAGTCGCAAATATGCTCACATTTTATGTTCACTCTTGTAATGTATATATATATATAAAATATATGTGGCGGGGGAGGATTGGGGGAGGTGGTGGGGGGGGGGGGGGATCACAGTCTTGTAATAAATGAATAAAAACAAACCAAAAAAAAAAAACACGGAATGAAACAGTCATAATGTCATAATAAAAAACCTGGACCAATATCTCCCAAGAACCAAAACAACACAAAAAACTACTGGTCTCTCCATCTTTTCACTTAAGGGAGCGGTTAATGCCATCACGGCAAATCTACTTTCAAAACATCATACTGACATTCAACTTCTGAAAAGTCGAATGTCGATTTTCAACCTATGTAAAGTCGTTATAATACTAACTATCCTCCTCCTCCTCCTCTTTTTTTTTTTTTTTTTCTTTTTCTTACATGGATGAATGAACACATTTTAACAGAGAATTGGTGCCTGAACCTATTTTGCTATTTTAGTGAGAACCAAAACAGTGAGTTAAAGCTATGGCTACCGAATGAATAATCTTCTTTGGTAGTACCTTTGATAACCTCCTCCTTCTTCTCCTTCTCCTTCTCCTTCTCCTTCTCCTTCTCCTTCTTCATTCATCAATCTTTCATCCCTCTTTTGCTGATACATGACTTCACCACTGTTCAACCTTCTTTCATCAATCCTTCTGTAATTCCAGCTTCTACGATCATTGTACGATTCTCCCCCCCTTCCATGTGATCTTCCTCCTCCACTTTTTGGTCTAGAAAATCCGTCAACAACATTACGTGGCTCAATATCTGAACGATTCCTGTAGTATTGCCGCCTACTAGCCCCATCACCGCCGCTCTCCGGGCCACCACGATATCCTCCATTACTGTTGTAAGCTGCTGCATGCAAAAACACATACACTGTCACTCCGACACACAGCAATTGGTGCTTGGTTAATTGGTTATGTGGGACCCAACCGAATTTTTTATTCCTCAGTTCAAACAATACATATGATTTCATAGAGGTAAAGTAAATGACACACTGTGAATACAACATTTTGGGCCACTATACCTCGACAAAAAGATATGTTATCCCCCCCGCTCAATAATCATTCTTTCAAAGTTCCAAAAAAAAAAAAAAAAAAATGTGTATGAGGACCACTTACAAGTATAATTGTAACAGAAATTCATACTTACATCTGCCAACTGATCTCTTATATGTGATGTAGGAATCGTATTTTCCTATAGTTATATTCCGAACCTGGAAAGGAAAAAAAAAAAAAAAAAAGTGAACTCAATAAAGAGTGGAATTGAATTGACATAAATTCACAAATCAGTACTTTTTAGTTTAAGTACCTGGACAGCATTACGAGCAGAAGATGCCGATTCAAATTCCACGAAACCAAAACAGAAGCCATCCTAAACAGTTCAAAAACCAAGTTAAGGCCAAAAAGGGAACGTAAACATATGATGGACGAGATTGTATTAAAACTTTAAACCATACCTCGAATGTTCTGAGCTGGATACTATCTTGCCTAACACGACCAAATACCTTTGCAGCCTCTAGTAGTCCAGATTTTGTTATATTTGGTGGTAGATTTCCAATATACACACACTTTAATGCTACATCTGCAACCATACACGATACATGTTCGACAGATTCTAAAAAAAAGAGCATCACAAGTTCCAAAAACTGAAAAAAAAAAAAAAAAAGAATTGAAATGTAAAAGTACCATCTCCATTGGAACTGTTATGTTCAGTCGAATCTTTGGTAGCAGTATCACTTGGAGCTACAGGAGGGATTTTCAGTATAGGGGATGCTTTGGGTTGTTGGTCTGCAGTTGGAGCAACCCGCACGACCGTAGAAGCAGAAGAACATATAGGACTTGTTACTTTGATCGGTTTTGTCACCTACATAATAAAGAGGAATGCTTAGAAACCATCCCTTCAACGCATATATACTTTTTAGTTTACACGTCATATATAAACAGACCATGGATGCATATGAGGTTTTCGTAGTAGTCACTTCATTCTGGATTGGAGCATCTGAAGAATGTGAGTCCTTCACATCTGGTAACTTATTAGTATCATTTTCCACTACGCATTCATTGGTTGGCTCCGGGTGAACAGGAGTATCAACAGTTCCTACGAAATCCTTTGGTTACAAAGATTACTAGGAAAAAAAATTACAAACAGAAAGGTGTGTGTGTGTGGGGGGGGGGGGGGGGGGGGGGGTTTGTCAATGCCTGCAGCCTGAACCTGTATGACTTTACATGTTAAACACTGATAACATAGTCATATACATCCCTAATATAAATGGTAAGAATATAAACTACACGAGATAGGTTAATAGGTCATACAAATACACACACGCGCACATACAATCCTAAACAATGGAGACCTACCTTGAGTGTCGGTCGAAAGAACAGTCAAAGTGTTTTTCTCAGTCTCACTACTGGCAGCTGGGGTCAATGTTTCATGTGCATCCAGAAATCGCAATATATCATTCAAGACAAAGAACCCTCTCTCTTGCTTGGCAAGAAAGAAAGTTTGGTAAAAGCTCTTTCTCAAACCGTCATTCCCAATGAAATAGCCATTAACGGCTACAATAACCCCTCCGTTCAGAGATTCTTGAGCGTCAGCATTCAATATCTCTGCCAAGCAGCCCCTGTAATCTGAAGACATGATTGTCTCGTTGATATCCTGAACCAAGACAAATTTGTCAAACAATGGCCATAAGAGAAGAGTATCACGAAGAAAATATGTTAGTTAGTCATTTATTAATATCTTAATAAATGCATATACAGGCCATATAACATCATAACAAGTTGTTTATAGTGAATTCGAATGCCAAATGAACTGTCAAAGTACCATAACTTGGTGACATTATCAAATTTAATGCACAGTCAATAAAATATGAGCTTGCTTTACAACTTGATTCTGCCATACTCACTTGCATTGTTGTCACAGAAGTCATTTCACCATCAGGCCCTGGTCGGTCTATTACACTCTGATCTGTATAAAATTTATGCACGATTTCGGGAGATTTTTCAAGAATTCCATAGTATTGCTTCACAAAAACACTGGCTACAAATTGAACGTCTAGTCCTTTCTCGGGCTCTGGCAATGTCTCACCTGATACCTGAACTGCCATCTCTACATAAAACAAAAGGAAAAGATCTTGCTAAGAAAGGATTGACAGCAAGTGTGCCCCAAAGAACATAACTCATGAACTGATAGTGCGATATGATTCTAAAACAAAATGCACAGCCAAATACTCTCTCCGTCCCTAAATGCAGGCCATTTTGGAGTTTTCACACAGATTAATAAAATGGTTGAATGTCGTAAATTTTAGACTATAATGCCTAATACACCCTTTGATTATCATTTATAGAACAGTTGTAATGTAAGAAGAAGTGGTTGGATGAATATAAGTTAAGGGTAAGATAAAGAAAAAGATTAATAAATGCTATCTTGATATTGTAAACGACTTACATTAAGGGATAAAAAGAATGTGCCAAAATGGACTACAGATTTCAAGGAGATCAATCAGAATGACAGAAGCAGAGTACTCAGCATGAACTGTCAATAATGAATATTGAAGTAGACATTTAACCATGCTAAAAGGCATTTAAATTTGATGCCCACTTTCATAGTCAGTGGAAACTTTAAGAAGTGAAAGTGCAGACAAAAAAGAAACACTGCAACAAGGTTATCATAACAGATGACCTGGCAAGAAAAACTGCTCATTTTATGGTTCTTTATTTTAGTATGACATCTCCATTTTAGATTTTTAGGACAAGTGGATGCACAAGTTGCAACAATTTTAGAATAAATAACAACATCTACAGGAAAGTTAGGAATTAACTGTGACATCCAAATCCAAAGAGGGTCAAACTAGTTAATCCATGAAACTCCAAACAAAGACTACATGTGGCAATAAAAAATGGAAGCAACTAAGAAATAGACAAAACCGAGTTCTAAGCTACACTACAAGAATGCAGATATCGAGAAGGAGAATTTAACTTAGCATACATTGTCACTACAAAAACATATCAAAGACAAACATCACAAGGTAATCAACATCATAAAACACATCCAGATTCTAACAAGAGCAGAGCCATCCAATCAAAACAACAGGGTTGTGGCAAAAAAGGAGGAAAAACAAGAAAACCCAAAAAGAAAGGGAAAAAAAGAAAGAGCAAAGGATAAAGGCCCCAATAAAATAGCAAAGTTTTGGGGCACAACAACTAATTAACAAAGTAAAAGGCTTAATTCTTTTTGTAGCAGTGTTAAAGCAAGAAAGCAAAGCTTCCAGGAAAACACAAAAAACCCAGATTTTGTCTTACACAAATAGTAATCAATGCACAAAATCATTCGCTAACAAGGAAAAAAAAACAAATAAATGCATTCTTTGGCAAGTCCATTTAACCGCAAATGAGCGACTCGTATAAAAGCATGAAAACGCCCAAAACCCATCTTCCATAGCGTACAGAAACCCCAGCCCCCACCCCCACCCCCACCGGCCCACCCTCACCCCCCTCCCCCCCCCTCCCCCCCAAAGAAAAACCCTCCTTTGAATAGGAAGATCATCAGTTTTAGTGAAAACAGCGGGAAAAAAGTCAAGTAAAACCCGAAGACGGAAGAAAAATCATAAACCCATAACTTACACTTCTAAACCACACACGCGCAAAAAATACATAGATATACCAAATTCCTACACAAGGAAAACAGAAAAACCCACATACATTGCAGAAATACCTCTGAATAAGTGAATGATCAAAGGAAATGAGAGAAATAATCGTTACCGAGCGAGAGAGGGGGCAGCGATCAAAAGAGTGATAATGCAAGCAAAAGGGAGGAATATGAATGGGCCAATGGGGTAAGTAACCCACAAATCAGGTAGAGGTGATGAGTAGTAGTACTGGTAGTATGAGTATGAAGGAAGATTCTCTCTCAATATCAATTTTGGGAATCATTTTCGTGTTTAAAGCTTTCTTTCTATTGGAGGGAATTTTCACTAGTTGTGGGGCCCTTTCTTGGCTAATGTTGCGGGGTCTAAGGGCATTCACGTCAGAAGCCTTGTACGGTGTTGTATCTTTAAAATAAAGATAAAAAATGAAAAACTTTTATCAAATATCTCCATAACATAAGTCTCATCTATATTTATTTTTAGGGTTAATGAACAGTGTATCCCTATTTGTTGAGCAATACCCTTATTTTAATGATATTTGATATAAAGATAGGGATAGGGATGCTGTTGTAAGATTGTTTTGAATTGAGATGTTGTAAAATAGATATATGTATATTTTATATTATTTTAAGGATAAAAATAGGGTTTCTGATGTGAATGCCCTAAGGTTTTAGACTAAGAACGAAAGTCGTAAACGAGTCGAGTCAATCGTACATCAGATATTTGATTTTGCGTTTGTTAAGTCTACGAATGAGCTCGAGTTTATTTGTTTAATAACGAAATAATATTATGTTTGAGCTGTATTTGTTAAAATATTGCTTAAGCTCGAGCCAAACTTAAACAAGTTCACCTTATCACCTACATATTTACAACTTACGTCGATATTGTTTATCTCTCACTCATGAGTGTGAAATGATAAATAGGTCCCGAATGACTTCTTAGTTTTTTTAATTAACATCAACTAAATAGTTGATGTTGGATAACAATAAGAAGTTCAATAGAGATGGTAAAGCCACACTAAGATAACGAGAAGTTATTGTTTAGTATCTCCATTTACATCAAAGTGACGGGTAAACAAATCTGAAACTCACAGTTTGAATTCAGAAATAAAAGGCTCATATCGTGCCACACGAGTGCACTCAGGATATGGCGGGTGCACCCAATAACTTCCTTAAGATAACATTATGAATTTAAGTTAGCATTTTAAGTTTATATATCTGTTTGTTCGCAAACGTAATCGAATGTTTGGAACTTGCTCGCAGGGCCGGCCCTATAGTGAGGCCAGAGAGACCGCGGTCTTAAGCCCAACGGTGTCGGGAGGGCCCAACGGTACATATTTCGCTAAAAGAAAAAAAAAATCGTGTAGATTAAATCCAATATAACCTAATAATAATATAATATGTTTTTTTTTTTTTTTTGATAAAGGCCCTTTTTTTTTTACTCCCTTCATGAACTGATGTATGTATTGGTTTAGATTTCGGGGGCGTTGCCTCCGAACCCCCACAAGTTGGCGCTGCCCCATCGACCCACTGCGACCTGACCGGGCAGGTCGAACCTCGTTTCGTTGCGATAACATTATTTCGTTCGGCAACTCGTATGCAAGAGATTACAAAAAATATTTATGAAAAAAATATCTAAGAAAAGGTCCCAATAAAAAAAAATTACTTGACCCAAAAGACTACTTTGTAGGTATGTTTTGAGACTATCAATAAATTGAAATTTGTATTTACGGATGTTAAAAACGCGATAAGTATGTTTTTCAAGATAAAAAAACAATTTCAACAAAAAGACCTAATTCGAAGACTTGGCCTTAAGCCCAAAATATGCCAGGGCCGGCCGCTTGCTCGTGTTTTATTGTTTAATAAATGAGCACAATTATATGTTTGAGTTTAGTTCGTTTAACTTAACAAGTAAATAAACACAGACTTTTATGAGCCAAAAATGAATTTGTTCGCAAACGGATTTATTCTTTAACAATCTAAGCTGCAACCGGACAATCGCTGGTACAACGTCGGGCCATCACCGGACACTGCCAAACAAATGTTGAACACCATTAAACAAACAAACACAAAGAAAAATAACAATTTGGGGAGAACCTAGTTCTTGTAAAATATGGTCTCATCGTAGACAATCTGATCTGGCAAAATGACACAAAATAAAAACGGCAATAATCTTAGCGTAAAACGCCAAAAATAATCAACAAACTTGGACTCATAAGAAGTCGACCCTAGACTCCCAACAACCACCTACCTGAATGGATAGTGAACTCAAGCGATCACTAAACAACCAAATAAAAATCGATAGTGAAATAATATTTATTTCTTTGTATATATTATTTTATAACACATATGTTTTCAGATTATTCCAATTTTATTATCTACCTTTTTTTAACTTTATAACCATTACATTAATAGAATTAAATGAGAATATTATGTACTTACTTTTACGACATTTATCCCCACTTGATATTTATAAAAAAATGAAAGAAATTGAAAGACACATAGTGCAATACATACAAAACAATGTATTGTAGTAACAATAGATACCCTTGACACAAGTAAACCTATCAATGAATTCTCTATCCTCTTGTTTTTCCATTTTTCTTTGATCTTATAGGATAACAAAATGGCTAGAAATCATTTATTTTTTCAAACTAATTGCTCTTTTGATTTAGAGTACATAATATTTCATTTGAGTGAGTAACCTATCGCCGACTAGGCCTAGCTCAAATGTCAAGAGCTAAGTATTGGATGTAATATCGCCGGATGGATCATAGATCCACCCGATTACGCAGCGGAAAGTATAAGATCTAGATCTAAACAATCAAAATACATAAAATAATAGATCTAAACTTACGATGGGGTTTAGATTACCAACCTTTTTATGGTGCAATTACTCCAAGAACAAAGGTCAATCCAAGATCCACGCTAGATGAGAAGCCACATTCTTCCAATGTGTGTCTTCAAGCACCATCAGGTGGATGGTGTTTCAAGCCGCCGGACCTCCTCGATATGCTACCTTAGAAAACCCGAAGTTTTCTAAAACTCGAACCCTTAGTAAAATAGCCGAAAATTCTAAGCTATTTTACTCCCAAATTTCGTGTGATGACTTGTGATTTTAGGCTTGGGAGAACTCTCTTTATATAGGAGAGTAAACTTTGACCTCCAATGATTAAATAATTAATACAAAATCAATCAAAATAATCATTTTCCTTAAAAAGATAAATCTAGAATATTCCTAAAGTAATAAGGATATATAAGAGATTTTATTTTCCTTAAATTATTTAACAAATAAATAATTTAATCACATGTCTTATTATTTATCAAGAAAACTAATTTCCCAATAAATAATATATAAAATATGCGGCCACCCTAATACAAAATTAGGTCACACGCATTTTTAATCACTTTGGGCCGAGTCCACGAAAAATTTCTTTTCCATGTATTTAATTATCTAGTCCAACTAAACAATTAATCCACATATCAATTAAATAGTCCAATCCAACTATTTAATTATAATTGAGGTGAAGCGACGAGAAAACGTATATGCTATATTATGAGCCACGTCGGGGACCATGGAACCATATTCAGTAGCTACAATAAATTAAATAAAATTATTCGTCAGTCCGAACAATTATATTCAATCTATTAATTCCGGGATTACACCACCATAAACCCGAAACTGAACTATGCCGAATATAGATAACTTATACTCAACTATGAGTTGATAAGCGTCCACTGATATAATCATTACATACGGATAAATCCTCCATAGACTGTTCGTTTCGATTCGGGATATCTCCGTAAACCCTTCTCGAAACATCTTATCCTTATTTACCATTAACCCCTAGTGATCAATTAGTTCATAACTAATATAATATGAACTCGGCGCCATCGATCCGTTTTAGGATTAACGAGATAAGGGAATCGTTCGTCTACTTCCCGAGGGAAGGAATGGATTCTATATCTGTGATAGCACAGACTACTCACTCATCCCAGAATAGAGACAACGAGAAGTGTTGGACCACATACTGTGAAGTGATCCTTACTAACATATCAAACTCTACCCTAGTCTAAGCAGTTGTCTGTGATTACCTCAGGATTGAGATTAATCCATTTATGATCATCTTGTGATTCGATAAGACTTCTCGATCACGGAATTATATCGAGAACTCAAATCAAATCAGTCCAGCCCTATATGATTATCATCATATATAAATGCCCCACTAGGTACCCTATTACCAACAGCCCGGATAAGACTGTCACACCTAAAGTGTTCTGGGCGTATTATTAGCAAATTAATCTGGAGACCCGTACTCAGATTAATAAACGCTACGGACTAAGTTAATTTTTAAGTACATCTCACTAACTCAATCCTCTTGTGTATAGCCATACACTGAGTTATGTGATTACATAAACGAGGTACTTAGGGTTTTCAGTAGTGTCTTAATTATAAGCATACATGCATATAATAAGATGAATTATTAATTATGTCCTAAAACAATTAGATAATTGTCTTTCGGGCACTACACCTAACACTAAGGTCCCAGGTTCAAATCCCTCTAGACCTTAAGTAAAGCCTTGGGCCACTGCCCTGGCCACTCTTTTGACAAAGCGCTCCAAACTTAGGACTTAATTTTGGGAGGCTCTGTTAGCAGATCACAAAAGTGATTTCGAAGCAGTTTCATTTCCAGCAACAATTTCATGCTTTAATACACCACCATAAACCCGAAACTGAACTCTGCCGAATATAGATAACTTATACTCAACTATGAGTTGATAAGCGTCCACTGATATAATCATTACATACGGATAAATCCTCCATAGACTGTTCGTTTCGATTCGGGATATCTCCGTAAACCCTTCTCGAAACATCTTATCATTATTTACCATTAACCCCTAGTGATCAATTAGTTCATAACTAATATAATATGAGCGGCGCCATCGATCCGTTTCTAGGATTAACGAGATAAGGAATCGTTCGTCTACTTCCCGAGGGAAGGAATGGATTCCATATACGTGATAGCACGGACTACTCACTCATCCCGAGAATAGAGACAACGAGAAGTGTTGGACCACATACCGTGAAGTGATCCTTACTAACATATCAAACTCTACCCTAGTCTAAGCGGTTTGTCCGTGATCACCTCGGGATTGAGATTAATCCATATATGATCATCTTGTGATTCGATAAGACTTCTCGATCACGGAATTATATCGAGAACTCAAATCAAATCAGTCCAACCCTATATGATTATCATCATATATAAATGCCCCACTAGGTACCCTATTACCAACAGTCCGGATAAGACTGTCACACTTAAAGTGTTCTGGGCGTATTATTAGCAAATTAATCTTGAGACCCGTACTCAGATTAATAAACGCTACGGACTAAGTTAATTTTTAAGTACATCTCACTAACTCAATCCTCTTGTGTATAGTCATACACTGAGCTATGTGATTACATAAACGAGGTACTTAGGGTTTTCGGTAGTGTCTTAATTATAAACATGCATATAATAAGATGAATATAATAAGATGAATTATTAACGGTGATTTTCGGGCAACAATTTCATGCTTTAATTCATCTTGTGGCCAAGATCTAATATTTCCGTAGTGGTTTTTGTCTTTGATCATAATTAGGTTAGATTTGAAGGGTAGATGTTGTTAGATACGTTGTTGGTTTGTAGATTTGCATAGGTTTGGAAGTTAGTTGCTATTTGGTTCGTAATTTGGCTTGTCTTTGAGGTAAATAGTTCTCCTTATCAAAATGTTTCATATTTGTTTCAAGATTATGTTCTTATGTTGTTTTGAATACTATATTCTGTTAAACTGCACGAATACGCACATGATTATGTGTATGCCGGGTAAGTGTAATATTGATTTTCAAAGTGCTGTTTGGTTTTCATGATACTTTTGTGTAAATTGTTTTATGCGTCCTGGTTACGAGTAGTGGAGATATGATGAGAGTTCGGTGTTGCTATGGCCTTAGTAGGTTCTTGTAGGTTGGATATGAAATTTAACGTGAAATCTACGTGTTTTATGTGCTTCTATTTGTGTTAGGATTATGTCTAGTTAGTTATCTCGTAATGTACTGTAAAGAGTACCATGAGTTCTAAGTCTCGTGTCGGATGTATGACTAGTTGTGCTAACCATGTCGTTCTTGGAGGTATGGTCAGTCATATTAGCATGGTTGCACTAGACCCACATATTTAGTAAGTAAGGAACATGAACATGACATACAAGACAAAAATTGAATATTCTAGGTGCTATAAACATGATAGATTAGACATGAACATGCTAGTAAAGTACATGATGGTAAATAACTTATGTCATATTGATCAGGAGAACACGAACATGTTAAGTAAGTGATGTAAGTCAACTAGATGATACTTTTTACGATGTTTTATCCCCATTTTTCATGCATTTATTGATGTTTTCGTATCAATTCGAGTCATTATTTTCTTAGTTTCATCCATATGTGTATACAGTATAATTATTATATAAAATATCATATTTTGATAGGTTTTGTACCGGTTATAACCGTAACGTCGTGAGTTTACGGTTGGTATTTTGGTGTTGTATTGCAGGATTATAGGTTGACCAAGACCCCGATGGACGACACATGTTGAGCCTAAACACGTCTTTTGAGAGCAAGAAGAGTGTGCCAGAAGCTAACAAGTTTAAACTGATCAATTGTCTTTTGCGTTTCTACCATAGCATACATTCAACAGACATTTGACCCAGCTTATAGGCATTTTCTGGAGAAAGCTTCTTCATGAGAGTTGTAGATCAATAGTATGAATGCTAGCTTTGACAGTGTTGGTGTTTATATTCATGAGTGGCTAGTTCTATACTAGCCAAGATAATGTTGTTGTGATAGTTTAATCTCTATTAGTTGATTGGGAATGTTGTTTGTATTTCATACCTTCATGTGTGTTGTTTATCTTTTCCTATTTGTAATGTATTGCTTGTTGGTGTTGGATTGATCACCTAGCACTTGCACACACACACTTAGTTGAGACCGAAAGGAGATGCTTGGTGTGGGAGAAGGAATAGGAAAACCGGAAGGTAAAATCGACCTTAAGTGGAACTCGATTTCTTATCCGGGGAGTATTGACATTGTCATTGCACTCAAGAACTTAATCATGTTGAATCATTAGGTCTAGGGTTCTTAGACCAAGGAGGAGGCATAGAATAGTTTCATACACTCGTATGTGGGGGAATCGCTAGTGTAGGAGTGCACCGATAACACACACTTGAACACCATTGGAAGGTTGGTAGGAAATTATTCCCATGATGCTAATAGAGGTTTGCTTGATCATTGTATTGTCTTGGATAGACTTTTTATCATTTGAATACCCGTTTTAGTATAGTTAATGCTAGAACAATTACTTTCTTGTTAAGTTGTGACTTAGATCAAGATAATCATAGCTTTTCGGTGTTTGACCTCACAATCCCTATGGGATACGACATTGACCACTTGCTAGACTACAATTGACCCGGTACATTGCCGGTGAGATTGGACACCTAGAAAAGTTTGATCAGTAAGTTATTAATGCATTGAACAAGTATGCGCAAGATGAACGTAATGTCATTAATAGGTCATGTTTTTAATGCTTTTCTCAATGTGGCTTCAAAGTGGATTCCGTTACGTTTCAATTTGTGCTTTTAGTGGAATTTTCTTATGTCTCAAGTAATGGTATTCAAACTATTTTGTAAATGGATGAAGTAGATTCATGTCATTTTCTCCCGGCATTCGACAAACATGAATTTTGTAAAAAAATCAAGCCGGGTTGGCGCAAATGATAACCAAATTTTGATTTCCTTTTTACCGAACTGACTTTGTTTAAACAATTAATACATAAGAAGGTAGATAAAGATTCATACCAATATGATCTTATTGGATTTTCGTTTTTCTAATGCTAATGATTCAAGCACGGAGCCACCCAAATGTTCGACCTCTAGCAGTAATCCACACGAACAACCGCCGAAATCTTCGAATGACTGCTACCCGAAAAAGTCAACTGCTAAGTTGCCTTTTCTTCTTCTCAAAAAACTCTCTCTCGATAAGCTCATTTTTATCGTATTGTGATACAAAAGAGTTGACACAACTTCCGCTTAAATAAGGAGAGAGGGTGGCTCTACTTTATGATTCCCAACAGACTTGAGATTTTTTTTTCTCACAAGAAACGAAAGCTTTCATTGATTTTAACTAGAACAAAGCCAAATCGACGTACATCCTTTCCAAAAATCCATAGTCAGACTTGAAAGAGGCGCATCGTTCACGGCGAACTTTGTGCTTTCTCTTTCAACATGCAAAATAGTACCCAAAAAAAAAAAAAAAATTGTCTCTTTCAACAAACTTGAGATTAACTTAGTAAACTTGGAGTGGGGAGTAAAAAACAATTTTCTTAATAGAAGAAAAATATGAGATATCAATCAGACCTTTGATTGATTATCTATTAATTAATTCCTTTAATTTTATTTATTTCAATATATATATTCAATACAATATTAATATGTATGATAATTTTATTATTATCCAATATTATTTATTCACAATAATAAATACTAGAATATTAGTTTTCGTGATAACCCCTTATAAGTAAATCCTTATTCGGTTATGACCGTAGCCACAATTTAATTCTGTCTAATTCATATGTGTGTGACATGATAAACTTCCGAATATGTTGGCCATAAGTATAAAGATATTTACAAAAATACCTTTTATACTTAATGATCGTGGTTGGCATCTAACAATGCATCACGACCCCCAATCATCGGAAGAAGTCAAGTGCTATGACTACAACATTTTATGTGAAATGGTTATCGTGTAAATTGGATATCTTCGCATACGCAATATCCATACAGTCATTATTCAAGTGTCGAAACACCATCTCCGTCTCTTATAATCGGAATATTATATTCTCTCGAAGTAACTTTTACCTCCGCTTTGCATAGACTTTTGAGAATAAAACATTCATTATAATAAGGCTTTTGTGGATATACATTCCCACCATTAGGATATGCGAATCCGAGACGAGCATAAAAAATCAATAGTGTTAAAGCACGACAATCCGTAACGTGATATTATAGATGACTCTGGTCTATGGATAGTTACACAAACATTTAACAAAGTAAGTGGGTCAATCTAACGTACGTATTATCTAATACACGTCCACGTACAATCAAAAGTGTCTTTACATTTTGATAGACGAGATCTATCACTATCTTTAAAAGATAGATGACATCCAATACGTGTTAGTCTAGCCGTATTATTAATGTCTCATTTAATAATACATCTGACTAGAGATATTTAAAAATTAAACAATTTACTGTGAGTATAGATCTCATTAACCATAATCACCATTATGATTTATCTATAACGATTTAATCATGTGGACGTTATTATATATAATATTAATTGGTTCGTTAAACAACAATATACAATAACATAAATGTCATTTGTTATATGTATAAACATAAAAATGTAGTAGGTCTACCCCGATTGGGTTTAGTGGCATCTAGCTAGTGCTCACTTCTTTATTTAGAACAAGAAGATATGCAAATTTAATGCGAGTTGAATGATGATAATAGAGAGCAAGTTTATGAACGTAGTCATGAAGTTCTTTGTGTTTCAAGAGTTTTATTTAGTCAAGTTGAGTTGTAATAAATGTTAACACTTATTTATTATTTAGTTTGACAGTGGTTGCAATCGGTTGAGTTAGTAAATGAAAGATCTTAAAAGTCGGGTTTTCCAAGTCTTATGTTTGTTTCCTTTCTTTTGCGTGTTCAATAATTACTCTGATATGAGATGAAATTTACGTGAGATTTAAGGTTCACTCTAAATATTGCGCGTTGGTTTTTGCATAAGCAACTCAAGACTCTTGTGCGGTAATAAAAAATATTATGAATGAATATGAACAATATTCGGGATTTTTTTTTTTTTTTTTTTTTTTTTTTTTTTGGTGCAGAAATCATCTCTATTTGTTAACAAGAATATCAGTTCTCAAGACAAGGAAGACCCGACTCTTTTTCCCTTTCTATTCCATTAGGTAACAAAAAAGGTAAATATTTGGACCTGCCTTTTGTTATTGGTTGCTCAAAAACTGAGATTTTCTCGTATATTAAAGAGCGTGTGCAAAAGAAATATCGGGATGGAAAGGAAAATTCCTCTCCCCGACTGGTAAAGAGGTTTTAATTAAATCTGTTTACCGATGTATGTTATGCAGTGTTTTGCTCTTCCCAAAGGGATCATTGCAGATTTAGGAAGGATGGATAGACAATTCTTTTGGGATTCTAATGATGGCCAACGCAAAATTCATTGGAAATCTTGGTCTATATGTTGCAAACGAAAAGGAGAAGGTAGGTATGGGCTTCATAGATTTAGAGTGTTTCAATAAAGCTCTTTTAGCCAAACAAGCGTGGAAAATTTTACATGACCCAAACTCGATTTTGGCTCGTATTCTAAAAGGTAAATACTTCGACTCTAAAAGTTTTATGGATGCTACCAGGCTACCAGCACTAGACACCCTTCGGCAATATGGTGAAGAGTTTTATTGGGAAGATACCTTCTTATGCAAGGTATCCGTTGGCAAGTTGGAATTAGTAATTCTATTAATATAGCAGAATCACCATGGTTGCCTATGTTGCCATCATTTCGATCCCATGTCAGCACTTCAGTGTTACCAGAAAAGAGAGTTAGCTGCCTTATCAACCCTATATATAGCACGGTTATGGAAGGAAAATCTTGTTCGTGAACTCTTCAATGAAGTTGAGAAAATTCTCTCAATCACTCAACCTTCGCAGGACAATTTGATTTGCACTTTTCAAGAAATGGCTTGTATTCGGTGAACACGGGCTATATCTTAGCCTATGATCTCAAATTTTGCAGCAACACGAGAGATGAATCTTCTAGTTCCCATGGAAATCAAAGGCTACAGAATAGACTATGGAAGATGAAAGTTAAGCCACGTATTATTCACTTCATGTGGAAGTTGATGCACAATACTTTGCCTACGGCTGTAGGCTTAAAAACAAGAGGAATATGCGATGGATGGTGCCAAGTGTGTAATAAATCCAAAGAAAATGTTTGGCAGTTGGCATTGTTTATTTAAATGTGTCATCGCTAAAGCAATATGGAAATCATCCCCGTTCGGCGATTGTCTAGGCTCTGTACGAGCTTGTTCCTTTTTGGATTTGCTGGAAGAGATTTTAAAATATCAAAACGAGCTCAAGGTCGCCCAACTAGTAACTCTCCTATGGAATATATGGAAAACACGTTGTTCTTGGATCTTTGAGGGAAATGACATTCATATTAATTCATGCTTACACAAATCACGTGTTGAAGCTGAAAAATATTATCAGGCGGTGAATCGCCTTGAGACAAACCCAGTCGTTCCAAAGTGGGCCCAAGTTTGGAAACCTCCTGAGGGTGATTTATATAAGTTTAATGTCGACGCGGCATTTAATGACACAAAGACAACAATATGAGGAGTTCTTAGAGACAACCGAGACAGAATCATCAAGAGTTTTTCGAAAAAAATAGAAAGAAGATACGACGTGGAGATTGGCGAAGCTTTAGATATATACCATGTTGGTGATTTAAGTATAACCATGTCCATTATTGTGATCAAGGGTTTGGTACAAAGATGGGTGAACTCGGAACACTCTATTGTGGGTTTGGAGGTGCGGAGTGCACGCTCATATAAGTGTTTACGAGTTTACGGGTGATCGTAAAACAAACTTAAAAGACACGAAAATTCGTTTTGCATGCGCCCGTGACACGGCGCCCGCCTGTGGAGTTGTTTCCGGGCAAAATGTTGAACATGTTCTTGTTCGGTTTCGTCCTCACAGGCACCCGCCTGTCTTTCATAGGCGCCCGCCTGTGGCCCAGAAAAGCGAATTGATGTGTCTTTTCCTGTTTTTTCAGCAGTTTTTTTTTCTTCTTAATAACACCTTTCCACAAAGGTGTCTCTTACACCAAACGTTTTTAACCAACAACTTCTGATCCTAGAAGGTATAAAAACTAGTTTTACTTGTTTTAAAACTAACTTGAAAACAAAAACAATACTTGATCATTTTGAGAGAAGACTTTGAAAACATTTTCAAGTGTTCTTCATCTTTGAGTGTCAAAACTTTCTACAAAACTCCATTAGTATACTTTTCTTTTGGTGCCAAAAAGAAAAGGGCAAACGTAGTCTTATCTCACAAAGGTATTCGTGCAACCCGGGGCATTGAATAAGGGTCGAATAACTTTTGTAGGAAAGTGTTCCAACACGATTCTACGTCTTATCAAGTTCTAATTTCATACGATACAGTTTGACATTGTTGTTTACATTTCCTTGAAATCCTTTTTAACGACATACCATGCCATCATTTATGCTATTTACGTGTGGGTATGCCATCGTTTATGCTATTACGTGTGGGTATTGCCTTCTAGCAAATGATGAAAGATATTTCGCATTGAGAATAATTATCGAGGATTGCCGTAGGATGTTATCTGCTTTTATCTCTGTTTCGTTTTCTTATTTGAAGAGACCGGGGAATATCCTGCTAATTTTCCGGCTAGGAAAGACGTTAAATTTAGTAGAAGATGTGGAATGTGTACCTTCCCCATAATGTTTCTCTAGCTATTTCCGACGAAAAGTAAATATTTTTTTATCCATAAAAAAACGTTTATTCTTCGAATAAGCTCTATACGAGACATTACATATATAATTACTCAACTTATTGAGGACAAATAATTAGCATCATTTGTTTTTCCATTAATATTTTTTTTGAAAGATTTCCCATTAAATTGGGTGGGTAAGCTGAAAAGAAACCACCGACATAAGCATCCGCTCCGCCTCCAACCACCGCGCGACACCCCCAATTCCTCTACCTGCACAGCCGCTACAGCCATATCCAGCGAACGTGAAGGACTGCCTGACCACCGTACTGGGGAAGTCGGTAAATTCCTTAGCCTTCTAAATTCTTCACCAAACACTCAAGATGAGAAGCAAAATCCATTCATCTTTGCTGCACAGAGCTATGAAGGTCTCCTTGTTCAACTCATATCTTCTCTCTCGCCGGTGCTATCATTTCTCACCAGAATTTAAACCCCTCCGGAGCTTTTGGTCTGCTCTCAATTTTAATAACAACAACGTCTCCAATATATCTTCAGTTTTCCCCTCTCATATGCTTCATAGCTGCTGCTTATTTAGCACTAGTAATTCCTCTGAAATTATTATCAAAAAAGAAAGCAGCATTGTTTCCGGTTAGTTCTACCTATCAAAAAGAAGCTGTTACTTTATTTTTTCTGTTTGTTTCTTTCATTTTCCAGCTGTGCTTTACATTTTGTTCTCTAGGTGTTCGATGTTTTGTTTGTTTGGTAGCTTAAAGGCTTGCTCGAAAAACCCTAGCAGGAAAGTGTTGTTGTTATGGGTTGTCATTTTAATTTGTAGCGCTATGTTGATAAATGGACTAACAGGGCAATTGCTTTAGCTGCACTAAGTTATTGGCTATGTCCTACTTCCAATATATACTGTCCATGAAAGTGATATCTTCAATTTTCTCAAGTAAATTTAGTTGATATTGTTTACAAAGACTTTAAATTAATGATTAATAATCGATGCCAAGTCACTGCTCGGCATTTTCAGAAAATACGTTGCTTCTTCCACTTTTTCCTGTTTTTGGTGTTCTTGTAATTGGTGCTGTTGGACTCTATATGTATGTTAGTGTGGGTTCTTTTTTTTTTTCTTTCCCAACACTAGTGTGGGTTCTAACCTCATGTTAATGCAGATAATAACTCAAGCGATGAGATTGAGCCAATCGATTCATGGGAAGAAGAGGATGAGGCTGAGGCTAAGGTTCGTAATGTTAAGTTTTTGCATTTATCGGTTTAGATTATGCCCTTAGATCTGCAGGTTGATGATGCTTGTAATTTTAGATTGGCGATGGTGGTGATGGAGGTGGAGTCCTTTTACAGAACTGTGCATGGGGGGATAAGGTACTCTCCATAGCAAATGAGGTGTTGCCACAATTGGGTGATGACATAAAGCTCTTTCGCCTTCAAAACCTCTCCCCGAGGATACATATACGTCAGATTAGACAAAATGTCAAATGAGTAAGCCTTTTGTTGAATATGGGCAATTCTTGTTTATGTCAAGGACTGAGACTCTCTGTCCTATAATTCTGGTTATTCTTCAAACAACCTGTCCCCTGTCCCCCGGCCCCACCAACATATCAGATTATGGCATGACACATATGAATTCACTACCTTGAAAGGCCTTTGACCGATATCTGTATAGTAGCTAATGAATGTGTATATTTGACAACACTTTAATTTTCTTATTATTCCTTATACCTTGTGGACATGTTTTTTGTTTAAGAGCGTAGAGGAGGGGTTAGTTTCTAACAGCATGATTTATTTGACATGCTGAGAACAAGCATGTTCAGGATTGTATCAATGAATTGGTGGTTTAGTGCTAGAATGATAGATGTCAAATTAAGTAGGAATATGAACTACCATCCACTACTTGCAAAAGACTATTATTTACCATTGGACGGGATCCGCCTTTCATTTGGTAGTCACCATATCTGAGGTGCAATATGCTGAATGTGATGAATGCAACATGTAGAGTGTTAGTTTGCCAGCTGTAGTTTTTACTGAAAGTATGGTTTTGGTCTCATGTGTTTCTGAGTATTGGAGATTAAAAAGCCTTTGTTATTTAATTTATCTCATTTAAGGTAGAGTTTGATTGTATACGGCCTCTTGGGGTATGCTGTCCCTACGAAAGTATATGGGTTACACCTGGATATAGTGTATTTCTTCCTGTCTATATGCATGACTAACTGTATAGAAACGAAGTAAACTGGTCACCTAGTCTCATACGACATATAGTCTGTTGTGATGGGGTGCTATTAGATTGAATTCACTTTCTAAAATGCATATACTTAAAAAGCGATCTTGCAAATTATCAGGTATGGTTGCCCAAGCATGGAGGAGCTTGAATCTTTCAGTAAGCAATACAAGGCAAAGTTGGATGAAGTAGGAGAAACAGGAGATATCCCCAGTGATTTGGCTCTTGAAGTAATTGCTTCAATTACCCTTTATACCTTCTCTACCGCGTCATTTTAGCATATTATTTATTAGAATTAAATAACTGGATATCCCTCATTTTCATGTGCTGCTTCTTTTGAAGGTATCTTCGCCTGGTGCTGAGCGGCTTCTGAAGGTACCAGACGACATGCACAGGTTCAAGGATATGGCTATGAGAGTCGACTATGTGGAGAATTCAGACTCGCGGTCTCCAATAAAGAACGGTGTCTTCTTTCTTGTTTCGGTTGAACCAGAAGCAAGTTGCTGCTGCACTTGGAGGCTAGCTGATGTCAAAGAAAATAGAGACCCTTCAGCTAAAGGAAGGCCGCTGAACCGTTCACAAAAGGACTGGAGATTGACACTTCCATATGACATGATCAAGAGGGTAACATTATACCTTGATTATTAAATTAGCTTAGCTTTGCTTTTTCTGTGATTGAGTGAATTTGCCTTTTTAACCCTTTTGCGTAGCCACTTCATCATTTAGGTGATATAGATGAAAAAAATGTTCACTTGAAACTTTGAGTCAAAACACACTTAAATCGTTTATGAGCCCATTGATTCTAATGGAACCTACTAATTAATGGATTATTCTTTTCTAAGTGTCTTTTAGTGAAAGATTTGAATATGCCTATCGTTGTTCATTACCTGCATTTTTTTTTTACCACACCTGGAATCGGCTTTTCAACAGTTAATCCTAGAATCGACTGTCCGAAAGTTGACCCAAGTCGATTTTCGTGAAGGTTGATTCAAATAAGTATTAAAAATATGAGAATTAAATGATGTCAAATAATTTACAATATATTTTTGCTGCATGTATTACATCTTTCCTTGAAATTACAGTATTTTTTTTTAGTCTTTGGCGATTTTAAGAAAAATACAAGTAATATTAAATTTAACATATCAGAGTATATAAATTCAGGTATGTATTATACATTTTATTTTTAGGAAAAGCGTCATTATATTAATTTAAATCTGCTTAACATGCGGAGAAAGCATCATCCGGCGGCCGTCCGCCCCAAGTGGCTACATGCTTGGAAATTAAGTCATGCCTCGCTAAAAAGTGCGCTAAGGCATCACTCAAACACGCTTAATGAATGAAAACTTAATAGGAATAAAAACCGAAGATCTAGAAAGACGATCATGATCCAAGCATCCCAAAGCAGTGCAGTGAGGTCTTCCGAACTCGACAAAGCCGCTGAACACGTGGAAGGTAAACCTCCGAAACGCTCCGCCTCTATCCTCGGATCAAAATGAGAAAACGAAGTCGTGATCGTCCCATTATAACACCGAAAATAATTCCAACCCTAAACGATGAATCCGTAACCGAAGCATCGACTTTGCGTTTAATGACACCTGCAATTGCGTGGAAGTTTATCGGCAGAGTCGGCGTATCCGGATAAATGGGATGTGCCAATTGCAGGTGTATTCATAAAATTTCTTCAGGGGGTATTCTTAAAATTTCTACAGGGGTCCAATTTTTTTTCGGGAGCAAAGGGGTGTTCATAAAATTTCTTCAGGGGGTCCAATTTATTTTCGGGAGTAAATTATTTTTTCAGCGGGTCCATAAATTTTTTATAGGTAAAAACTTTACTTCTTCTTCCCGCCCCTGCTCAAGAGTTGCGCAAGAAGAGCGCACACACCCTTGAAATGCTCACGGCCTGCCGTTCAAATACTCCATGTATCTCCTTCCTCATTCCCCTCCTCCATTCGCATGAAATAGGGTTTTTAATAGCACCCCACTAAAATTAACAAAGGCACCACAACAATAATGTTTAAAAAATAAGAATATTCTGGCCGAGGTGCCTTAAAAATATTGGTAAATTTAATGTAATGCCTTTAAATGCGAGAATGGAAAAATCCGGAAGGAAGAAGAATTGATAAGGTCCAAAGCTCACATGAATGACGAATTTTTCCATATCAACTGGAATAACTAATTAAAGCATTTGACCATCATTAATTATGAAAATACCAAACATTCAGATATTAACAAAATAGAAATGAATCTTTCCTAAAAAAACAGATATACCTTCCGGAATAATTCTTCTAGTTTCACAGCTACAAATCGCAGATACAAAGGAAACAAATCAGATTCAATCAATTTTCCAGCACTATTTAATTTTCTTGACTCGTTATATAGTGCAGCCTCTTAAGACAACCCCCCTCCTCCTCCTCTCATATATATAAAGATATAATCATACATTTTAAACAAAAATCAAGGTTAAGAACATGGATTCAACTCCTTCTGGTGATGAAGATGTATGGAGCACACGAAGAGGGCAAAGGAGTAAACATTGCCATACACCCGATCGAACAGACCCAACAACTCGAGGAGTAAATTGTTATAATTGTTTTTTCCGCCGTTGGTTTACTATAATGAATGCCGTTACCCTTATATGATTCAAGAGTGATTTTTGTTCCTATCATCATTTGCTTAAGCCTACCTTTGAAGATGTGTATCGGTATTCGTTGTGTATACGTTACATACACGTATAATTATAAAAGTTCTCCCTGTTTATTGAAATTGTTGTATGAATGTTATGGTCGGTACAAATATATTTAAAGATTTTTTTGAATGACTCGTATATTTAATTTATGCAGGTTGAAATTAAGTTACAAAACACATTATTTATTAGGGAAAACAAGATCTGCAAGAACTACCATTATCTTTAATTTGTTGGTAGAGAAAATTTAATTCTATTGGAATCGAAAGGCAATACTGGGATTTTGATGAGAGAATTTTCACCACCAAAAAAAAAAATACTTATAAATTACTCGGGAAACTTTGGCGAAACAAACTCTCTAACCGGCCAAACACCGGGTCGATTGTAAGTAAAACTACAAGAGTCCGAGGTCGAACCACGAGGAAGTCTATTGAGTACCAAAGCCGACCTACAACTTAGTCTAGGTGCATCAAAAGGTTGGCAAGATTATACTACAACGACAATTAAAAAGCAAGAGAGAGAGAGAAAGAGAGTTAAGCTAACGAGTCTAAGGGTAGGGAGAAAGGAATACTAACAAGTCTAAGGGTAGGGAGAAAGGAACACTAACAAGTCTAAAAGAGAGAGAGAGAGAGAGAAAGGTGTAGTCGAACCATGATCCAACAAGTTACTTTAGCCCCTCGAAAGAATCAACCTGGAGTGTGCATTCACCAACCAATCAAACTACGTTTTAAGACGATTCATGGGCGCAACCTCCTATTCTAGCGAAAAGGCACTATACCGTAACCTAAGCGCTCTATACTGAACCCAACCTCACTTCCCTTTAGAAGCTCGGATGCTAAGGTATGACTAAGCTCTAGAGGTGCTCGGAACCAAACACGAAAAGCCTCACTTTGAACCCGGACCGGAAACACATCGGCCGGATTTACTCCGCGATTTTAGAACCCATTTCCCGTGTATCCCCGCAAAATCCATCTATAGGTTCAACACGCAAAATTATCGACTTAGGTTGTCAATCTAGCCCGAAACACAATTAAAACAAGTTCTAGAACATGAATCAATCATAAAACAATCATTCAAGCACTACCCACTCCCAATTTCATCAATCTAGGGCCAATTTCACAAGTTTTCACATGATTCAACTACAAAAGGGGCTAACTACTCATGGGGAAAGGAAAAACACAATCAAAACAACAAATAAACAACATAATAAAGAAGAGAGAACAAGAAATTACCATAGAATCCAAGAATTTCGAGTTTGAAGTTGAAGAACACCACAAGACACAACAATGGAGAATTTGGGGAAAAGATGAGTTCTTAGGGGTTGGGGAAGAAATTAGAGTTGAGAAGAGAGGAATTTTAGTTACAAACTACCTAATTTTAACTATATTTAAGCTATCTAAACTACTCCTAAAACTAGAGGGAAGAAGGAGCTAGGTTTTTGGTGGAGGAGGAGAAGAATGCTGAATGAATAACAGAGGATTCAATGCTGAATCTGTTTTTGTACACAAATTTTACTATGGTCCAGGACCAAATCCTACTTGGTGTGTCCAACCAATAGGAATTCAACTTCCACCAATGGAATCTACCTGTAAATCTTTCCACCAATGTATCCCTTTGAAAGTGCTGACTTGGTGGTCTAAAAACTTGGACCTGGACCACCATAAAATTACTGGTTTTTGTAAGGTAAAATACGTGAACGAGCCGAGCTGCCTGAAGTTCGGCTCGAGTTGGCGATTCAGCCTGAACTGTCTTCGGTAAAACGACCATAAATTCTTCGTCCGAGCTCCGATTGAGATGATTCAAGATCCGTTGGAAAGCTCTTTGAATTGTCTACAACTTTCATGAAGAAGTCAGGTCCAGAAAATGCTTTATTCCTGGCTGAAACTGCAGCTGAAGTGGACTGAGCCAAGACCGAAAACTTGATTTCATTGTTTCTTCACTTCTCGGTCCATTCTTCGGCTCCGAGCATGCTTGCCATTGTAAATCATCGCCTTCCGGGTCTCGAGACACCTAACCCCTGAATTCACATTCACCAAAACAAGCCATACACTATCCCGGGGGTAAAAGTGTCCGGAATAGGGCAAAATATCGATAAAAGGAGGAATTTCCCGATTAAGTATCGTTTTCATTCCACGTGCAATATTCTCATGATAAAGCCCTAAAAAAGGTCTAATCTACCCAAAAACAGGCCAAAAGAGGGATAAACGGGGGTTAAAACCACACCGAAATGACGTGAAGTTGAATCCCATCAGATTTGCCCGTAACGAATCAGACAATTTCGTCATTATATGAAATAGATGAAAGTGAAAAATCACTGATGGTTGAAACAGCTGCGACTGCGACTGCGATGCAAGAATTAATAGAGCTGCAGGTCATGAGTATTCATTTTGGGTTAAGAAATCTTCAGGAAACAATATTGAGTATTCGTGTCTTCATGAAGCCAATTACACGAGGCGTTTCTCTAAGAGAAACGGTCTCGAGGGTTGTAATATTTTTACCGAATCATCAAAAGTATCTACTACGTACGGTGCCTATTGCTGCATTGCAGTTAGTCGACACATGTTCAAAGACGGGGTACAAACTTATGCATTTAGAGACTCCTTAATGCATGCAATATATGATTATCATTGTAACATGCATATATATATATATAAGAGAAATAAATTATTAATCTCTTATACATATGTTAATATATGACCAAATTGGTGCATGCATTAGGGAGTAATTTAGAAAAATAAATTGCCATTACTTCACAATAAAAAAAGTACTACTAAATTTATTTTTTTGGCCTTTTTTTTCTGGGCATTTTTTATGTGCAGGGGAAATGGAGGGATTTCTTTTGGACAATTGTAACCAAAGCCAGGAGCATTGCAACTGTGGAGACTGGATATTTCATGTGTCCTCTCCAATTGGTATGAGATTTTAATTGAAATCTTAGATATTTTCATAATTTTACATTTTTCGATGAAATTGTCACGATATTCCAATAAAATCAATTTGAAGTTTTGGATTAATGTTTCTTCTTTGGAACTAAATAATTGATATAAGTTTGTGTACGTATATATTTTACAGATTCATGTAAATAATTGATATAAGTTTGTGTACGTATATATTTTACAGATTCATGTAAAATTACAAGTTCTTTTCACCACCAAGAGATTTTAAATTAATACGTTGTATTTGACAATAACGACATGGGCTATAACAGATGTTTCGTATCGATTTTTAAATGAAATTGGAGGCAGCCCTCCTTTGAAATGTTGGAAATTTCCTTCTGGATGCATAATTCAACAGTTACCCAACCAAACATCACATGTAAGTTTTCTACATAATTTTTACATTTCTCTTCTTTATAATATATTTTTTTAACAAGTTACATGGATTGAACATATTCAAGTGGATAATAATCTTTCCGTTGGTAATTTCTACTCTGATTCAATCTACGGTTTTCAAGCATACTGTGCTCTAAAATGGATTGCTGTTTTTCAAAGAATGTGTGAGAGACATGCATTTTTATTGCAACCAATACACTTCCAAATGAGCTTGATGGGGGTATGTACGGTGGCGGATCCAGGAATTTATTTCAGTGGTGTTACGGTGTCTAAAACTATATTTTTTATCCAAAAAAATTTTCAATGAGGTCACCGAAGTCTAAAACATCAATTTTTATCTACAAAACAACACTTTTTTACAAGAATGACTTGTTTTGGAGTTTTAATAATAATTTTTTATTTATTAAAATTAAGATGGTGGCGAGGTGTCTAGCACGGGGATTAAGCGAATAGTTTGTCACTCGGATTGTTTAGTATGTATTTATGAAATTACCAACTGATACGTTATTATTGATGAAAAGTTTGCAAAATTTGATTTTTGTAAAATTCGTAAGCGCGAAGGCTTTAGGATGGCCCATAATGATTTTTGGTCTCGTAAGATTTATGTTAGTGATTTTGGACTTATAACTTTTATATAAAAAAAAGTCTCAATTTCAGAACAAATCTCATTTCCGGCTGATTAGGCCACGTCAGACCAAAATTTTCAGTACAACCCTTTTCCATCGGACCCTTCTCCAAAACCCGTAAAACACGATGCCCCTTTTCCCAAAATCAAAATACATTCTTACCAATTTTGGCTGGCTCCTAGGTGGCTAACATTCTTGGAAATAATGGGGCGATGGAAGAGGATATGATTTTGGAGAAAATGGTATTATGCTATTCATGACAAAGTGTGTTTATTTTTATTTTTTTCTAATTAAGAGAAAACATAGTAGACAACTTAGAGCACCTCCAACGGGAGCCTCGATCCTCTGCCGTAGGTCAAGCACGGCAGACGGTCTGCGCATCAAAACGGCGTCGTTTCGACGCAACGCGACGCCGTTTTAGTCGCGAACTTATAAAAAAAAAACATCGACGCAAAACGGCGTCGTTTTGTGTCGAAATGATGCCGTTTCACATCACGGCATTCACGGCAGGCGCTCATTCACGGCAGACGATCCCAATTCCCTCCAATGGGAGGTTCAAAAAAATTTGTAAAGCTTTACCAAAAGTTTTCGGTGATTTTTTTCGGTTATTGTATCACTTTCCTATTTAATCAGCCGGAAATGTGATGCACGTGTTCTGAAATTGAGACGTTTTTTTAAGGCATGAGACCAGAATCGTTAAATTTAATTGTATGAGTCCAAACTTTCTAACACCCAAAATTATGAGACCAATATTGCAAATATATATATGTTGGGTTTATGTAATTAATACTTTTTTGTTTATGGTATTTTTGTTTGTGTTGCAGTTATTACTAGTTATGAAGGTAGAATGAGAGTGATGGAGTTTTCTAAGAGGATGGTGATGAAGTTTTGTGAAACATTTTGCGTATCACAAAAACTAGATTTTCCACAGTCAGTACCAAACAGATGAGAATAACATTAACCTCCATTTTTCATGGAAGAAATAATAGTAATAATCAAGGGGAACCTTTTGGGGCAGTTCTTTGTGCAGTAGCCTCCTTATGGCTCCCTATTCCTTATGGTGAAATTTTAAAATACAACTGTTGTAGGAATGTTGTATCAAGTGACATACATTACAACCACTCATTTTTAACCTCTCACACACGATAAAAGTGTATTATGTGAAAGAAAGTAAAAATGAGAGGCTCTAATATATGCCATTTGGTATAACCTTCCTACGACTGTTGCACCATAAAATCTCTCATTCTTTATGGGAAGCTTTTCAATATCCTAAAAGATAAAGACATAAGAGCCCAGGTTGGTGTTTTTACATTTAATTTAAGTGATTTAATTATGTATATTATTCTACTAAAAAAAAAATTATGCATATTATTATTATTATTATTATTATTATTATTTTGTTGTTGTTGCAGTGGGATTGTTTGGCAAATGATAATCCTGTAAATGAGGTTACACATATCTCAACTGGTTATCATCCTGGAGATTGCATTACTCTAATACAGGTAGTAATATTATTGCGATTCGTTCTTTTTATATAATTACAATCATCGTAGGAAGTTTGTATCAAATAATATTTGCTCCTTTACATTATTTGTTTTGACAGATGGAGATAACTTCAGGTGCAAGAAATAGAAACAGATGCAATCAAACGTAAATAATCAAAATGAGATAACAAAAAACAAGAAAAACACAGATTTAACGTGTAAAACCCCTCTCAAAGTGAGAGAGATAAAAAACCACGAGCAAGAAAAAATATCTTTTTATTATGCACTGAGTTCCAGATTTCACACACACAGATAATGCAACAACAACTGTATTTATATGCATAAATCCCTAAACCCTAGCCGTCAGGAATCTTTGTCTGAAACACCATAAATACCCCTACACGTGTCCTCCTTTTAATGACACTGTATAGCTGTCACATAACAGAATTAACAGATGTGGGACCCTGCTGTATTCAGTACTCAGCAGCCTTCACCCTGCTGACAGAAGCCTCAGTAGACTCCACCCTACTAACGCACAGAATTGAATACACTTCTCAACTGTCCATCACACAACTGAGTCTTCAGATTGGTTCCACTAGATGTAGAGTTTAAGTCACTTCAACTGACAAATCTCCACCTTGACTTCAACTCTCACTAGAGTCAAACATATTGCATAACCAGATGTACATGTACCAGATGCATTCGTCAATGCCAGATGTATTTGTACTAGACTATCTCCACAGCATCCACTCCACTGATCTGCCCTCAGTAGAGTTTCTAGAAACAGATTACAGGCTTTGAATATTCAGTAAGTCCAAGCAAAGCTGAAACTTACTCTGCTGAACTGGTTTAGTGAACATATTAGCAGGATTATCCTTGGTGCTGATCTTCTTCACCACAACCCTCTTCTCATTTCTCAAGAAATGATACCTGACATCAATATGCTTGGTTCTCTCATGATGAACCTGATCCTTGGCTAAACATATTGCATTTAGACTGTCACAATATATCTCAGCCTGATCCTGATGCAACTAGACCTGGCCAACCAAAACCGGAACAGCCGGTTTGTGAACCGGCGGTTTGGGAAACCGCCGGTTGGCCGGTTTGTACCGGTTTGTGATTATCGGAACCGGAACCGGAACCGGAACCGCCGGTTTGAACCGGCTTCACTGGAACCGGCCGGAACCGGGTGAAATCGGCTGGAACCGGACCGGAACCAGAACCGGCCCAACGGCTATTAATTTTTTATTTTATTTTATTTTTTCTCCCAAACACCCTAAAAATATTCGTATAAATACTACCTCATTCCTACTACTTTAAACTAAAAAAAAAAGTATATAAAACTATAAAAAAAAAAAAAACCATAAAAACCATATACAAACTTAAAAAATTATATGAAACTATATAATAGAAACACATAAGAATACTATAAAAATTAGAATACTATAAAAGACTATAATAAAACAAAATTTAAAAAAATACTATAAAGAATACAAAAAACAATAATAACCTATAACAAACCATAACAAAACTACACAAAACTAAAATAAACTATAATAAACTATAAAAACACCCAAACAAACCATATACAAACCTAAAAAATTGTATGAAATTATAAAATACAAACACATTACACATATATATATTATAAAAGACTACAATAAAACAAACATTTTAAAAACCTTTAAATACTATAAAAACATATAAGAAGACTATAAAAGACTAAAAAAAAATTAGATGAAAGACTAAAAAATAAACAATAAGAACTACGTTCGCTTTGATTTTTTTATATGTGTTGTGCCTCCGACACGATTACATATAAAAAATACGTAGGCAACCGAATTACCGGTACAAGCGTTGAAAAAATAACACAATTTACATATAAAAAAAACAACACAATCTATCTCACCTAATATTTAATAAAACAACATTTATAATCAACGTATACTTAAAACCGACTCAAAAAATTTATAACAAAAACTATAAAAGACTTTAAAAAAAACATTAATAAAAATTACTATAAAAACTTTTACAACAAACTATAAAAAACTAAAAAATAAACAATAAGAACTACGTTCGCTTTGATTTTTTTATATGTGTTGTGACTCCGACACGATTACATATAAAAAATACGTAGGCAACCGAATTACCGGTACAAGCGTTGAAAAAATAACACAATTTTTTTGAAATAACATTATTTACATATAAATAAAATAACACAATATTAATATTATTTTTAACACCGAATAGAAAACTATTTAAAAAATATATATATTACTCTCGTTTTAGTAATTATAGTGAAAATAATAATAATTTGTTATTGTAGTGAAAATAATAAGTATTATGTGAAAATGAAAAAAAAATTTATGAAATTTTAAAACCGTGGCCGGAACCGTGATCTGAACCGGGAGTAAACCGGGGTAAACCGGAACCGGCCCAAACCGGCAACCGCCGGTTTTGAACAGTAAACTGCCGGTTTTTCAAACCGGCGGTTCGTCAAATCAGCCCAAACTCGCACTGTTTAAAACCGGCGGTTCCGGTCCGGTCCGGTTCCACCATTTGGACGGGTCTAGATGCAACCCCAAATCACTAACTAGCCCCTTCAACCAGATGCCCTCCTTAGCTGCTTCTGTAAGAGCCATAAATTCTGCTTCAGTAGTTGATAAGGCTACTGTAGCCTGAAGAGTAGCTTTCCAGCTGACCACTGCATTTCCCAATGTAAACACATAACCAGTCATTCATTTTCTACTGTCAACATCACAAGCATAATCAACATCACAGTAGCCTGTGACCAGACTAGCATCACCTCCATAAATTAGACCAATATCAGTTGTACCTCTCAGGTACCTGAATATCCTTTTAACAGCTTTCCAGTGTTCCTTTCCGGGTTGAGCCATAAACCTGCGTCGACAACACCGACCGCCCGAGCGATCGAGCCTAGTACAAACCATGGCATACATCAGACTGCCAACTGCACTAGCATAGGGAACTCTTGACATATAGTCCTTCTCTTCAGTTGACTGTGAAGCATGAACAGACAGATGAACATTTGATGCCATAGGAGTATCTATTGGTTTTGCAGCAGACATCTCAAACTTGGTCAATATCTTCTGCACATAACCCTGCTGAGACAAGAACAATTTCTTCTGACTTCTATCTCTCCAGATCTCCATCCCCAAGATTTTCTTTGCTGCACCCAAATCCATCATTTCAAATTCAGCACTGAGAAGGTTCTTCAGATTTTAAATATCAGACTTCCTTGCAGCAGCAATCAACATGTCATCCACATACAGAACAAGATAGATATATGATCCATCTTTCAGCAGACTGTGGTATACACAATAGTCATAAGGACTTCTGCTGTAACCCTGCCGAAGCATAAAACTGTCAAACCTTTTATACCACTGCCTTGGAGCTTGCTTCAAACCATACAATGATTTCTTCAACTTGCAAACATAATTTTCCTTGCCAGGAACTTGAAAACCCTCAGGCTGTGTCATGTATATCTCCTTATCCACCTCACCATGTAGAAAAGCAGTCTTCACATCTAATTGCTCAAGTTCCAGATCCTGATGTGCCACTATTGCTAGTAACACCCTGATTGAAGTGTGTCTGACCACTGGTGAAAATATTTCATCAAAGTCAACCCCTTCCTTTTGACTGAATCCTCTTGCAACCAAACGTGCCTTAGATCTGACCCCTTCTACCTTAGTTATTCCTTCTTTTTTTTTCTTGAAAATCCATTTGCAAGTCACAACTCCCTTGTCAGTAGGCTGTTTGACCAATTCCCAAGTTTGATTCTTCAACAATGACTCCATTTCATCTCCCATGGCAGCATGCCACTGAGATGCTTCTGCACATGTCACTGCTTCCCTGTAAGTAGTAGGTTCAAGCAACCTCTACCTCTTCGCAACTTGGAGTGCATATCCAAACCAAATCATCATACCCATATCTCCTTGGAGGTATCCCAACATTAGATCTTCTAGCCCGCCGGCGCCTAGACTCTCGCCGATTAATGTTTGTATGACGCCCTACCGAGGTCTCGCAGGCCGGCTTGGATCGATTCTCGGTTCATTATCCGGACCCGTATTAGTGTTGATTTGGATCCACTGATTGTTGCATATCAGTTGACTCCACCTGAAGCTCCACCTGTTTCTCAACACTATCAAATTCAGCATTGGTTTCAGATTCAGTAGACCTCCCCACTGATGATTTTAACATAGAATTTTCATCAAACACAACATCCCTGCTGAGGATTACTCTGGACTCTGCTGATGACCAAATTCTATATCCATTCACTCCATCACCATACCCCACAAACACTCCCTTCTTGGCTCTTGGCTCCAACTTCCCTTCACTAACATGATAGTAAGTTGTACTCCCAAAAACCCTTAGAACTGAATAGTCAGCAGGCTTGCCTGACCACATCTCAAATGGTGTCTTGAGATAGATTCCTGTGTGAGGACTCCTGTTAATTAAGTAGCAAGCTGTTTTTACAGCCTCTGCCCAAAATCTTCTTGATAAAACAGCTTGAGAAAACATACATCTTGCCATCTCCAGTAGAGTTTGATTCATCCTTTCAACTACACCATTGTGCTGAGGTGTATTCCTTACAGTATGATGTCTGGCAATACCCCCAGCTGCACAAAATGAATCAAAATCCGTCCAGCAGAATTCCAGACCATTATCTATACGAAGCTTCTTGATTTTCTTGCCTAACTGATTCTCCACTAGGGCCTTCCACTGCTTGAAGTTACTGAATGCATCACTTTTTTTCTTCATCATCACCACCCAAGTCATCCTTGAATAGTCATCTATGAATGACACAAAATATCTGTGACCACCCAATGACTCAACTTTTGATGGACCCCAAATGATCGAATGGATATAATCAAGTGATGCCTTTGTGTTGTGCAACCCTGCTGAGAACTTACTTCTGTGCAATTTCCCAAACACACAATGCTCACAAAAGTCCAGATTCTTGACCTTATATCCCCCAAGAAAACGTGCTGAAGAAAGAATCTGCATACCCCTTTCACCAATGTGACCTAGTCTCATGTGCCACAACTGAGTCTGCTGAGACTGGTGAACTGCTGAGGATGCAACATCAGCAGTGCCAGATACAATAGATCCTTGTAGTATATACAAGGTTCCCTTCTTGATGCCTTTGAGGACTTCAACTAAATCTTTGAAGACATTCAGCTCTCCACCTTCACCCTTGAAATTGAACCCCTTGCTGTTCAGTAGATTGAGAGATACCAAATTCTTGGTCATCTGTGGAACATGTCTTACATCTTTCAGTGTACAGAATTTACCATCCTCTGTCCTTAACTTTACTGAGCCAATTCCCACAACTTTGCAAACCTGCTTTGTTGGCCATATAGATTTGACCACCATCCATCCGCTCATAAGTAGAAAACCACTCCCTATTTGGACAAATATGGTAGGATGCTCCAGAATCAAGTATCCACACATCATTATGGTGTGTAGAATCCCCTGCAACTAGAACCGGATCCTCATCAGATTGCTCAGTAGCCAAGGCTACTGTGCCAGAATTGCCTTCCTGCTGTTTCTTCTTCCTTGGACAATTGGACTTCCAATGTCCCTGTTCCTTACAATAATTACAGACATCAGTAGACTTAGGACTTTTGGACCCTGGCTTCTTTTTCTTCTTCTGTCCATATCCTTTTCCACTGTTGCTGCTAGCTACTAGCCCAGCCCAATGACCGACCGTCCGTCCGCCGATCTTGTGTCTCAGCTCCCTGGCATGTAAGGCATACCTCACATCTTCTAAAGCTATTGTATCATTCCCAACTATGAAAGACTGTACAAAGTTTTCATATGATGCCGGTAATGACACCAACAGGATTAGGGCTGCATCTTCATCTTCAATTTTAACATCAATATTCCTTAAATCAAGTAATATTGTGTTCAGCTAGTCATGATGGTCCCTCAGTGGACTCCCTTCATGCATCTTTAAACTGAACAACCTCTATTTCAACAACAACTTGTTGGTCAGTGACTTGGTCATATACAGGCTTTCAAGCTTCTTCCACAAATTGACTGTGGTGTCTTCCTCAGCAACCTCAGTGATAACATCATCAGATAAGCACAACATGATGGTTGAATGTGCTTTCTCTTCCAGACTGGCATAATCTGCTGCATCTGTATTTGGTTTGTCGGATAAAGGACTCCACAAACCCTGCTGTTTCAGCAGTGCATGCATCTTGATTTGCCACAGACCAAAACTGTTCCTTCCTGTAAATTTATCGATTGTCACGTTTACTGCTGACATCTTTTCTTGCTAAAGATCACAACTTTATCACAGATCCTAGCACCTTACCGAAGGTCTCAGTGAAGATGAAGCTGATCGTACAGACTGTTTTCTCCAGAACTTTGCTCTGATACCACTTGTTATGACAGATGGAGATAACTTCAGATGCAAGAAATAGAAACATATGCAATCAAACGTAAATAATCAAAAGGAGATAACATAAAACAAGAAGAACACAGATTTAACGTGGAAAACCCTTCTCAAAGTGAGAGAGATAAAAAACCACGGGCAGAAAAGAGATCTTTTTATTATGCACTGAGTTCCAGATTTCACACACACAGATAATGCAACAACAACTGTATTTATAAGAACAAATCCCTAAACCCTAGCCGTCAGGAATCTTTGTCTGAAACACCATAAATACCCCTACACGTGTCCTCCTTTTAATGACACTGTATAGCTGTCACATAACAGAATTAACAGATGTGGGACCCTGCTGTATTCAGTACTCAGCAGCCTTCACCCTGCTGACAGAAGCCTCAGTAGACTCCACCCTACTAACGCACAGAATTGAATACACTTCTCAACTGTCCATCACACAGCTGAGTCTTCAGATTGGTTCCACTAGATGTAGAGTTTAAGTTACTTTACTGACATTATTGGGGTTAAGTTTGTACAATGAAATGGAGTGAAAATAGAAGGATATGATACGCGTCACACTTGATATAACTGTCGGTTGTACCAAAAGTTTATATTAATTTCATTCTGTGATCATAACTTCAATTAATTTTGAAGTTTATGAATATCTCCGGCATATGTATTAAGTGTAATATTTGTTTGTTGGTTGGTTTAATTTTCAGGCATATGGTCATAAACCAACAAAAGAAATGATAATACTTGAAGAAAGCTTCATTGACACATCAGAAGGGTTTGTGGTTTACTCACCAATGGAGTTGTCAAGCGTAAGTGCAGTAATAAGTGGTAAAGAAGACGGTGCGAGGATACCGATTTTATCCTCGATCGGGTTTCGTAATGTGTAGCAGTGGAGGGAGTTGCGACCATGGATCTTCAAGTAGTAGTAATAGTAGCAGGAGTACGTACGAGGTCAAATAATGGAGGTTGTTTTCTGACGGTGATAAAGAGTATATTGCAACTGCTCGTACTCTACTGAATTTTACCATTGAAAGAATAAAGAACGCCGTGGGTACGAGCAAATAATAATTAAGCAAGTAATTGAAGCATATTTACTTGCTTAATTATTTTGTTGAATGTTTTCTATGAATCTTTTTATGTGGTTTTTTTTTTCGATCAAGGATTACTAATTTACTACACGTTATGTGGATTGGATTATTGGGGATGAAACGAGACGTTCCATTGACATAACACATACATTGTCCTCTAATTATTTTAGTTTTTTGTTCAAAAAAAAAAATTATTTTAGTTTTTTATTTCTATTTTTTATTATTATCAATATCTGAATTTCTTGAACAAGTTATATAAGTTTCAGAAATAGGGATGACAGCAAGGCAAGAATGGGGTAAGGATAATCTGAATCCCCCTCTTATTAGTCGATCAGACCCGTCCCTGGACATAGGCCAACAAGGTCATGGCGCCTAGGGCCTTCCGATAAATTATTAAATTTAAGGCCTACAAATTTTTTTGGGTTCAACGAGTCTATTATTTTAAACATGTATTATATCCATTAAAACCATTTATTTTCTTTCAGAAGTCTTCATCTTGATAAATTGACTTAGGGCCTTATGAAACTCAAGGACGGCCCTGTATTAGTGTACCTTTGAGTCCTCTTATTAAAAATGTAAGGAATAAAGTTATGTGTAGAGTAAGTTTATGTACTATTTTGGACCCCTAAAAAAACTCCTACAATTACTAGACATGATTTAAAAAAAAATAAAAAAAATAAACAATAACTTTCTGGTCATGATCGAACGGTTCCGATTCAAAATTGCTCGAGTTTCAGACCGGATCGGTTATTTAGATTTTAGACATGTAAATTTAAGATTTCAATATTTAATTTTAACTGAAAGTCCATAATGATGTACGAAAAGAAAACGTGTTCCATGTAGGAAAATCTTATCTAACAAGATTTAGATAAGAAATTAAAACAAGAAAATGTCCATCTTAGACTTAATTAAAGTTATGACAGATTAAAATACTCTTCTTCTTTTTCATCCGTGCAAGTCATCCTACAAGCTGGACATTCGTTCGAATATATATCATTACAAATCCACTATCCAGTAGTCAATTAATTTGGGACTATTTACTATATACTATATTTTTATATTATACCTTATCTTAAGCCTTAAGCAGTACTTAATTAATGGCGACCATTAGAATATATATTAATTCTCTATCTAACGAAATAAATTCATGGAAAATTTCTGCTATCATACTCAAAGATCACATGACAAGAAATATGTTCATCTATTATTATTATTATAATTATTATATTTTTTTTTTTATTTTAAAATTGTTCATCTAGGGTTCTATTTAGGAATTTTATTTTAATTGTTTTTTTCACAAGTTTTGACATAAATCTTTATCTGATTGATTAAACTTTGCGAAAATTAATGGTTTCTTTTGTTGACTTAAACATCAGATGGATAAAAAGATATATGTCTACTTGCGTTTGTTTTGTTTTTAATAAACATGACTTGACAAGGCACCTTAGCTTTTCTTTTGAATTAGATAAGCTCAATTTGACCAAGCTCAACAATAACATCTATAAATATATTGGAGATTGGAGATTGGTGAATGATGCAGGTGAATATGTGATCATCAACTTTTTAATTTATGGGTATTTACGATATTTTAAGGATTTTAACACCGTCACGACATTAGTTTCGGAATACGTTTATAATTAAATATGTGTTTTGTTCGACCCTAAACACTTCCCGGCCGTATTAGGGAGAGCTTACCTAGGCCAAAACTATGTATTTTAAGTCATGCACTAGATGCTTGATGGCTCAAAGTGCAGCTAAGCTACAATTAACTGAAAACACCCTTAGAGTGGTTGTAATGACTTATTTTTTTGAGGCCTTTAATAACAAGTCCATAAAGTAGAAGCCCATTTGTTAAAAAAAGCTGGGTAATAGCTTTCCGTGAATATGTTTCACACATCAAGCCGTCCTCCCACCCGTCCTTTTATGGAAGTCTCCACGGACGCCCCCAACACACAATTACCTACAACTTTATTAATAAAAAACACATTCACCCCTTTTCCAAGTGAAGCCATTACGAGATTAAAAAAAAATAAAATCAGTCCATTTGCTCCACTCAATTTCGTTTGCCATTAATTTTGTGGGCCCAGCATCCATTTTCCACTCCTTTATTGGCCAAGGCCATTACGTCCGCTCTTAGCTCTGAATGACGGACATCTACCATCCACCTCTCTAGAAGGGCTTAATGATATTGTTTGATGGCCTTAATTAAGAAAAGCAGTGCCCAAGGCCTCTGGGTCACATAGGAGGATGCTCCATTATAACTACTTTCTGTGAACTACAACAGTTTGATAATACGTGTAAATACATTAGCAATCACATTAATTGGTCATGCAACTTTTACTCCCCAATCTTTATTTTCACTAACTTGTAGATGACTCATTGTCTGTATGCCTCCATAAGTGGCATGTAGGTCTAAAGGCAAACAAATCAGATCCTACCTTTTATTACGTGATGATTCTCAGATATCATCAATCAGCATGATTCTTGATAAGTATGAAACACATTGCTATGGGTTCTTGATAGGCCCCAAAACCTTAGAAGAGTGCCCCTGCCTATGTGTTCCGTGTAGAAGCGCCTATGGGTTCAAAACGGTATGCCTAATTAGCTTAGCCATGTTCCTCACATTCAAGGGGAACATGTGAATGTGCAATACCCTTGAACCAAGATAAGTTCAGATATGGCAAGTGGTCATCAGCTAGTCATGAATGCTTAATGCAAAAATGATTTTATGTTCAATTTCTTATTGTGAGACAATTTAATTTCGATCATTTAATGTTTTCACACTTTATATTTCATGATGCAAGTGTTGCATAAGACCGACATGTTCCACTACTCACGATTCACGAGTCACGGATATGTCGAGCCATCCTCCAATATGTTAACTCGATTTTCAGGCAACTTGTTACAAGGTGTCTTAAAAATAGAAAATAGTAATCTAATTAATACACACCAAATTTAAATGAGTAAAGTAACAAACAAATAAAACACATTTATAAAAATAGTGAGTTCATACTCATTTTACAAGTATATATAGATATAAAGGATATATTCCTATGTATAGAGGTAACACTTTATTACATTTTAAACTCGAATCATATTTTAACCAGTTATAGTTAAAACTCTAGTTAAAATCCAGCATTCACACCATGGAAATCACGAATCTTATCCTTTAACTTCAGAATTCTTATCGAAAGAATTAACTTTAGAAATGAAGAAGACATATAATAATATTACTAAACTCAGAAATATTATATATATTGGAGACTCCCCTCTAAAAAAAAAATTATATTGGAGACTTCTTTCTCTGGTTTTATTCATAGGTGTACTCAAAGCACTCAGAGAAGACAAAATTAAGTATTTTTTTATTAATTATTTTTAAGTCATTTGTCAACATCATTGGGTGCACGTGGACTCTGTTAATCTCCGTCACCTTAATATATATCGAAGGCAAACATCATAACTCGATTTTTTTTGTTTTGTTATTAAATACATTGTAATATTTTTTTATTATTAAATACATTGTACTATATCATATAAAATTCTATACATAAATTGTTCGTACGGTATATAACAAAGATATGTACGTGTATTGACTGATATTTTATTATTCAGACTTTTAGTTTGATTTTAACTTGGGTGTCTGAGTGTTATGTAATCGACTATATCAAATTGGGTGGGAACCTGGATTAAAAATATTTTATGAATCGATTTAGATTACATAGATTTTTCTAGTTTAATTTTTTTTTTTTGTCCGGATAAGCTCCCCGAGACCATATATAGATACACCCTTTCACTTTTTAGCGGACGTATCTAAATGATGTAATAGACATTTTAGTCTTATACAGGGGCGGCTCCACCCTTTGTTTGTGGGTGCGGCGGGACACACTAAAATATATATTTTTTTTAACAACGGTGGAGATTTTTTTTAATAAACGCGTATCTATGTGTAAGCGCCCTTATTTTTATGCGTTGACCCCTATTTTTTATACATTACTCTATAATTACGTACAGAGGTAAATATACAAATATATGTGTGATACGGGAAAAAATTGATAAATTTCCGACCCCCTTGTCAAAATTCCTGCAGCCGCCCCTGAGTCTTATATGTACGATATTTAACAATTTTCTCAAGTAATAACAACTTTTCAACGATAAATGTGAATAATACAACTTTTCAAATAATAAAACAAAAGATAAATGTGAATAATAACAAAATGTAGGTAGTAATTGGTAATTTGTTATTTAGTCTAAAATAAAATTGGCATTTAATATAGTTGAATATTTTGATGTTATTAACGCCGATTTAAGATTCTACCAGAGCATTTTATCTAGGGGTGTAAACAAAGCCAAATCGAACGGAATATTTGTCTAACGAGTCGAACAATTTAAAATATTCTCGAGTTCGAGTTCGAACACGAGTATTTCTAACTCGAGCCATAGGCGGACGAAGGCCCCCAGACGAGATGGGCAATACATTAACAATTTTTTTTTACAGTCCAAAAAACGAGGGGGCGATATATACAGTAGCGTCTTTTTTTACAGTCCGACCGACGAATACATTTTGTTTGAGATAATACAAAAAATTGCCCTCAATTTATACTTAACAGTTACAGCTTATCATTCTTTTTAACTTTGATTTGACAATAATAGTATAATACAACATAACAATTAGGTTCACATTTTATTTTTCTATTGTTTTGGCTATAATAAAATTTGTTAAAATTTATCTCTATGGTAATGATTAGTAAAAAAATCATCAAGTTATTCGATCATATTATTTGACAATACGAATATAGGGACGAAAATAAAATTTAAAAGGGGCAAATAAATACATCTTACATATACTAGTGTATTTTTTAGACCCAAGGGGGCGACTGCCCCCCACCCACCAATGTGCATCCGCCCCTGACTTGAGCTCGAGCCGAGACTTAGGGAATTTTTAAGAACTCGAGCCGAGCTCGAGTTTTTCATCGAGAATACCGAGTCTAATACGTTTCGAAACTTAAATAAAAAATAATTTGAATTATCTCTTGATAATAAAAAAATTTGTCATTTCGACCAATTACTATATGATATTTTATATTAAAGATGAAATACAAATGATATAAAATCAATAAAAGCCTTAACAATTTATGCATTGACTACAAATATAAAGATATACTTATACAATAATAACATATATGTATGTATATACATGTATGCATATACATATATGCTTTTTTAGTATATAAAAATATATTCGAGTTCTCGCAAATAGTCGAGTCGAGTATTGCATTGCTCGAGTATCGTTCGTTTAATCTTCGAGTTGAGTCAATTTCGAATTCGAACTGATATAAGCCGAGTCGAGTCGAGTTTTGGATCGAATTGATCTCGAGCTAATCACGAGTAGTTTGGGTCGTTTACAACCCTATTTTAATATTTTAATATTTTAATATTATGATTTTGGTTTCTACACTTTCACTGCCTTCTTATTACCGGAATTATCCTGAATGCCCATAAAAAAAAGGCTTTTATTTACATCACACTTATTCTACTCGTGCATCCATCATTCTACATGTACATAACAGTAGAATCGACCTAAGGTCTGGAGCAAGAATCGACTCTTTCAAAGTTGGTTCTCATAATGCACTACGGAAAATCGATTATTGGTTCCATAATCAATTTTGATAAATTTGGTTATAATGTGATGCACAATTTGAGTGATCTACTATTAAAATTATTATGGTGCAAATAAGTAGGCTTTTTTTTGCACTATTAAATAAATCTATTATAGTAGTAGAATTTTATAAGTGAATATGAATGGACATAGTTTGAAGAACTGGTTTTCTTCCTCACAGTAATTTTTTTTTCCTTCGTTCTCATCAGTCAATCCCCTACGTTGTGAGCCTTTCTTTTTTCTTCCATTTTTATATTTCTTCATCTTATTCTTTTTTTCCTGTGGGTTTAACTTGCTTGTTGATCACCATTATGTAGCATCATCTCTTCCATAAATGTGATCGCGGAACCATAGCATATAAAGTTTCTGTTTTTTTTTTTTTTTTTTTTGGCTATTTAAATTTGATAAACACGTACTGCAAATTTATGGGTTTTTTTAATTTTTATTATAAGTAAAAGCGGACTTTTAGGAATCATATTTTGAGATAAAAATGTTGGTGATAACTTTCATATGCATATTGGAGGCTTCTGTTTAATTTCGAAATTGGCTTCAGTAGTGAATTGTGATGATTTATTCCTTAAATAGAAAGTAATGATCATCTAAAAGTTAAGCCTTTAATTATTACAAGGATACAGTTTAGTTCAGATCGTAATGATGATTGATCAACTAGTTAACTTTTGTGTTTTTTATTTTTTTTTTTTATGGTTGTATCAGGCAATAATAATATTCCTTCAACTTTTTATTATTTATTTTTTATAATTTTTTGGATTTCTGCAGTAGAGCTGTGTTTCATTTGCCTCTTGTCAGAAACATGGCCCTTTATGAAGGCATAAAAAATGGCAGAGAGTTGAAAATCTACGAAAACTCGGACGAATTAAGCACAGATTTAGCTGATTACATTGCAGAATTATCTGAAGCATCTGTAAACGAACGGGGCATTTTCACTATTGCATTATCTGGTGGATCTCTCATTAGTTTGATGGGGTAAATACTTGATACACTACATTTTTCTACCTAGTTTCTCTGTCCTTGTTTTTTTCTTGAAAGTTGAAACCTAAATTTATATAGGTTTCAAATGTTTTGTCAGAAAACTTTGTGAGGCACCTTATATCAAGACTGTTGATTGGGCTAAATGGTATGTATTCTGGGCCGATGAACGCGTTGTGTCGAAGAATCATTCAGACAGCAATTACAAGCTTGCTAAAGATGGCCTTTTGTCAAAGGTAATCCATCATTTCAGCATTAATCCTAGGTTTTTTTTTTGATTTTGTTGATTGATTGCTCTGTATTACGATACGAATCGAGCTTTTTGAATCGATTTTCAGGTTCCTGTTGTTCCAAACCATGTACATTCTATGAACGATACAACGTCAGCGAAAAAAGCAGCTGAACACTATGGGTTTGTCATCAGACAGCTTGTCAAGAGACGAGTAATCAGCGTCTCTGACATGAGTGATTGTCCCAAGTTTGATCTGATCCTATTAGGAATGGGACCGGATGGACACGTAGCCTCGCTGTTCCCTAACCACGCCGTGCTAGACGAGAAAGACGAATGGGTTGCATTTATAACAGACTCACCTAAAGCCCCTCCTGAGAGAATCACATTTACATTGTCTGTTATAAACTCTGCATCTAATGTAGCAATAGTAGTCACTGGTAGTAACAAAGCAGAGACCGTACACGCGGTGATTGATGAGTTTTCGACTGATGATCATGACCGTCCATTGTTGCCCGTGGAAATGGTTCAACCAGCTAAAGGGAATCTGGTTTGGTTTTTGGATAAGGATGCTGCATCAAAACTTGACAATGCAGATTTTTCTGCACAAGATACTTAACTGCGCTCGAACTATTCAGGTTGTAATGCATGTGACTTTTGTTTTTTTTTTTTTGTTTTGTTTCGAAATTGAGGATAGTTGAGTCCCTAACACTGGAAGAAAAGTGAAAAAGGGAAATGTTTTGCTTATTTTTGGGCTTAATTAACCTTCTTGTTAGAAGGGATTTTTAAGCACGAGCAATACAAATTCGATATAGAGAGCAATAAAAAACTGGTTATTGTCTCAAATTTTCCCTTGATTGTTCTAATGTATGAAAACATTTGTGTGCATTTTGGGTTTGCTTGAATTCTACTTCTATCTCAGTGTAACTTTATTATAGACTTCAGCTTCAAACAAAATTCGATTTTCAGATTTTGTTGTGACGGTAAAAGTTTTAAGACACCAAAAAAAAGGACTAAGCTCAAGAGATCACTCTATTGGGGGACAATTTGAACGTATAAATATATAAAAGTTATAGTGAAATATTCTTTTGAGTAAAAATGACATTTTCTTATTCCACTAAGATTTAAATTCTTTCATATTCAAATACAAAAACAAATATATCTTTTGATCTGATTATCAAAATATGATAATTTTTTCATAACATTTTTCCTTTTTTCGTCTTTTTTATTTAGACATCTAATTTGATATTTTTTTAACGTCATTTTCACGGTTATTTTTGTAAAAAACACATAAACAGTGGAATAATAAAACATTCGATTTGAGGTCAGATCCACTGCAGTAAATAGTGAATTTGTGGTTATGAACAGTGGATTTGTCCTTATCACCCAATTTATATTTCCACTGTCTTGATTCTTATTTTTCCCCCTTTTTTTTTTGTCCTTTTAACAACTCCCCCTTCTTGTAGTTCTATGTTGGGGTGGAAACGATATGATATGTGTCAAACATCAAACATTTACTTATCGAATCGAATAACTTCATAAAACAATGATATTTAAACTCGACTCAAGCTCGTTCAAATAAGAGAAAGATTGATCGAGATCGGTTGGAATTTTTTTTATAGGAAAACTACAATTTACCCCTTAACTAAGGTCAATGCAAAATTTACAACCTAAAAATTTCATTTGTTCAATTTGCAACCTTAGAATATGGTTTTCGATCAATTTACATCATTTAACTATTATTTGATTGATTAACAACTCTAAATTATTATATTAATCAATTTACCCTTTTTATTTTTTGTCATATCATATCTATTATGATAGTATTAATCTTAAATAAGGAGCAAATTTTTTATTATAATTAAAAAATAAAACAATACAATTATTTAAAACAAATCAAAACACAAGAATAGACTAACACACCCATATATAACATTTCTAAAGAAGAAAATTATGCTGAAGGACTAATTTGTCTCTATAGTATTTCGAACCTCTCGGTAAATGAGGATTAATAAGGGGCAAATTTGTCTTTGGATTTATTGTTCCCTCGTCTGATAAGTTGACACTCTTTCCAAATCCTCTTCTCGCCGGCGGTAATGGCGTCCAGACTTTTCATGTAGTTGTCTTTCTTATTACCTTTGTTTTTCACCTTTGCTGCTGGATTCTCTTATGAAGGCCTGAACCCTGAACCCAACCCATCCCCCGGATTGTTGTCTTTCTGACTGGTTTTATTAAATGTTCCTTTAAATTGGACAGTGCGGAGTTGGGCGGGCAAGTGAAAGGCGGCGGCGGCGGATGAGATGAGTCTTTTCAACAGCTTAGCTCATATCAATTTTTGTTACAGAGGCGTTGCAACAAAGCTCAGCAGAGGTAACTCTTCTTTCCTTCTGAATAAGACTTATTATATAGCCCAGTGCTATTTTTATTCATTTAGGGAATAATGTTTTACTTTTCATAGTAATTTATCATGTTATCAAAGCATGCCTTCAAAATCTTACCTTTTACTGCTGGTACTCCTTCTCGTGTGAGCTTGATACAGGTTACGAGGCGTCCTAGAATGCATATACATGTATACATTAAACTTCATTTAAACAACTTAAGCTTTTAGGTTTTATCAGTAGCAACGGTTGTTTGGTGGTAACTTATCAGTACTAGTTGGTGTTTGAAAGTTGAATCAGACAAACAAACAACATTCAGATTAATTAGCTTATGGGGCTGGCATAGGTGTCGGATCATGCTGAGTTGATTAAACTAGTTTTCCCTTTTAAAGTTGCACACCAAGTGTTTGAGAGTAGTATTATGTGAGCACATGGTTGGGTCGCTTCTTGAATTGCATGTTTTGGTTTGTTGACATGGACTGGAAGAATTTTTGTTTCGAGCTATCCCCGAAATATTTGCATTTTCTTGTCCAGACGCATGGAGAAAGTATGAATATGTTGCATTTGTTCCTAGAAAGGCTAGAAAGTTTGTTGCTTTTTTCAGCGTTAACCATGTTATGCTGCTCAAGGATTGATTACTTGTTTAGGACAGGTTAACTGAAATCGATTTTTTCAGTTGTGAGACTTTCTTTCATCCATTCATCCCCTGATGCGTCAGTAGAAGTTCATTCCAAAGAGCAGGAAGTGGTAATTGCTTTAGGAAGCAATGTCGGTGATAGACTCAACAATTTTGATGAAGCTTTAGGATTGATGAGAACGTCAGGCATAAAGATTACCAGGCATAGTTGTCTATATGAAACTGACCCTGCTTATGTGACTGATCAGCCTCGCTTTCTCAACTCTGCCGTAAAAGGTGTTACAACACTGGGACCTCATGAATTGTTACGAGTGCTTAAGAAAATCGAGAGGGACATGGGCCGCACTGATGGGATTAGGTACGGTCCTAGGCCGATCGACTTGGATATATTGTTCTATGGGAAGTCTAGGATTAATTCTGAAAGTCTTGCAATCCCACATGAACGAATTTGGGAAAGACCGTTTGTGATGGCCCCATTAATGGATTTGTTGGGAAGAGATATTGACAATGATGCAGTTGTATTTTGGCACTCATGTGCGAAAAACGGCAGTGGAATTTTTGAGTCTTGGAATAATCTTGGCGGTGAATCTCTTATTGGAAAAGACGGAATGAAAAGGGTATTACCGATTGGTAATCGCCTTTTGGACTGGTCTGAGAGAACATGGATCATGGGAATCCTTAACTTAACTCCAGATAGTTTTAGTGATGGGGGAAAATACCTTTCTGTGGATTCCGCAGTTTCAAAGATTCGCTCGATGCTCACAGAAGGTGCTGATATAATTGATCTTGGTGCACAATCTACGCGTCCAATGGCCAAGAAAATTACTGCTGAAGAAGAGTTGGAAAGATTGGTTCCTGTGTTGAACGCTGTTAAACAAATGCCTGAAGCAGAGGGAAAGTTTTTCTCAGTGGATACATATTATTCAAAGGTGGCTAGTGAAGCAGTGAGCAATGGGGCTCATTTGATCAATGATGTATCCAGTGGTCAACTTGACCCGAGCATGCACAGTGTTATCGCAACGCTCAAAGTTCCCTATGTCATGATGCACATGAGAGGTGATCCAACAACAATGCAGAATAGTGAAAATCTGAAATACACAGATGCTTGTAAAGAAGTGGCATATGAGCTATGTGCACATGTTAGGGCTGCCGAGTTATCAGGTATTCCTGCATGGAGGATCATAATGGACCCAGGACTCGGGTTCTCGAAGACTACTGAACAAAACTTGGACATTCTGATGGGATTGCCAAAATTTCGAGATGAGATTGCAAGGAGGAGCTTTGCTCTATCACACACTCCTGTTCTGGTCGGACCTTCTAGAAAGAGATTCTTAGGTGAAGTCTGTGCCCGCTCTGTTTCAACCGATAGAGATCCAGCAACTGTTGCTTCTGTGACTGCTGCAATTTTAGGTGGTGCAAACATTGTAAGAGTGCACAACGTCAAAGACAATGTAGATGCTGCAAAGCTGTGTGATGCAATGCTACAAAGAAAATATCGGTTCACTTAGCTTGGTTTTTAAGGAAGAGAACTGTTTCTTCTTGATAAATAGTGGGAATTCAGTGAGGTCTCCTATTCTATATACATATGCTGTTTCAACAAGACTGCCAACTGAAAACAGCCTTGAAGCAGTCACTTGTACTAAGTAAACACAATGAATTACTGATAATCTCAGGCTCTTTTACATGTACACATCTTGGTGAGGGAGTTCTGTTTTAAATGGATGAATATGAGGGATAGCTTTATTAGAAAGCAAACCAATCGATACTTTTTTCGGAAACAAACTAGTATGCAGTGAAGGAAGAAAGTTTTGATGGTATCTTCAAGCTTTGACTCAAGGCTCTTAGAGTTACATTGTAAGCTTGTGTTCGTTTAATGCATGTTGCCCGAGTTAGATTTGGGGAAAAAAAGAAGAAGTGAAGCTGAAGTCAGTTAACTTGCAACATTGCTTTCCTCGCTTGTACCTCTCTAGGAACTATTCTCCGTCACTACACATTTTGTATTCTCTTGTGTGTGCTCTGCTTTCTCCTCTGGATTTAACGGGCTTTGGTACGTGGAAGCTTTCTTTATCCATTGTGTTCTGGCAACACAGGCGTTCCATTTTCTGTTTGTTTTCTAGGGATTTTTGGTCTTTGTTTATGGTTTCTATTGTTGGGGTCTACGGGAAATGGATTTTTGAGGTTAAAGTTTGATTCTTTTTTTGGTTTCTTGATTGTTAGTAATTAGTTTCTCCCCATGTTTTTTGGTGAGATGTTGGCTAGTAAACCACTGCCTTCTTTTCCGCTTGTTGAACAATCTAGATTGTTGTATAAGAAGTTTAACTTGCAAAGAGTTTACAGTTATTGTCGATATAAATATTTGTCCAACTTATGTCAGTTTGACTACTTATTATCAGTTGGGAGGAGTAAAAAAACAGAAGGAAAGGAATAGCTTTTCTGCTTTGAAATTGACCCCCCAAGTATGTGATACTAGTCTTCTCCCTCTTTTGCATATTCCATTTGGTTTAGGTACATGAATTGGTGTCCTGGATATTTGAATCTATTTCCTGGAAGCAAAAGTATGCCTTACAATATCATAGTCTTGCGCCCATATCCTTTGTTTCTAACGAAAATGCACCCACAACTTCATAGAGAAGGCATCAACAACCATGGGCACTTCCAGAATTTTTTTTTCCAGTGGGTTATCGGATTGTAAAACTAAATTTTATCGAAAAATTTGTTCCAGTAGGATCACCGGAGCTTAATACTATAAATTTAACAACAAAACTATATCGTTTTTATTCATACAAAAAAAAAAAAAAAATAAATCTCCGGATTTTAGTGAGGTCACGTGATCCCCTTACCCTACATAGATCCACCCCTGTCAACAACATCAAAGAGAGAACACACCCGAATGACACAACAACTAGGTGCTACCACATTGAACAAGTAATTTGTTGTATCCTGAGTTATAACGGCTAGTATCGTTGACACTATACTGAAACAAATTGTCTTAATAATAACATAGTGATTATACATACATACATATATATATATATATATATATATATATATATATATATATATATATATATATATATATATTATTTTTATTTTAAACATAGTGATTATATTTCACTCACTGCGGTTGACTTTTTCATTTTTGTTTTAATTATTCGCATTACTGTAATTGCAATCTTCTACTGAATAACATGAATAAATTGTTGTTTTGGTCTATTGTTTATTTAGTTTTAGCCCATACCATTGTAGATTTGTAGTTCTAACCAAAAAAATAAAAATAAAAATTGCACAGTGAACACAAAGTACCAAAGTTTCGGATAAACCGAAACTGAGGTAGTAATTCATCAAATTAGTCACAAAGATGCTTACTTTTATTGTTATTTCATTCTTATTTTTTCAATTAATTATTTATGATATATTTTAATTACCTTCAGAAAGTGTTCAAATACTGGTGAAAAAATAGTTATATAGGGTTCGAGCCCCGTTAGGGGTAAAGTGTGTTAAAATCTTTCGTTTCCGGGAAAAAAAATAAAGTATGATAGGGCAATAGTCCCCACCCAAAAAATTATTTCAGTAAGAAAATGTAAGTGTAATCAATGACACAAAATAAATTTTTTGGGGTAATCTCTCAGCGTTAAAAAAACTAATTTAGAACGGACCCAACTACAATATTCGTTGAGGAGTGATACATCATACTAGTACAACGGTTGTGGTACAACGGACATGGACGTCCCTAGACATAGACCATAAGACCACAACTTAAGGCCCTACAAAAATCAATATTCTAAGGACCATGTCCTTATATCTTCGTAACGTATTCTAGGTCAATTATTATTTTTAACTTAAGTTTAAAAAATATATGTAAGACTCAAATCAATACATATGTCTAATCAAAAAGCAGGGCCGGCCCTACAGTGAGGCCAAGGAGACCGCCGTCTAAGCCCAACGGTGTCGGGAGGGCCCAACGATATATGTTTCGCTAAAAAAAAAAAAAAAATTGTGTAAATTCAATCCGATCCACCTAATATATAATATGTTAATTTTTCATTTGATAAATGCCCAATTTTGTTTTACTCCAATCGATAAAGGTCCCAATAAAAAAATTTACTTGGCCAAAAAAAAAAAGATATACAAACAAGAATTATTAATTTTTTGTATTTACGGATGTTAAAAACGCGATAAATGTTGAAAAAATGTAGTACTTAGGATTTGACAGAGAATTAGAAACTCGAAGGCACGTTAATAACGTTGTCTTTTAAGAGATGTTTCATCCACACGATTTGTCACTAAGGGATCAAATGAAAATCTTTTTCAGGATACAATGGAGGTGTTTGATTCAAACAGTGACTTGTTTGAATCAAACCCGATGACACTCAAAGTTTTTCTGATGATGCTGTCAAACTTATGAATTTTCGTCTACATACTTATGTCTTTTATAGGCTGCAAGTACCCCATAAACGAATGGAGGTACTCCTTGCACGAAAGGGTAGGGTTGTCACTGTTCACCGGATGAAAACATGCAACCCTTACACGAAAGGGTAAGTATATATCAGTTTGAAAATGCATGTATCTGAAAAATCTGAAAATGCATATCCCTTCATGAACTGATGCATGTTGAACCCCGTTTCGTTGCGATAACATTAATTCGTACGACAACTCGTATGTAAACGATAACCAAAATATTTATTTATGAAAATATATCTAACAATAAGTATGTTTAAAAAAAAAAAAAAAAAACTTCAACTAAAAGGTCCAATTCGGAGACTGGAGGCCTTAAACCAAAAAAAAAGCGAGGGCCGGCCTTGTCAAAAAGTTATAACCAACTTATCTACTATTTTCAACACATCTTAACGTTGTATGCCATAAAAGTAAATGTTACACCATAGTTTTTGCACAATCAAAGGCCTTATAATAATTTTTGTTCTTAGGATCCCCGATTACACATAGTCACTCCTGACAACGAATGACACAACAAATCTTTACATATTTGATTATTTCGGATCTACATGATAATCAATAGAGCCTAAATCATGATCAATGGTGAATGGAAAAGTGTGTTTTCACCTATTGTGGCACAATCGTTGTGGCCGTAGCATTTCTCAATCTGAGGGTCGGCTTTAATTAAACAAGGACGTAGCTATATGGAGGGCTTAGAGGAGCTAAGCTCGCCCAGTTGTTATTTTTGGTATACCAAAAAACATATATAATCCACTATCCAGTTGAACATAGTCAGTAATCTTAATACAGCTAGCCCACCCGAACATACATAACAGTCCACTAGCCATTCAAAGATAAATTTCTGGCTCCGTCATTGTTTTTAAGGAAATCTAAACGGTGTTCATAGGCGGATACACCTTATCTAAAATGGGATCCAGGACCTCGTTAAAAATAAGAAAACTCTATATTTTACTTATGGAAAAATATTTCGGACCCGTTAAAAAAAATATTTACTTTGAAAAAGATTTACGGACCCGGGTAAACTGGATCCGCGGGGTTTTAACAATTTCCGAAGAGAAAACAAATGTTCTATTTTGAATGAAATCATTATCACCACATTAAAAATTAAAATTAAAAAAAAAAAGAAAAAGAAAAAGGAATAAAGTGATTTTATAATGGGCCATTATCTGCCCTAAAAAATGAAGGACGACACTGCAAATTTGCATGCATGCAATTTCACAGCGCACACATGAATGAGTAGAGAAAATCTGAATAGATCCGGTGTACTCAAGTTCATTGTACACTAAATCATCATATTTGTTGTGCCCTTTAGATTTTGTTACAATTTTTACAAGAATATAAGCGTATATATCATATATATATGTTGTATAGAAGACAAAAACCCACCATGTACCTGGTACCTGTGTCAAGAAAATAACGTTTCACGGTCTGCTAATGTGTACTTTAATATATTCTATCAGTTTACACAAGTGAGTTTATATATATACCGGTTTGTGTTCTTTAAAGATTAGTACTCCCCTCCGTCGCCGCGAAATATTAGTCATTCTAGAGTTTTTAAAAAGTTTAAATGGTTAAATTTCATAATTTGCAATTAATACAGGGAAGTTATTTGGTTCATCCATTTGTACGTAGACGGTTAACACCTAAACAAATCATGACCGTACAATTTGATTCCGGTTAAGAAATAAACGCTGCAGATTATGTTACAGCTTCACTCCACATATGAAGGGTACACCCAAGAACAACTCATTAGTATGCCTATATATATATAATACATGCTTTAGATATCATAAATATAATATAATAGTCGTAAAGTAAGTAAACAAGTTAATTGAATATAATTTGGGGGTAATGTGAGGAATTAAATCGTGTCAATAAATCTTGTCTTGATATTGTAAATGATTTATATTAATGAACAAAATAAAAATACTAGCAAGACTTATATTTAGAGACAGAGGGTGTACAACATTAAGGATTTCTTTTTGCGCGGTTGAAGGAGGGTCGGGAAACCTATAAAAACTCGGAAATTTTATAATACAACCGTTGTATATGAAGGTTGTACCATGTACATACATTACAACCATTCATTTCTAACATTTCACACATGATAAAAATGTATTTTGTGAAAGAGAGTAAAATTGCTACAACCTTCTTACAACCGTTGCACCATAAAATCTCTTATAAAATTAAGCTCGGTTTCATATAATAATTTATAGAATATTTGTAAAAAAAGATAAGGAAAACTTTCTTCACTCTATAAGAAATATGGAAAGACTTACTATCTTTGAGATATATATCATCGATCCAAGGGCCGTTAACGAGTAGAGTCATTCGTGAACAAGTTTAAATTCAGTTCGTATAAATCCATGTTTGTTAGGACAATTAAATCAAACTCAAGCATATTATTATATTCGTCTACTAAACGAACAAGCACGATTTCGTTCACAAACGTTTGCTTATATAGGTTCGTAAACATACATGTGTGTGTATATATATATATATTAAAATGCAAAGCTGAAATCCCTGTTGTTATCTTAATGTCATATCACCCTTGTCTCTATCCGTGTTACGTTCTTATTGATCTCCACATAAACTATCTAGTTGATATAAGTTTAAAAAACTTATTTGTCATATTACATTTGAAAACAATAGTTAAGAATATCGACTGATCGAAGTTGTAAATATGGAGGATAACTCGTTTGAGATCAGACCAAGTATGAACAATAGATTAATGGAAAAGATAAAACATAAAATTTAGTTCATTTACTAATTAGCAGACAATCTCGAGTTCGTTCGAGTTCTAAACAAACATAAATTCAAACATGCATACTCGATTCGACTCGATTCGTGTATATCCTTACCTACTCCCACGTCAATTTCTGGATTAGGGTATAGACGGGTTATAAAAATAAGATCTTATGGATTATAGTTATTTTGTTTTTTTCATGGCAACCCTAGTGCACTTTGAGAGAATTAATGGCTATCGTAACGCTCCCAGATCCCGGGGTTGGTGGCGTTAAATGAGTTATAAATGGTCTGGTCAACTGTTTAGACCGTCGTCATCGCTTGGTCTAAAAGGGCTTACCCGAGTTGACAAGACCTTTATGTCTCACATTTATATGACAGTGAGCATGAGTTTACTTTACCGATTTGAGACTTTACGGCTATGGAGGGTAGTTCAACTGTTAACCTTTAGCTGTACTGAAATTGGTATCTCCATTATAGTTTTTTATTTATTTAATGATCATATTTTACTAGTTAACAATATTGACCATTGATGATATTCTTGGACTCACCATAAACCACCTAAAAACACTATCTTTCCTAAAAAGTTTAGCCATTCGACCCCTTTACAGCTCACCCTTAGATTACACGTGGCCCTGATTTACCGGTGGTGCATAATTTAGCATCGTCAACCATCTTTTATTTATCGATGGTTATATTAAATCTTCACATTTGAAATAGTAATCAGTAATAATTTAATAAAGTAGTCTTAATATTGCCAGATTGGTATGTCTTGAGTTACGATTTTTTTTTCACACTGAAAATGTAGTGCAAAAAAAAACTATATTGACGTAAAATTAGGAATAAATCTTGAATTTGTTGGCTTTGTTCAACGATAAATTTTAGAAAAGTTATTCATCAACTATGATTTGCATCTCCGTAATCATTATGATTAAAGACAAAGAGACCCTCTGCCAAAAAGAAGAAAAAGTCATAAGGAGAGTGTAACATCCCAGATTGGAAAAATGAAACAAAAATTATCAAGATATAAGATTGATTCATAATTGATTTGATAATTTGGATAAATTATTTTAAGCCAAGTAATAACGATTGACATAAGTAGTTACTGTCGATAATATATACCGGTAACCTGAGTTTTAGGACGTTACATATATATATATATATATATATATATATATATATATATATATATATATATATATATCGTATTTTTTTTTTTTTTGTGTGTGTGTTTTGTGTGGTTATTAGTGTTCTTTACAAAAAAAACATGTAATGCAAATAAATAGCCAAACATACTTCTTGTTTTAAGTTGTTTTTTTTTAAATTATTTTTTTAATTTTTAGAACAATATATTTAAAAAATTAAATGCTTAAGAATCTAATTTTAAAATGGTATGATAATCAATAAATACGGCAGCATTTTCATAATACGAAATTGCAATAGTTACTTGGGGAAAGGGATATCAAGACAACAATAATTAAGTAGTCTAATACGGAGTAGACATTTAGTCTCACAAATATTTTTTTAGGGAAATATTTACTCAAGCTCCGGTGGTTGGAGACCCGGGTTCGATTCCCCCCACGGCCCCACCCCTCGTTTCATTTCCGACCAAAAAAAAAATAAAAAAAATACGTGCATAATATTTTACAATAATCATATACATTTTACTCTTACTAATAAATATATAAAAAGAATAAACCTCCCGCCCCTGGCACACACCGTCATACCCACATAACCCCTGAAAATTCTGAAGAAATAAAGATCGAGTGAATAATATTTTTCCCATTATCATCAATTTTTATAAAGGTCAACAAAGTTTCACAATATATTTTTATACTCCTTCCGTATCAAAATATAACTAATTCCACCTCTTTATATTAATTTGTCGCATAATATAATTCATTATATATTATTAATGAAACATTTGTAACTTTTTTTTCTTACACTTAATTTGTTATCAATTCAACAACTTTTCATTACTTTTAAAAAATATTACATTAATGATAATCAATGAGTATTTTAGAATTAATCTAATCTCAAAATTTATGATTTTCAACCATTTTTTTTAATCATTCTGAAAAATTCTAAAATGATTTATACTTTGAAACAAATGGAAGTATCATTGATCATTATGAGAGACATTGAAATTCAATAGGTTTTACATCATAATTATTTATGTCGAAAGTAAGTTTGCATTTTATTATTATAATCAATTTTTTCTATACCATGCAATACTCGTAAATTAATCACAAAGTGGTCAATCGGACTCGAAGAACTCATTGGAAAAACCCTAGAAGACAATTAGTTAAAAGTAAAGTAAAAACAACAACCGACATCGATTGAATAGCTATGGTCAATCAGATGGGTGACCAATCCCAATCAAAACTTTCCTAAAATAGATACTAAATAGGGTGAAGAAAACCTCAAAGGATTGTGTCCAAATACATATACAATCAAAATCATAGCTCGTGCGTTTGATGTAAATTAAAGACTAAACATTATAACAAAGTTCGAGGAAGAAATGGAGAATCTTGTGGTCTATGATGACTATGATCAGCAGCTGTATCATATTCATGAGTAAAATAATAATAATAATAGATAATAATAATAATGATGACATGGGCACAATCCTGAAAGATCGATACAATGAGTGACACAATCATTATCTGCATTCTTGTTTATAATAACCTACACCCTGATTACATACTAGATCATACACATGATCAAATGTGCAGATAATGGTTATGTTGCACATAGATTATGCCCGTATCATTAATAGAAAAAAAAAATTAAATAATAATGGGGCACCTGACCTGATGCATGGGAAAGTAGTCTTAGGGCACTCCCAGCAGAGTCCCCAAATTTTATCCCTAAAATAATATAAAATAATACATATCCCTATTTTACAACATCTCAATTCAAAAACCTCTACAACAGCATCTCTATCCTATAACATTTCAAATAATATTAAATAATACATATTCTACCTCACAACCCTATTTATACATATTAAATATTTATTATTTCACTCCAGCAGCATCCCTATCCCTATAATTTGTAACAATTAAATATGTTTAGAATGAATAGTGCGCATCCCCAAATAGAGATGCTGTTGTTCATATCCTTAAAAATAAATAGGGATAGGGCCTCTGCTGTAGGATCTATTTAAGGCAAAACTCTATTTTTTATCTTCATTTTAGAAATATGACACCGTATAGGGCTTCTGCTGGGAATGCCCTTACACAAGCAAAGTATGTAGTAATAATCAAGTGGGAAAATAGAAAGTTTCTAATTTTAGCAAAATGTGGGGGAAAGACTAGTCACATCAAGAAATGACAAAGAACCCCTCACCTCAAAAGTCCAGTTTTTGCATTGATTCTCCTCTATTCCTTTTAAAAATAAAATCAGTAGATTGTGACTTTTGATAACAGACCAAGGGACATGTCGTTCTCAGCTTTTTGCTTCTTCATCTTTGCACTTGTACAAGGTTGTACCCGATCGAGCAGCTGTGGTTAATTGATTAAACGGTGGGACAATATAATATAATGGTGGTAAGAAGAGAGGAATATTGATATATATAACTCCATCTGATTATATAATTAGTTGGCTTTAACAACAACCGACCCAACCGGATAATCTCAAATGTACGTAGTATAAGTCATAGCACGATACTTTGCTTCGGTGAAATAACACGAAACAACATCTTGTTTCTTGGTATTCCAAGAAATGAGAAATTTCCCTTAAAACACACACAAAAACTTATTGCGGATTTTCGTTTAGTTTAGTCACAAGCCTAATTCATATCAGAAAAAACACGCAGCTCCATGATGAAGCTGAGCGAAACAAAATACCATGATGATGAGTTCCATGCAAATATATAACGAAGAATACGCATAACAACATCCCAATGTATGTAGGTAGGGGAAACGACAAACAGAATGACGATGTGAACAACATAGGTATGGTGATGTCAGAGTGAGTGAGAATTAGATATACAAGGTTGCCAACAAGAAGACGGTATTGAGTATGACCGGATAAAGGATGGCCATATGATCAGTTGAAGTACAACATGCATTCAAATCAAGGGACGAATCATCAACACGAGTATCAGTAGGTCGAGCACGCTAAATAATTTCGGAAACATACTTGGACTGAGAAATGAGATTACCTTTTGGTGAGCAGGCTATCTCAATGCCTAAAAAATAACGTAAAGAACCTAATTAGTCTTTCATAACAAAGCAACGAGACAGGGTTGCTTTGAAACTCATGATACCATCAACGTCATCACATGTAATGATCATATCATCTACACATGAATCATAAGGACTAGAGGTAATTACAGCCAAAAGAGGTGAAAACATATGAAAATCTCACCATGCCCGATGGGCTTGTTTGAGACCCTGGAGCATTAGAAACACCGGGCGAACGAACCATGTGTACGTACTTCTTCCTTAAGGTCTCCATGAAAGACATTTTTAATATCCCTTTGATAAATATGATACAAACACAACCGTTGTGGCACAACGAGTGCCACAACATGTATCTATACCGTTGATTCCTAATGTAGAATCATAACAAAGTGTCACAACAACTTTTTTCACCATTGACTTTTTTGGGAACCATTTGAATCAATAGGCCTCACATCCTAATCAATGGTCTAAAAGTGTGTTGTGGAACTTTGTTGTGTATATTTGTTGTGGCATTATCACTACTCTTATTATACCATCATGATCAATAGTGTCGATACACGTCATGACACTTGTTGTGGTACAACAGTTGTGTCTGTATCATTACTTTATCAATAATGCACGCCTTACATGCATATGATAGATAGATTTGTACTGCTGCGCGCAATCTTGACTAATTGATTTAGGATTACACAATTACACTATATTTATGCTAAGATGTCCCTCAAACACAGGGGCGGACGCAGGATCGATTTCGGGTAAGAGGGGCAATAAAATTATTAAAGACAAATAAAAAATTTAAGAGGGACAAACGATATGCTTTATACATATATTAGTATAATTTTTTCGGATCAAAAAGGGCAACTGCCCCTTGGTTATATGTAGCTCCGCCGCTGCTCAAACATGCATATGGAGACAATTAAGGTATCCACCACCACCATATTAGAGTTTGCCAACAAGAAAAATAAGATTGGACAATTATAAGCTTTGATAGAGATAATAAGAAATGGATTAATTATGACAAGAAAGTAGAACAAGATACAAAATTTTTTTTTGTAGGATTTAAACATTATATAAATGAGGAAATTGAAACTAGTTCAACAATAAATTGTCACATTAAAGTCATACTTTTATATAATTTTTTTTAACTGATACGAAATATATACACGCACACTTTATGTTTCCACCGGGACTCGAACCCAGAATCTCCGGGTTAAGGGTCATTGTAATACCACTAGGCGAATGTCTAGATAATGGTGGAACCCGAAACCCTTATTGATTAATAGACTCTATATATATCATGATCAATGGTTGAAAAATATTATGTGTCACTTTGTTGTGACTTTTGTTAAGTCTAGAATCTGATAGCATTTATTATTTCCTTGGTGTGTATTCTATATAAGACCGGTGTATTATTATTCTGAATCAATGAAATCAATCTTCCCTTCAAAAAAAAAAAAAAATTCTTTTATCCCTCCCAATACATAATGTCTTAAGTTCGAACATCTATGTCAACATTAAGAGGCATGTTGATTTATTTAATATGTTAATTATCTAACCCTCCATCACTTTAAATTTAAGGGAGAAATAATAATTCAACATGGTATGAAAGTAACATTACTCGGCTCATATCATATTGCTACACACCAGATTAATTTAGACGTGCGTAAAGGATATCTGTAATATGAAGATTTACGATTATAAACCTATAGCTTAATATTTTAGATACTTAAAAGCCCTATATATGTATGATACTTTAAAGCATCTCTTGGCTATGCATCATATTAAACATATTAATTTTTTTTAGTTATAAGTAGATATTTTCCTCAAAAACGAAAGGTTTTACGCACGCACCCTTTTTTTGTAGCCCCTATCGGGGCTCGAAACCTGATCACTTGTCAGGTTATACCCTAGTGCTCACCATTAGAGCGATACCTTGTTAGTTGGTTATAAATAGATACTAGAATTAAATTTCTATCCAAGAAAAGTATATTGGATTGACAATGCATCTTTTATATCATAGATAGACATAGACAAGTCAAGATAACTGAAGCTTTAATTAAAGTAAGTATAATTAAAGCTTATCTTGCCTTGCCTTGCCTATGCCTATGTATGATATAAAAACTGCAGCGTCAATCCAACATACTATTCTTGGATAGAAGTTTTTCCTTCAAGTGAATTCACATATGTAGCTTCAAAATAAATGTGAAAAACAAATAAAATAGCATATGCATAAAAGCACACCAAACCCATACAATCAATTTCAACTGTACTATATAGATTCGTAATAAAAGCACACCAAACCCATACAATCAATTTCAAGTGTACTATATAGCTAGATTCGTAAGGTAACACAAGAACCATGTAAATCTTTGTCTGCTATTGACAAGTGCTCAATTGTACTGGTTTTGAAAACCAGTACAATTGAGCACTTGTCAATAACAGACAAAGATTTACCTGGTTATAATGTTACCCTACGAATCTATATAGTACACTTGAAATTGATTGCATGGGGTTTGGTGTGTTTTATGCATATGATATTTTATTTGTTTTTCCTACTAGGCAAGTCAAGACAACAGAAACTTTAATTAAAGTAACTATAATTAAAGGTTGTCTTGTCTTGCCTTGCCTATGCCTATGTATGATATAAAAGTTGCAGCGTCAATCCAACATACTTTTCTTGGATAGAAATTTTCTTTCAAGTGAATTCGCATATGTAGCTTCAAAATAAATGTGAAAAACAAATAAAACAGCATATGAATAAAAGCACACCAAACCCCATCCAATCAATTTCAAATGTACTATATAGATTCGTAGGGTAATACAAAAATGATGTAAATCTTTATCCGTTATTGACAAGTGCTCAATTGTACTATTACCCATTGTATTCTTCACCAAATTATTTTTAATCATTTAATATATATCCCACTATTCTCTTCTCTAAAAGCCCTAGACTTCACTTGAAACTTAGAACAATAACGTTTAATTTCAATCACATCATATCATGTCTTCCCACTATTTCCCTTCCTCTTCACACAACTTTGAAGAAAGAGTGACCATGGATCTTTTGCACCAACCATCTGAGCATCTTTGCTATGCCAAGTGTGACTTCTGCAACACTCTTCTTGCGGTAATTAATATTATACTATATATATATTTGCAACAATATTATATATATATATATATATATATATATATATATATATATATATATATATATATACAAGAATCCATTAAAGATATGGAACTGTATCATGGTCTGTATAGTGTTGAATTGGACCTCTATAGGTTCCATTTTGTATGAAACATAAACCTAGAGATTTCGACCCTTGATGCTATATATGTGCACCCTGAATATGGGGAGGGGGTTTTAATTTGGGGAGGTGGGTTGGGAGTCTTGGGACTGAGGCATTATAATGAATTCATGTGTCTATTGTGTTGATGTCTAAATAAAAAGAACACTATCAGTCATCTTAGGTGACCGAATTCCAAGAATGACCAAAGAATGACAGTAAGAAAAGTCAATAGTATATTTCTTTCCTCTTTTAATTTTTATCAGCTTATAGAGGTTCAGCTAATTAATTATTGGGTCAAATCCCCCCTACAAATTCAACCTGAATATTCTATTTCCTACTGCAAGAGGAAATATGGAAAATGATATGTACACTACACACTTGTGTGTAGTGCACAAATCACTACATGTGTGAATGCATGCCCTTGATTAAAGTGATCAATTATTTTTTAAGGTGGGTCTCAACAGAATATGTGGTGTTGATTGTGTTGTATAAGATGTTGTGGTTGAAAGAGTAGTGGATGTATCACTACTCGAGGAAATATATGCCGGATCTAGTCATTAAAATGGTGATAGTACGTACACATACAATTAATGTAGCTAAGGAAAATAATATATATGCACTTTTTAACCTAGACTAGCTAGATGCTTCACTCAGATCGCCAGTGGTTTGAAAATTGCCTCATCAATATTTTTAGAATATAATCAAGGTTGTTGTTTCAAGTGACTTAATTATGTCATATCCTTTCAAATAGTGGAGGTGTATATAATGAAAGAAGACGAAAAATGAATTATATTATTAAAAGTCATATTGTATAACTTTGTATCCATAGACCTACAAAATATATATATATATGTTCATATTATAATAGATGTAGTTTTCAGTTTTCTAATAAGAAGACTTAAACATTAAGAACAAATCCATTAATTAATGCAATTTTTACTGGTTTCTTATCAAAATAAAGGTTGGAATACCATGCAAGAGGATGATGGATACAGTGACAGTGAAATGTGGGCACTGCAGCAACCTGTCATTCCTGAGCACAAGGCTGCCTCCACCTCCGCCTCCGCCTCATCCGTCTCCTCTTCAGCCTCATCAGTGGTTTGATTCCCCAACAAATCTTCAGCTTCAGGTCCATTGCCTCCTCCTGCTACCTTAATTATACCGTATTTGTTGACATTTTTAAAGTATTAATTATCGATCTAGCTATCTTCTTATCAATATATATATATATATATAATATTTGAGATAGAGTAATTCAACAATTAATATTAGTCTTTATTTGTCTTTAAAACTGAAGGCAAGTTATAATTATTTAACAATTAATAAAAATACATCATTTTAATTAATATCGAAAGAAAAAGTAAACTAAGAGTGTAACAAAAGAGTATATGTTGGGGGACCAAAATTATTATTAATAATATAAAAGATAGTGACTAGTTTTGGGGGACCAACTATATACGTAAAATATCTTTTGTAGTTAAATGGGGCCGGGGTCACTTACATATGTGTTGTCTTTTTCATACAATATTGCTTGTTCAATGATGTAGTAGTCCAATTGAAACACTTTATATAACAATATTATTAGCCCTAATTAATGTCTTCATTTTTTCCATGATTAAAAATGTTAAGATATTGGATTTGCAAAAATTTATTTTATTTTATTTTATTTTGTAAATGCAACAGCCAGTTTGCAGCGACTTCAAGTTGGGACAATCTTCATCATCTTCCTCATCAACTTCCAATGAACCAATATCCCCTAAAGCACCTTTTGTTGTCAAGCGTAAGTCTATATATATGTAATTCAAAACTTAATTATTATTCAAAATTTGAAAGGTCGTGAATGTCATTTTACTACTTATTTTTGCAGCCCCAGAGAAGAAACATCGTCTTCCTTCTGCCTACAATCGCTTCATGAAGTAAGATTTTATGATTAATTTTCCTACAAATTAATTAATCTCAACCCTTAATTAATTATAATGATAAAGCTTTGAATTAATTAATATCCTTTGTTGTTACAAATTAAGAAATTCGATCACTTTTTTTTTAAAACATATTTCTTTGGATTGAAAGGGAGGAGATACAGAGGATTAAAGCAGCTGATCCTGAAATACCCCATCGTGAAGCTTTCAGCGCTGCTGCTAAAAATGTATGTTCTTTCTTTTGACACTGTAATGTATGTTCAAAATAAACAGACAAAAAAAAAAAAAAAAAAAATTTGGTTTACATCTTGTTTATCCATTAATACAATTGTATTTCGAATTTGCTTTAATCAACGTCTTATTAAAAAAAAAAATATTGGTTTGAAACAGTGGGCAAGATTCATCCCGAATTCATCATCTGGACGGATATCAGGAGCTCTCAAGAAGGTAATAATGATCCATTATTCCCAGGCTTCTTTCTTTTTAATTGCTCTTTCTTTCTTTTTCTTTTTCTTTTTCCCCACCTTCTTCGCTAATTAAAATATTTAATTCATTATTAGGGTCAAATGTTTCAGGAGTTGTGAGCCCAAGTGCAGATATTGCATGTGTCCACCAACTTGATGTGAAGGAAGTAATGAAAGATTTGGGCTAATTAATAAAGGAATTAGTTGTTCCCTGCTCTGCTTAATTTGGTGTTTTTTTTTTTTTTTTTATGTCTTAATTTGGAGTCTTTGATGTAGTACTTAATTAACTATGTCTTATTTTTTATTTACTACTTTATGTTGACAAGACTTTCTCTGTACGTGGTAACCCTTAATTTGGAGAACATTTATTATGTTATGTCTAATTCAAGTAGTTCTAAATCGGATTTGAATTCTGAAAAAATTTGTCCTTATACTTTAATCTCTCATCTGTAATTTGAGGTCTGAAAAGGTAAGAAGAAAAATGCATGGATGAAGGTGCAAAAGTGCACAGGTAAAACATTGAGGGATAAAAGTGTAAAAATAATGCAACAAAAACGGACCGAAAATGTCGTCATCTTCTTAAACAAGAAGATAAAGATGCAGGGAGTAGTACACGTCATGGAAGAAAATAAACTTAAAAGCTAGTCTGGACAATTAAGTAACAATAATCACATCTGACTGAAATTCTTTCTCTCTTTACATTATTTGAATCAAAGAGAACAGGAAAGTGAAGTAAAAACATCCTTAAACATCATGATCCTTGAAACATTCTTAATCATCAAATGGCAAATAGTTTCTTCAATTACTTGACAATCAATCAAACAATACATAAACACAATCAAGCACAAATCTTAGAAAAGGGTAGATAGATACACATACACACCACCATTTATTGAAGAACTTCTGACATGCATCCTAAATCAAGTTTTCCTGCTTGATTTGCCCACCAAAGTTCTGCTGTTGCTCAACCCTTTGCAAATGTGATGATAACTGCAACAAATCCAATGTCGAACCAGCTTCTTCAGGAGAACGTCGGTACTTTGACACAGATTCTGAAAACCGAGGAAGTCCATAACTTTTTACATCTGTGCTACCATCATAAACCATGGGTTCTTCTTGGAATTCGGTGCTACTTACCGTACGAGGTCTTGAATGTTGTGAGGATTTCTTATAAATTGTTTTGTAATCAGGATAATTGGCTGTAATAACTGGATTGATAGCCTCTGAATTTCCAGGTGAAGAATAGTTTGATACGCTCTTTGACTTGAATGACAGAAGAGAGGGAGCACAACCATAGTCGTCTAGCTGCATAGGAAGTTCGATTTTTCCTGCAACTACATATATCCGAAGTCCGTGATGCTTTTGATACATGCAGAATATCTTTAAAAAGATTTCAGCTAAAATTTAATTGAGAGGCGTCACCTGGAAATTTTTCCAATTTAATGTGCTTTCTCTGGTTATCATCGACGTTCTTTTCTTGATAGTAGAAACCAGCTGGATGTTCCTCTATCAAAAGGAATGATCCACTTTTCAGTAAATCCATTTCCAGAACACCAGAACGTGATCCTGCCATTATTAAAAAAACTCAAACATGTGTTTTGACCAAGTGGAGTATACCAAAAAAAATGGACAAACAGCACAAAACATAATTACTACGACAGATTATTAGTCGCTAAGCCACAGGGACCATTGTGTCTTTTTCAGGTGCTAATCAAATATCATTGTGCCGAATCCAGAGCCTTAGGAGATTCAATAGTCTATAGGCTCAAATATTTCTACCCTCCTTTATCAGAAAACAAACTGTAGGCACAGTTCCAAATAATTAGCTCACTACATGAACATATGATCTAAGATATAATAATCCTTACATACACTGGAGGAAATGCAAAAATCCTTAAGCAAAAACCTCAACTGAAAGACTCAGAGTTCAACATCATTCGATCAATAATCACATCTTACCTAATTGAGAACCAAATTGAGGCCTGCGTCTACGTTCATTATGGCCAGCAAGACGCTTCCGGCAACTACGTTTAATATCATCAAATTCTTTAAGCAAATGAAACCTGCATGAGAAGAAGCATAAGCATGACAGTAGAGAAAGATGTACTTTCACTTAAGTGCCAAATTTACTGTCACAACCCCATAACCAAGGGGAGATCCCTTTGCAAGCTTTTGGTGAATAGGTTTTCATTTCCTTCAACCACCAATCAAGACAAACATAACACAATAGAAAATATCAGATAATCTCATGATTACTAATAAATCAACACACTGAGTCATGTGATACAGGAGCTGAAGAGATCATCTTTTCCTTCAGAAAAAGGTAAATCAGTTGCATTGCAAGAAGCCACCGGCTTCACACACACACACACACAAAGACATGCGTATTGCACAACTACGGTATGAGATTTTACAAGGCTTATATGCCGTGTAAATCTCTATATATACATTAGCTAAACAGTCTAGCATTTATTTACAAATTGCTGAACAGGTGAAACTTTATCATGCATAAATGTTAAAATAAAAGGAATAAAAGTATTCTTATTATTTCTAAAAAAGATGATTATTACAATGATAGGAGGCTTGATTTAAATAGGTAGGGGACCTAGAGCCTTCACTGAATTGAATTCCTTGATTTTAGGAATCAATTAAGATCAGCTGTTACAATTCTAATTAATATAAAATCAAGCCAGAATAATCTAATAAAGGAAATAGCGGCTGCTAGTTATAACAAACCCTATTGCACTTATTTAAATAGTAAAAGACATAATAACTCCTGTTCTTCAACACTCCCCCTCAAGCTAATCATGCCCAACTTGCTCAGGAACCCCTCAAACAGATGCTTCATTAATGCTTTAGTGAGCCCATCAGCTGCCTGCTGTGCAGAGGGCATGAATGGTATACAAATCACTCCAGTTTCGAGCTTCTCCTTGATAAAATGCCTATCAATCTCCACATGTTTGGTCCTGTCATGTTGAACAGGATCATTGGCAATATCAATTGCTGCCTTGTTGTAACAGTACAACTTTAGTGGCAGCTCCGGATTGAAACAAAGGTCTTCAAGCACCCTCTTTACCCACAGAATGTCACAAATGCCTTGAGCCATCGCCCTGAATTCTGCCTCCGCTGTGCTTCTAGCCACCACACTTTGTTTCTTGCTCCTTCATGTAACCAAGTTTCCCCACACAAAGGTACAATAACCAGTGGTTGGCCTCTTCTCCTTAGAGCCAGCCCAATCGGCATCTATAAAGATCTCCACACTTTTCTTCCCACTCTTTTTAAACAGCAGTCCCTCTCCCACTGTTCCTTTCAAATACCTTAGTATTCTGATAACAGCCAAATAATGAGAATGGCACGGTGAGTGCATAAAGTGGCTCACCATACTTACTGCAAATGAGATATCTGGCCTAGTGTGAGCCAGATATATCAGCTTGCCAACCAATCTTTGGTAGTGTTCGTTGTCATCAGCCTCTTCTCCTGTGACCTTATCCAATTTCACGTTGCATTCCATTGGTGTAGCAGGAGGCTTACACCCCAACATTCATGTTTCCTCCAGTAGATCCAAAATATATTTTCTCTGAGATACTACCATTCCTTCTTTGGATCTTGCCACTTCCATTCCTAAGAAATACTTCAGCACTCCTAGGTCTTTGATCTCAAATTCTTCAGCCAGCCTCTTCTTTACATCCTCAATCCCAGCAGTATCATTCCCGGTGAGAATGATATCATCTACATAAACCAACAACACCACCACCTTGTCACTTGAGGTTCTTTTCACAAACAAGGTGTGGTCTGAATGGCCTTGTGCAAACCCACCTTTCACCAAGACATGTCTGAATCTGTCAAACCAGGCTCGAGGACTCTGTTTGAGTCCATATAATGATTTCTTCAACCTGCATACTTTCCCATTGTACCTTTTTGTGAACCCTGGGAGAGGTCCATGTACAACTCCTCCTTCAAACTTCCATGTAGGAAGGCATTCTTCACATCCAGCTGATAGAGCTCCCAGTCTAGATTCACTGCCACTGAAAACACCACCCTTACAGTATTTAACTTAGCCACTTGGCCACCATAAGTCTGGCTGTACCCCTTGGCCACCAAACTAGCCTTGTACTTCTCCACCTCACCGTCAGATCTGTACTTAATGGTGAAGACCCATTTACATCCCACTGATTTCTTCTCTGTTGGCAGGTCAACCACCTCCCAAGTGTCATTTTTCTCCAGTGCCTGGATTTCCTCCTTTCCAGCTGCTCTCCACTCAGAACACCTAGAGCTTTATGAATATCTTTTGGAACTTGGTGTTTTGAGAGGCTAGATAAGAAGGCTTTATGAGAGGGTGAGATGTGTGTATAGGTAAGGTAGTTTTGGATAGGGTATCTGGGGTGATTAGTGCATTCTCTGGGGGATTTTCTAATGGCAATTGGTACATCAAGTAAGGGGTCTGCTGGTTTAAATTTTGTAGCTGTAGTTTGATCAGGCTCAATGTTCATTTCTGGATTTTCTGGGATTGGCAAAGTTTGGGATTCTGATTCCTCTGTACCAGTCGGTTCAGGCTGTAAACTTGGGTCAGATCCTTGGACAGGCTCATCACTGGTGTCTCTGCCAAGTTTGGATTTGGGGAATTTCCTGATATAAGTCAGCCCCCGGAACCGTTGTACAGACTTACGGGGTCTAAGGCTCTTATCCACTTGATGATTCGAGGTTGGTCCTCTTGTCACCAGGTGATCCTCCCCCATTTTTATCCCCTTTGCTGCCCTTATCAGCCTGTCTAATCAAGACATCATTAGTTAGTGCACTCTAGATTCATCTATAATATACTGAAAATTTGCACCATCTTCTTGAGACATCATGTACTCCCCCTGAAGATGATGCTGATCATAGTACATTAGGTTTTCAAAAAACTTAAATCCATGGTTTCAATTATTTTCCCTGTTTCAGTGTCAAATGTCAGACACTTATATCCCCTTTTATGAGTGGCATATCCTAAAAAAACACACTTTTTGGACCTAGGATCTAACTTCCCTTGATTGTATGTATGTGTGAATGCCACACATCCAAAGACTTTCAAGGGAAGTTCTTGGATTAACCTAGTTGTGGGAAAACAACTTTTTAACTCTCCCAAAGGTGTTTTGAAATGTATGCTTCTGGAGGGAAGCCTATTAATTAAGTAGACAACAGTCAAGAGAGCTTCTCCCCACAGAAATTTGGGACACTTGGAGGCCAACATTAATGATCTCACCACTTCTAACAAGTGTCTGTTCTTTCTTTCAGCCACCCCATTTTGTTGAGGTGTTTTGACACAAGAACTTTGGTGGATCATTCCCTTTTCTATGAGGAAGCTCCCTAACCATCTATTGTAATATTCAGTACCATTATCTGTCCTTAGGATTTCAATTTTGGTGTGAAATTGTGTGTGGATCATATTATTGAAGTTTATAAAAGCATGTTCAACATCAGACTTATCTTTAAGAAGATACACCCAAGGGGTACGTGTGTGATCATCTATAAACGAAACAAACCACCTCTTCCCATTTATAGTGTCATGTCTAGAGGGTCCCCAAACATCACTAGGAATCATGGTTAAGGGCTTGGTAGGTTTATAGGGTTGAGAAGGATATATGCTTCTTTTATGCTTAGATATTTACAAATTTCACACTGAAAATCAGACACGTCTTTATTAATAAAAAAAGGACGGGAACAGTTTTTTCAAATATCCAAAACTTGGATGACCTAACCTAAAGTGCCACTTCATGACATCATTATTAGACAAAGCTGATGAGTTGTAACAATAAATCCTAGGGTCTTCCTTATTTCTGGACATTCCTCCTCCTAAAAAAATGTAGAGTCCACCTTGCTTTCTAGCACTGCCAATCACCTTCCCCAAATTCACATCCTGAAACTCACAAGTACAAGAAGAAAAGGTTATATCACAGTTAGCCTCTGAGGATAACTTGCCGACAGATATCAAATTACATGATAGATATGTAATACCTCATGGAGGATAAAAGAAGGGGAGATACGGATTGAGCCTTTCCCAACACTTGCTGAGTAGGTTCCATCTGCAATTCTTACCTTCTGATTTCCTCCACATGGATAATAAGACAAGAATTTTTCAAAAACATGAGTCATATGGTCTGTTGCACCTGAGTCAACAATCCAATAGGCTTCAGGTCTAGTGTTGGAAATAGAAAGGGCAAAAACATTACCAGATTCTGCAAGGGAACATTTAGGGTTGGACTGTAGCTTGTTTGAGAGAAGGGTATTTATCTGCTCCAATTGTTCTTTTGTGAAGGGCAGTTGTGCAGAAGGTTGTGACATTGGATCAAATGACATCTGATTGGCTCTTCCTACCTCTGATGATGCCCCTGTTTGACCCTTTGGCTTCCAATTGGGGGGCTTCCCATGGATTCCCCAACATGTGTCACTGGTGTGACCTTGCTTCTTACAATGGTCACACCAAGTCTTCTGTTTTCTGCCCCTGTTATCACCTTTCACCGCAGCCAAGGCAGATGACTGCAAATTAGGATCAGATCCTCTTTGACTCATGCTGCGATCTTTGTGCACGACTCTCCTCCTTGATTCCTCTCTCCTAACTTCAGAAAACACCTACCTAATGTTAAAATATAGGTGTTATTAGGTCCCTTAGAGTCTCCTTTTATGTTTTTCCTTTTATCTTAAGTGTCCCAAATATGTAATTAGGACACTTTCTATTTGTTTTTCTGCTTTTGGCCCAGAATACACTGTTCATAGACGTTGGAACAGTGTATTCTAGCCGTTGGGGGTTTTACCTATTTATTGTAATCTCCTCCTTGTTTTCTCTACAAGGAACTATCAATAAAATACTTCTTTCCTCCTATCTTTTTCTACACCTAAGAGATGGTAGGGGTTTTCTTCCCAAGATCCTACCCCTGACTTCGTAAAGATCAGCATTCATACGTGCTAGAAAGGAATATACCCTTTCGTTTTCTTCACGCTTTTTAAATTTTGTGCTATCTGCTGCACATTCCCATGTGTCCTCCATACACAGATCCAACTCCTGCCATAGAGACACAATTTCATTGTAATATGTTGTTACATCTCTAGTCTCCTGCTTTAAATTCCAAATTTTGGTTTTCAATTCATATATCTGTGAGGAGTTCTCTACATCCGAGTACATCTCCTTCACAGAATCCCAGATATCATTTGCCGTAGGACAAACATATGTGGTCTAGAGATGGGGGGTTCCATGGAGTTAATCAGCCACGCCTTAACCATAGAGTCCTCAGATTTCCAGCTTGCATGTTTGGGATCATTCTGTGGGGGCTCCTTGCTTGCCCCAGTCAAGAACCCCAATCTGCTTCGGCCATCAATGACTAACTTGATGGTTTGGGACCAATCAAGGTAGTTCTTGCTTCCGTTTAGTTTGTGGGAAACCAGCAGGTTAGCAGGAATATTTGCAGAATTTGCATCCTATCCATGCGTGGTAGCTGCTGTTCCAGAAGTGGCACCAGATTGTGCTGAAGACTGGGGGGGTGAGTTCCCCGGTAAAAGCTGCTCGATAATTCATCAAGGAAGATAGGTTTTCAGACGGCTAGGGTTTATGCCAACCTCGGCTCTGATACCATGCTAAAATAAAAGGAATAAAAGTATTCTTATTATTTCTGAAAAAGATGATTATTACAATGATAGGAGGCTTGATTTAAATAGGTAGGGGACCTAGAGCCTTTACTGAATTGAATTCCTTGATTTTAGGAATCAATTAAGATCGGCCGTTACAATTCTAATTAATATAAAATCAAGCCAGAATAATCTAATAAAGGAAATAGCGCTAGTTATAACAAACGCTAGTTATAACAAACCCTACTGCACTTATTTAAATAGTAAAAGACAAAATAACCCCTGTTCTTCAACAATAAACATGTTCAGCAACAACTTGTTTGAAGGTACAAGGAAAAGGAGAAACATTTTGAACGATACAATGAAGAACACAATCAGCAGATTAATATTCTTAAAATAAATGCTATTTTGATATAATGCAATCCCATGAGGAAAATTACTACAATCTAGTAGTAGTGGACAGCTGCATTGGCATCTTACCGACAACATGGAATTCCAGTGACAGATTTAATAGGGATTCGTATATATAAAAAACCTCGGACAAAATAATACAGAAAATTGAAATGAGAAGTATCGAATCACTAAAGCTCTCCTCCAAGTAAATACGCGACATGATGCACGTCAAGAACAAGCAAAACTCAATGAAAATCGGAATGAGATCATTAGCAAAGAGTCCACATTACCTGCTACACTGCTGACAAAACCGTTTTTCAATCCCGTTAATAACTACTTTAGCACTTTTTGAGTGAAGATCACACACTTTGTGTCTCTTGTGGTAATCTTTGGAAGAGCTTAGGTCCTTGTAACAACCATGGGCTTGGCAATGAAGAGACTGAGGATGAAAATCTGTTTTAGCAGGCAATGAATCTTCAACCAGTGATGAAACATTACTTCCTTCAGGACTCAATCTAGAGCCTTGTTTGGAATCAATCAGATTCTCAGAATTCATTAAAGTGGTTTTCATATCATTACTATTATAACATGAATTCGAAAGCTCTGTACCGAAACCAAGTTCTTGCGTATACGGGTTTGAACTGAACAATGAACTAGATGTTGCCTTAACAAATGAATTATCCACTCCCAAACAAGGATTACCAAGAAGAAAATCTCCTATCATATGAGGAAAAACTGATTCTACAGATCCAGTTCCTTCAACTGCTTCTCCCTCAAGAATCAACATGGTTTTGTCTAAGTCATGAACGCCTCTCAAGGTGAAATCTTTCACATAATTATTACTCCGTTCAAGCGAATTGACAGGAAAATCCATGTCATCAAGTAACAGAGGGCCTCTATCTTCCAAACAATAGCTAAAAGAATCCATTACGGTCCAGAACCTAAAGTTGCATCAAGCTCAATTTCACCTCCATTAACCTGTTAATAAGAACACCGATTCCCCCTCAATAATCTTCACAGCTAAACTAAAGCCATAAAATAGAAAGATTGCTTTAAAAGAAGTTACAGATTAGCAGGACGAACGCCAAAAGCAAGAAACCTCCGAATCAATTCCAAATCCCATCACAAAAATCATAAAAGGAGGATTAAATTAAAGACATTCAAGAGAAACAGAGAAAACAAACCTCAATCCTCAAACCCACGTCCATTTAGCTGCCATTAAGGTGAAAATCTTTTTACAAAATCAGTTTCAGGCACCAGAAATTTCAGTTATCCTCTTAAACAAGTACAGAGCAGCCAAAAAACACTAGAGAAACCCACATTGAAAAATGATCGCAGGAGAGGTAAAAGTCGTAGAAATAGCATAAAGATTCTAGCTTGGAAGTATGATATAATATGCTTTCCAGGAAGAAGTTGAAAAGAAAGAAGAAATAAAAAGTAGTAAAAAAAGGCGTTTTGGTGAGATATTTTCGTATTTTATGAAAACGGGGAAGAGTATCGAAGCAGCACTAACCATTTACGGAAAACTGAAGAGGAATCCATTTGCAATGTGTCAGCAATCCATTTGCAATGTGTCAGAGTGACCTCAATGTTACATTCAATTACACCCTCTAAACACATCGTTTTTCGTTTCAGTTATATTTTTTTAACACTTAAAAAATAATTCATTCCAATAAGCAACATCTATACATCCTTTTAAAAATATTTTATGCTTACAAAGTGATATTTGAATACGTCGCACAACGGTAAAAAAAATAAAAAGATGTCGTATCCGTACACAAAAAGAGTTCAAAATAAAAAAATAAATATTTGGACATATTAATTTTTTTTTATGGAAAAAATAGTATATATAAAAAAAAATTCAATGATGTATATCACCGTTGTGATACTACCGTTGTCGCCGTATCATTACTCGATACATAACGCATTATTATATAAATGATATTGATGTGTGAAATTAATTTATTGGGTAAAAATAGAGATAAATGGTGTTACTGTTCATGTTAGCAGGCCCTTCATATTTAGGGTGAGCCTTAGTTTTATTTAGGGATAGGATGTTGGGTTGGGAGCCACTGTGGGTTTAAAGGTGGATTACTCCCTCTATATTAGTTTTAGAGGGGGATAAATCCCCCCATTGGGGTCACTCTCAGCAATCCTCGCGCCCCCTAGCAAACTTCATCCTTTTGATTCTCTCCCTTCTTTTTTCTTTTTTCTTTTTTTTGGTTCTATTTTCTACTCTCATTTTATGGTTAAAAAAATTGCCATAAAGTATTTTTTATCTTGGTTTACGACTCATTTAGCATGTTTTCGGGTAGATTGAGATGTAATGTGATGCATTTCACCGTGTTTCGCATTTAGATGTTGATTGGCATGAAATCTTGATATGTTCGGTGAATTCATGCATATTTTATGACATATTTTATCTTGCGCCAATTATACAATGTATTGGTGTTGATATTCAGTGGAGGACCTAGAAAAACTTTCAGTTGGTGCACCGAAACGTATTCAAAGAGCGAGTGAGGACATTAAAAGTGTTTTTACATTTTTTTACCAACAAACTACACCATCTTTCAGATATCAGTAGTGGCATTGGCCCCACATTTTCTCACTTGGGTTCGCCCATGTTGATATTTACAGAATATATGTTGATTTTGAGACCAAGAGGAGAGGAACAATGGATGATAAGTCAATGTTAAAAGGGAAGAAGCACATGCCCAAAAATTAAGTGTTCAAACGGATCAAAAAACTTTAGTGTTTTCACCCTACATTTACTTCATCCACATTTCGATCTGCCTTAGAGGCATTTTGTGGGACGGGATATTTTCATGAGAGTTGTAGATGAGCTTTCCAACGCAGCTTGAATCACCCAAACCAGAGGTCTACACATAAATATATCACTGAATTAATTATTGATGATGTCCCACTCTAAGCACGCACTTGGACATTTTCGACCCTACTACCCACTTTTGACATCTCAGGCGTGCGCCTCACTTTTTGGTTTATTGAGTGAGGTTTCTAACATAAGTTAGGCGTCTCTAAGAGAGTAAATGCATATTAGGTCAGTTAAATGTAAGTAGTGGATTGTTGAATCTAACGTATGATTTGCGATATCAGTGTCTAGTTAGACATAATTAAAGATTTGACTTGTACACACATCAAGAACATACATGGTAGGTCGGTATGTAACAAGCATTTACTTGCGTAAATCAACTAGGGGAGAAAGCACTTAATTGGATCGTAATTTGGCTATATCTTTAATACCTTTAATATCTTTAAAATAACTCTTCGCACTGTAGTTTGGTAGCACCCAACGATTGTAAAAAAAAAAATCACCCATTTCAAAGTTTGTTGACCTGAACTTAGAACAACACCGACTTTGGTATTCACTAGGTTCCTCGTGGGATACGACTTTTTTCGCCAACCTATGGTTCAATTGATATGGTACATTGTTGGTGATTTTGGACTCCATTAAAAGGCCATCATTGAGTAATATGTTAAACGAGTCAAGCAATTCATAATATTCATGAGTTTGAGTATGAGTATTTCAAACTTAAGCTCGAGTATTGATTCAGGAAATTTTTAAAAACTCGAGTTGAGCTCGAGTTTATCGAGTCTATTTGGTATTGAAACTTAAGTCAAATATTTTTCAAGCTTATCACATGATAATAACAAAAAATATTCACTAGAATCCTCGTAGGATACAACCTTACTCGTCAATCTATGGTACAATTGATCTAGTACACCGATGGTGATTTTAGATTCCATTAAAAGGCCATCACTGAGTAATACGTTAAACGAGTCAAGCAATTTATAATATTCATGAGTTTGAGTTCGAGTTTTTCAAACTCGATCTTGAGTATTGATTCAGGATAATTTAAAAAGTCGAGTTGAACTTGAGTTAATCGAGTCTAGTTGGTTTTGAAACTTAAGTCAAATATATTTTAAAATTATCATATGATAATAACAAAAAAATATAATACCGGACAATTATTATATGCTATATTTTTTTTTACGGAAACCATAGCACAATTGTATAACGCACACATATTTGCCTCAACTAAGATTCAAACCCAAGACCTATTGGTCTCGAGGCCTCATTATTGACCACTTTGCCAATGCCTCTTTTGCTTATATGCTAAACTTTATTAAAGATGCAAAGAATATTTTATTGAGTACGAACAAGATTTTTGATGCAAACTATTTGAAATAGATGAGAAGATACATAATGCATAATATCAATGAACGCTTCATAATTTGATATATAATTCCATTGACTATTAATTTAAAGATATATAATAATAATAATAATAATAATAATAATAATAATAATAATAATAATAATAATATCTGAGTATCAGAGTATGTGTAAGTGTATAAATATACATCTACAATTTTTTATTATATAAATATATATTGAGCTTACTCGCTAGTAGTCGAGTCGAGTATTGCATTGTTCAGGTATCGTTTGATTAATCTTCGAGTCAAAACGATTTTGAGTTCGTGCATATTTAAATCGGGTCGAGTTATGGGTCGAGAAAATCTTGAGCTACTCACGAGTATCTTGGTTTGCTTACAACCCGGAAATGCACCGGATATTGTAACGCCCCTAGACCACAAGCCTAAGAGCGCTAAATGAGTCATAAATGTCAGGTCAACTGCTTAGATCGTCGTTCTCGCTTGGTCTAAAAAGGCTAACATGAGTTGACAAAACATTTATGTCTCACACTTATATGATGGTGATGTACTTTCCTCACTTCTAATGTGGAATAACATTCTCCCCCTTATAAGGAACTTGCGTCCTCACCTAGACGTGGCCGGTTCCGTGCCGGGCTGGTTCAAACTGTTGTACCCGCTAGTTTGGGGTCTAAAATTAGAATCGACTCGCCGGTTCTACTTTCAAGCCGGGTCTTCCGGGTCTCCTAACCCGGTGGGTTGGGCGGTTATCCGGGCGGGTACCGGGTCTAGGCGGGTCACGGGTCTAGACGGTTCAAATCACGGTTCAGATCCGGATCCAAAAATTCCAATATTTCTTTTACGAAATTTGTATAACTTACGTTAAATTTAATAATAAATTATAAATTGTTAATAAACTATATATAATATTTCAGTTAATAACTATAGTTCACAAAAAAAACACGTAGATAATAATCCGTAGTTCTTCTAATTGTTTTCTATTTTTTCCAAAATACTTGAAAATATATATGGTTTTTATGTATAAAATAGTTTATAGTTTTCTCTAAATAAAATAGTTTATAGTTTTGAAAAAACTTAAAAATATACGTATTTTTTATATCGATTATTCATAACGCTTGACATTAATATTACATCGATTTTTCATAACGTGTATGTAGATGTTGTTAAATGTCACATCCTACCTGTCTCGACGTCTTTGCTCATCATGTAGATAATTTTCATATTCTTCGGAATGTTTTATTCGTAAGTGTCGTCTAAAATAACCCAGACCAAGTCCACGCTCATATCCAAACCTTCTTTCACAAATGTGACAAACAACCCAAAATTTTGAAGGAATCACTTTTCCGGTAGTTTCATTAGTACGATTTTCTAAACGAAAAAAGAATCGAAAAGAATTCACAATCGACATTTCAAAATAATATATTTCGAATGTGATGAAAGACACGAATTTATTCAGAACAACTTCAAATCACTATCCGAAATATATTATAATGGTAGATAATATGAGAGTTATAAGAGAATTGTGAGGAAAAAATGATGAATGAGTGTGTATTTATAGTGTGATGAGTAGTGATAGTTCAAAATTTAAAAAAAAAAATATTCAAAAAATTTGGAAAACTATACGTTGGAAAAAAAAAACCGCTGGTACGGGTCTGCGGGCCGGGTCAGTTTGAACCTTAAACCAGGCGGACCCGTCTACCCGCCGGTTTGTGTACCCGCCTACCCGCCGGTTTAGAAACGTTGACCCGCCGGCAAGGGCCAACCTACATACAACTAAAGGGGCAACTGCCCCCTTAATCCGTGAAAGTTGCACTAATATATGTGGTATGTGTTTAGTTTGCCTTCTTTTAATTTTTTTTTTTTTTTTGCTTTTAAAAAGTTTATTGCCCCCTTACCCCGATATCCTGCATCCGTCATTGCCAGCGGGTCGGAACCGGCATAGGTACCGGAACTAGCCACGTCTTTGAGTAATAGATATGCGTAATAGCCTTTGAGTAAGTTAGTTGGCGGCAAAGTACCTCGATATTTAAGACCAACTAAATTTAGGGAAACTTGAATAAATATGCTCAAAAAGATAAAAATTGGTAAAATAGTTATTTGAGAAATATGCTTGGCAGGGGTCCATTCGCGATGCATGCGACTGCATTCGCGACGCGACCATTCGCGACGCATGCGTGCCGCATTCGCGACGCATGCGTGCCGTATGCGTCGTAGCATATTTTTCCTAAGAAACTACTTTTCGGGCATATTTATTCAAGTTCCCCTAAAATTAAATCTTTTTGTCAAGAAATAAGCTAGCATATTATTGACCTCTTTTTTTTTTTTTTTTTTTTTTTTTTTTTTTTTTTTTCTTGAAGGACATTGACCTCTCTTTTGATAAATGAGAAAATAACACCAGGAAAAAGACACTAAATGCAACATTCGTCTTTAACACATCCTACATTCCTGCATGAGAAAAGTCCGGCACATCACTTTATGATATACTACCTCCGGTATAAAATATAAGTCATCTTAGGTTTTTTACTTTGACCTCATAATATAAGTCATTTACAATACCAAGAGAGTATTAATGTTAAGATCAAACGCTTACCGTTGTAAAACCAATTGGTGTCAGTAAATACGATACTTTATTTGCCCAACAGACCCCCTCAAGTGTGAGCAATCTGTCCCAACACTTGCACAATTTTATTTTTAAAATAATGTTCCAACCAGGGTTGGATCTCGTTACCTCTGGCTCCGATACTATATTAAGATCAAGCGTTTACCGTTGTACTAAAACCAATTGGTGCCAGTAAAGGCGCTACTTTATTTCCTTATCATTTAAGAGTGTGGGCAATCTGTCTCAACAATTAATGAACATTTTTCCTTATCTTACCCCTAATTTATAGCAATCCAACAACTTTTATTTACTCCACAATTGTTGTATTTATATTAGTCAAAGGGTGTATTAGACATTTTATCCATACATTAATTACATTTAACTACTTTCTTTATCAATGTGAAAATTTTAAGATGACTAATATTTTGGACCGGAGGTAGTATATTGAACCGTGTGGAAAACACCTTCGTTAAAGCCACATTTTAACATTTGAGCTGCTGAACTATTCAGGTCGTAACATTTGAGCCCTATATTGTTTCCGTCCCAAAATGTAAATCATTTAGTTTTTTTAATTTGTCCTATAATATAAATCAATTTAGAATACCAATAGAGTATTTATTACATTTTTCTTCATTTTACTTCTAACTTATTATACATTCACGTATTTTACAACTATTACATTAATGAGAGTGAAAGGATATTTAAGAATTTTATCATTAAAATTAATGAAACTTAACCAATTTATTAATTTGTGTGAAAATATCAAAACAAACTTATATTTTGGGACTGGGACGGAGGTAGTACTTTTTTTTCCCTAACAAATTGCCTTTGAACTATTTAAAAAAGTAATATTTTGACCATTCCGGTCAATAAAATTTTGGAAGGAGGGTATTTTGGTATTTTATTATTAATAATAAATATAATACATGAACTAAATGTGCAATAACTGACCCGACCCGATTGAATTAAAGGCTATAACAATCTCTCACTTGACCTAAAGTCAATCACCCATGTGCCTAAGCCACATGCATACACATTTCTTTCATCCTTAACTTGTGAAAAATCCTTAATTAACGGATTTGCTATATTTTCATCCTTATGGACCTTTTTTAATCTTTACATATTTCCTATCAATGATGAATGATCTCACGAATCAAGTGATATTGCCGTATAGAACATGTTTGGATCTTTGATAAGACTTTGGCTTCTTTGGCTAAGCAATCGTCTCATGGTTGTCACAGTATAGAGGTATTGGATCATCAAGGGATTAAATCACATCAAGCTTAGTAATGAACTTCATCATCTAAACCACTTCATTTCCCTGACCAATGTTTGCACAAAAATTATTTCAAAGGTCATTGCCAATAGGCTTCAATCAATCATTGGAACCCTCGTTAGTCAGACCCAGTCGACCTTCATTCCAAGCAGGGGCAGCATTGGAAACATCCTAATTGCTTAGGAAGACATTCATCATTTCAAATCTAAAAAGGGTAGAAGGGTGAGATGATGGTGAAGATTGATTTAGAAAAAAAACTTATGATATAGTGGATTGGGAATTCTCGGAGCAGGTTCTCAGGAAATTTGGTATATTACCAAACATTATCAGTCTGATTACGTATTCACTCAAAACATTTGAGATGTATATTATCTGGGATGACAACAAACTGCCCCCAATAGCTCCCGAAAGATGACTCAGACAAGGGGATCACTAGCCCCTTACATTTTTGTTCTTTGTATGGAGGTCCTTAGTCTGTATATTGATAAATTTGTTCAAGATGGGAGATGGAAGCCTAATAAAATTGGAAGAAATTGCCCCCCTTAACTCACATGTTCTTTGCTGATGGCACTTAAAGATAACTATTATGTTAAAGATGGAACTATCATTTCCGACCCGCATCATTAAATTCCTGGAACAACTCCTGGTGGCATATGTAAATAAATCTGGAGAAACTCACCTCCATGAATGCTGTGACGGATTGCAAGACACCCAAAATCACCTGCCAATCAATTTGGGATTGGATATTGTCACGGATTTTTTCAATGAAAATAAACAAGTAATAAATTTATAAATCCGGTATTCCCCAAGTGTAGGGATCGTAGCATAGCGATTAATACCGGAGTCGATCACAGGGAATCGGGGTATCTAGTTCATTAATTTTCCTAAGATTGTTACTATTATTATTCCTAAATAACAAAACGAAAAGTAAACTGGACAGAGGATTGTCAGTCCAAAGCCAGGAAGGATAAAAGCGAAAACGAAATCTAAACTTTAAAGTTTAAACTATAAAATAAACAGTAAACAAGAAGATGATCATGGTGATTAAACAATCGAACAAGTTGTTATCCACCGATCCCGCAACCCTTAATTTTCTCTCTAAAGTTATCTTGTGATGATTTAATTAAAGATGTGGTTCACCTATCAAAGGTATGAATTTCTACTCTCGTAGATGATTCGCCTATCAATCTCTCATCTCTCGATATATAAGATTGACGCTCTCAAACCAAGGCGTAAGATCTCTCAATCTAGCAACCTAGATATTCAACCTATCAACTCTCGTTATGTCAATGTTAAAAATCCCATCTTTCCTATGGTGATGTAAGGTTTACACCGACTCTCGTCATACGGTAAACATCAATAAGCAATACATCTCTCGATATCGATTGCATAACACATAAGCATATAGAAAATATACAACTTTAATCAAAAATCACAAAACAAACTTAAGATTGAAAAGAAAGAACCTGATGAAACGAATTTAAATAACTTGAACAAATCGTCTAGCCTCCAAATCATCCAACAGAAATAGAAACAGAAACGAAATCTAAATAAAAAGAACAACCCTCGGCCGGCCAAGCACCAAGGCTCAGCCGGCCGAGGTTACTTGGCTCGAATTTAGGGTTTTCTGTGTATGCGGCTGTGTAATAATATATCCCTAGGGTTGAAAATAGCGCTGGTATTTATAGAAAATAAAGTCGGCTGCTCTAAGTCGGCCGTGGACGCCCGTCCAGAGTGTTGGACGCCCGTCCACTCAGCTTGAAATCTTCGAATCGGGCCGAGTCATGATCAGACACCCGTCCTTCACAAAATTGGACGCTCGTTCACTAAAATCTTCACAACTCTGAATCAAATTTCTCCTCCTGGACGCTCGTCCAATTATTCAGACGCTCGTCCACTCTGGACGCCAGTTCAAGCTTCTGGACGCCAGTCCAGGCTGGACGGATGGCAAACGCTCGTTCACTCAGTCTTGCATGCAATTCTTCATTCCAACACATAACTTGCATCTTCCTTTTCCATTCAAAATCCTTTTATGACATGTTTATGCACCTTCAAAACCACAAAAACACGCAAAGTGTAAAACCATAGAAAATTACCAATAAAATCACGAAATTAGCTCAAGTTTACACTTAAAGACTTTTAAAACTCATTTGCTCAATAATTCGATCAAACCCCTAATCTCTATGCAAATTATACGAATATGGAGAGAATTGTTATAAAATATAACGTAATAAATCGTATTAAATCACCATTAACAGATATCCAAAAATATTAAAATAAAAAAAAGGGGTGCAGCACGACTGACCTTATATTTTCAGAGACATGACATATACTATTTGGTATTGGAAGAATCAATTCCACCATAGAAGACAAGATGAATACACGCAGTAAGAGTGTCAATTTCTAAAACTGAATATTGTGTAAGGGCATTCACAGCTGGTGCATCATTTTTTATCCCTAAAATAATATAAAATAATACATATCCCTATTTTACAACATCCCAATTCAAAATCCTCCACAACAGCATCCCTATCGTTATCCCTATAACATTTCAAATAATATTAAATAATACATATTCGACCTCACAACTTGTGGGGATGCACTATTCATATCCCTAAAAATAAATAGAGATAGAGACTCCGCTGTGGAGCTATTTAGGGTAAAATCTATTTTTATCTCCATTTAGGGATAAGGTATCATATAGGGTTTCTGCTACGAATGCTTGTAGTTATTAAGGGTTCTTATTTCTAAATTCGATTTGTATTATTCAATGGTTTCTCACTTTTGATGAATAAATGACATTATTATACGAGTGTCTTGATATTGATACATATTGTATTCGTAGTCTTCCTATGGGTAATTATATCATTATTGTTTGCTTAAATTTATTTATTTTCTTTTTGAGGGAATGGATTGCTTAAATTAGTTAACGTAATCTAATCACTCATCACTTGTCGATTATAGTGACTTCAGCTAAAGATGAGTAATGATAGAGGCACAACAAAAATTATACAACGGATACCACAACATGATCTTCCACCCTTGATTTTGATGGTCCACATCACAATCAATTAACACTCATTGCAATCAAGGTGAAAGATCATGTTGTGGCATCCGTTGTGTAATTTTTGTTGTGCCTCTATCATTACTCGCTAAAGATACGATCTCAATAATTCCGTGGGCAGTTTCCTCAAAAGAAAAGAATAATTATGTGGGCCAGCAACAACATTAGTATATACAGTATTATTATTGAAGGGGAGGGGTTATTTTTATTTTAGAAAACACTTTTGTTATTCTCAAAACACAATAGATAGAGGTTATAAAAATCGAGCAAAATCTCATAATAACGCCATAAAATCAGTAAAACATTATGAGATATTGTTTAAATTGTATTTTGATGTATTATTATTATAGATTATTATAGATATACTTGAAGCATTATCTATAAAAAAAAAAAAAAACTAACATTGTTTTTCAATCTTTGTATAAATCTTTTCCCAGGGATTTTGATATATACTCTATTTTTATTTTTTTTCAGAGTCCTGAAAATATGAAACATTGACAGACAAAAATAAAAAATAAAGAATTATTTCCTATGATTGTCAAGTCCATGTCTGCTCGGTTTTAGCTTCAGATTCCATTCTTTTAACGCAATATCATAACAAAATAACAAACTACGCAGCCTTCTTCTCTACTGGTATGCATTGCTTTTCCCTTTTTTGTTGCTATATACGTTGATGGACTGAATATCTATCCAATGCATATATGTTTTGTTTATTTTTTATGTTTCTGTGTTTATTATTCCTTTTGTTGGGTAGGTCAAGTGGGCAGAGGGATCCAAAAACAACTTTTCTTTTTGGTTGGGAGGTTTGTAAACAACCCACCTAAATAGTGTTAGTGGTTGTAAGTTGCTATCTTTTGTTGAAGTTTATATTAAAGGGTTCATGTCTATTTATTTTCTTAATTATTATTAGTTTATGGAAATTTAATTATTGAGTACAGGACAGGGCTTTGGAAGTCTCAAAGTTTATGATTTTGATTAATCTTCATATGATTAGACTAATCCAATCAAACACTTATCTAGGTAAAAGCAGCCAGAATTTTAACTTGGACTGATGATTTGAACAGGATTATATAGATTTTTTTTTTTTTTTTTTGTGTAATAGAAAAATTCCGGGTGGGCTTAGCCCCTCACCCTTGTTTGGTATTTAATTTGCTTTGAGATTGTTTTTTAAACTGTGGTATTAATATTTCTTTTATGCGCGCAGATGGTTCATGTTTGAGTTTACAAGACTGAAATTCGACAATGGGTGCTGTGTGTTCTTGTTTCGGAGTTTCTGCAAGCAATGATCATGGAAATTCAACCGATACCCCATGCTTTTGTTTTGGTTGTTGTCTTCAAAAGATTAAGAACAAGGTTCAATATTTAATATATGATCGCGTTATTATTTGTGTCATGATTGTAATAGATGTTAATGTAGGTTTGATGTTTTACCATTTTGTTTTGACAGTATGCGTCTATTCGTGGAGGGCCCGCAGTAGTCCCTCCTCCGAATAATAACTCAGCTCCCACGGGAGATTCAATGGTAGAGCTTAATACATCAACTACTGTTGTATCAAGCCACGGTAATCAAAGATATTCAAGAGTGCCGCCACACGAGGAGGCAGCGGCGGCTGCAAGTAGAAGTCAAGACAAAGGAGGGTCCGGTCATTCACGTGTTCAACCTGAACATCGTCATCGCGCATAGAGATGATGATGATGATGTTCAGGAGGCTTCGCGTAAAGAAGCTAAATTGAGTGATGCATCTAATAATGGAAAGCTACTGAAAGAAGGCGAATCAGAGGGGTCCACGGAATACTTCTCGTCAGAATTGGATATTGTACACAGTCAGCTTGTTCTGGATATAGAAGATGAGGATTGTTGTCCTACTTGCCTAGAAGGTGTATTTCCATTTCTTGGGTTTTCATCATTCACAAATCACAATGCCAATTATTTTTCTGTGTAATTTGTGGCCTAATTGATCAGTACTATTTTGTTGCCAGGGTATACTCTTGAAAATCCGAAAATAATAGCGAAATGCTCTCACCATTATCATCTAGGTTGCATATATGACTGGAAGGAAAGAAGTGAAAGCTGTCCTGTTTGTGGAAAGGTAATAATTCATTGTTTTTTTTTTTATTTTAATGTCTTCTCTAACATTTTTGTCTAAAGCTCTGTTTATTGCTTTAACATTTGTGTGTGTATATGTCTGTTTTATTAAATCATATGTGGCTTCCATAAAGATCAAAAGAAAAATGAAACCACACTTGTTAGTTATTAACTTATAGAGCTTGTAGGAACATAAATTGTATTTAAAGAGGCAGAATAACATAGCAAATATATCATTACTAATGGACACAGTGTGTGTCTGAGAGTGGTCGTTGCAGAAGCATTACACTTTTTTGGCGTTTTTTCTTTAATGTTGGCTTTAGCCCGTAAGCCGTGGTTGTACATCCCTCTTTGCGTCTAGTCAAGATTTAAGACTGTTAATATAGAGGATTACTGTTCATAGGGATTGGGAGCTTTACCAACAAAGTCCCAAAAAATCACTGTTACACTGTAACTTTTTACCGGACGATCCTACAAGTATCATAGAACTTGCTTTATTTTTTCTGGTAATTAATCTAATTATATCCATAGCTTTTATAAATTTAAGCTTGACTTTAATTGTTCTTTTCTTTCTTATTAGTTGATGGCATTCGATGAGATGCTCTGAATTGAGAAATAGCTAGCTTAGCTACCATTGCTTGCATGGAGAAGATTCAATTTTTGGACCAAAAAAAAAGAAGATAAAAAGGTGCGATAAAAAAAAAAAAAAAACGGAGTATTTGTTCCACAACAAATAATCATAATGCAGTTTTACATCATGATCACGGTGTAAAACATGTGTTGTGATTATTTTACCTTGCGACTAGCTAGCGTTTTCCGAGGAGCAAAAAGCTAACTAAGTTAGTTAATTAGACCGCACTTAGAACATATATTCACCTACAAGGTGGAGGATGGAGGATGTATATGATTTCTTCTCTTGTTGGTAAGATGCACCAGCATTTTTGTTTTTGTTTTTTGTTTTTAGTTTTTTATTTTTATTTTCATTTGGTTTTTTTTTTTTGGTGGGTCTGATTATAATCATGTAGGTGGTTGAATATTCTTCTTTTCTATTCTTTGTGGCAATTAATCTATTGGTCTCATTCTTTTGCAAGTATCACTCATACATAACATTCCCCCCCTAGTCAAGAACGTTAAGGGAAATTCTGTATAAAATCTATATCTTACCTCATAAGGACTATTAAAGATAAAAATTGACTGAAAATAAACTCTAATTTTAAAATAAAAAAATTTGATGGAAAAATTATTTTAGTTTATTGCAAAAATTATAAGACTTATTTTTTCGAAACGAAAGATTTTACACACGTACTGAAAATAAACTCTAATTTAAGCTCAGATTGGTTCAATTATGGTTGAAATTTTTTAAGCACTTTAAAGCTCGAGCAAGTCTAAAAAAAATTAGCTTTAAAGTCCTCGAGTTTGACTCATCAAAAAATGTTATAGAATATACTACCTCCATCCCAAAATGTAAGTTCGTTTAGACATTTTCACACAGATTAAGAAAGTAGTTAAGTTTCATTAGTTTTAATGGTAAAAATCTAAAATACCTTTATGACTCTCATTAATCTAATAGTTGTAAAGTACATATGTATAACAAATTAGAGGTAAAAAGAAGAAACGTGTAATAACTGCTCCGTTGATATTCTTAATGAATTTATATTATGAAATAGATTTTAAAGACTAAACGGACTTAGATTTTAGGGCGGAGTTAGTATATTTTTAATGTAATTTAATGCACGATAATGCTTTAAAGTATTCGATTATGCTTTATAGCTTTAATGCTCGATAATCCTCGATTATGCTTTCGAGCCAAGCTTTAAAGTAATCGAGTTTGTTTGTTAACATTGACTAACTTCTTGAGTTCCGCTTGAGTTCACTTAAATCATATTCGAGCAATGATTTGGAGAACAAAGTGTCAAGTCTCGCTCATGAGCGTATTGACTCATTTACACAATTATGCTACAATAAACCTTGTATTTAGGACCAAGAGGTCACGAGTTAAAGTCACACCGTGTATAAATGTGAGTAATAGACCTCTAAATTGGTAATTTCCTTTTGGTAAAAAAAAAGCACCTTGTATTTAGGACCATAGATTTGGGGAAACACCGAATATATTCTTTTTTTAGGAAATAAAAACTTTTATTAATCAACACCCGTCAAACAAGCGGCCAAAACGTCACCAGGGGGCGAGGTGCCCCAAGATGTCCGAGCAGAAACTAACAAAGCATGTCTAGCTAAAAGATACGCTAGGACATTTTCCACGCACCAAATAAAAGCAAAAGAATCAGAAACGAAACTAGATAAAAGGGCCAAACAATCTTGAAGTAAACTGCCCTGAGCTGTGAGATCTTCTACTGGCCTTCGAAAACGTGAAACACATGCCAAACAATCACTCTCCACCACGAATCGTTGAATCCTTAAATGCCTCGCCTCCTCCAGAGCCAAGAAAATATCCTTAAGCTCTATGTACTCCACCGGGTCCCCAGGATCAAAATGATACGCGAAGGAGTGAAAAACGACCCCATATGTGTCACTGAAAATTATTCCAACACCCGCTCCCGCCTCAGTGACTGACACACTTCTGGGACGGCGTATCTAAGTAGTTACCGGATCCTTACGTCAAGTACCAATTCATCATTCATAATATCACACAATGCAACCCCAATCGCAGCCAAATAAACCTTCTTCTCAAATCCACCCTCTTCTTCTCTAATTAAACCCTTTTACATGAACCATAAACGAATCTTCATGGCTAAGAGCAACCCCTCCCCCCAAAATTGATCCTTCTTGGTATGGCTTCTGAATATTATATTATCTCCCTTTTTCCTTCCATTCCTTCTCACGGAGATCCTATAATTCTCGAGCAAATGCGTGATCGTGGATGCTATGGTTCAGATCTCTCCAGATTTTCAATATATATCTCGGCTGCGGCATTTTGTTGATCAAGAAATTGTTGGTCGTAGTCGCCAATATCTTTGGCCTAGGAGACCAAAGACAATGAAGTTGTCGGATTCGAAAATGGTGCATGTGGCTTGTAGAGCCTGGAAGCGAGACGTCGGGGTTCGAGTAAATATTGAAACAGAGTATAAAAGTGTTTTTCCATTGCATCAATCATAATCAAAACTATTGTTTATATAGGAGTACATAGGGGTATAATCGTAATGCACATACAATATAATAAAACCCTAACCTTTAGAGGAAATGAAATCAACACAGAGCTTGTGCATGGCAACGAGCTCGCGAACATGCTGAAAATCGATCTCAATATGCTTGGTGCGGGCGTGGAAGACAGGGTTGGCCGTCAGATAAGTGGCACCAATATTATCGCACCATAAAGTGGGCGGTTGGGAGAGAAGAATGGACATTTCATGAAGCCAGACAGTAATCTATTGAACTTCAGCGGCAGCCTGAGACAAGGCCTTGTATTCCGTTTTCGTACTACTTTTTGCGACAGTGAGCTATTGTTTACAGTGCCAACTGATTAGGTTCGAGCTGAGAAAAATACAAAATGCACCAATAAAACAGCGATCATAAGGGCCAGAAGCCCAATCAGTATCCGAATAGGCATGAAAGGTATCCGAAGGACCCCGGCGAATGAGAAGACCATTAGAAATATTGTGTTTCAGGTATCGAAGAATTTTCTTAATAGCAACCCAAGGAGCACCTGTGGGCGCATGCATGAACTTACAAACTTTATGAATGGAAAATGCAATGTCCGTCCGAGTAAAACTCAGTTACTAGAGACCACCAACAATGCTACGATATAAAGAGACATCCGAAAAGGGAGAACCATCCGTGCGGCTAAGGCGCAAGTTAGACACCATATGAGTCAAACACGGCTTCAACTTGTCTGAGTCTGCATGCTGTAAGTGAAAGAGAATATAATTTTGCTGAGACAAAATGATACCTCCATCACAGGGACGGCCTCAATACCAAAGAAGAATGACAAAGGACCCAAATCCTTGACAGGAAAATGAGAAGAGAGATGGCGGATAGTATCCTGAACAAGTGCATCATATGCACTTGTAATCAAAATATCATCAACATAAATCAAGACATAAACCTATTGAGAGCCCTGGTGATAAATATAGAGGGACGTGTCGGCCTTGGAGGGAGTGAAGCCAAAGGTTTGGAGCACGTCGGTGAATCGAGAAAACCACACTCTAGGAGCCTGACGAAGGCCTTGCAGACATAGTTAGGAAAGTCCTGGTGCTTAAATCCTTGTGGTTGCTACATGTAAACATCTTTTAACAATGCATTCTGAACATCAACCTGTCGAATAGACCAATGACGAGAAATAGCAAGAGATAATAATAATAAGCGAATAGTGACCTGTTTGATAACCGGACTAAATGTATCCGGAAAATCAACACCAGCTTCTTGATGATAACCCTTAGTTACAAGGCGAGCCTTGTAACGTTCAATAGTACCATTTGCATGGCGTATAATGCGAAATACCCATTTGTTACCCATGACATTCATATGAGAAGAATACAACACAAGATCCCATGTATCATTATGAACAAAAGCGTTAAACTCATCTCACATGGAATCCCTCCAATGACGGTGTTTAAGGTCTTCGGTGACGGAGGTGGGCTCAAGGGAGTCAACAGAGGTAATAAGGGTCAACGCAGGCAACATTAAGTTGTTCGATGACACTCTCATACCATACAAAAGGTATTACATTTCCAATGTTGGGGTGACACACTGTGATAAGCAGAACCGACTAGGTCCGTACATGTACTCCTGGAACCTTTACAGGACAACTCCACTAGAACCGTATGAAGAAGACACGATACCACGATTCCCATGCACATTTGACGTGACAAAGTTCTCTGACTTCTACTCACATGCGGACTGTGACGAGTTACGTGAAATGACTCAATTGTTTGCCTTTACACTGATTTTTTTTAAGTATGAGGAGGGTATTGGATGAATTCAAGACATAGTGCATGCCTTTCAAAATGAAGAACCAAATGACTGCTCCTTTGAAAGTTTAAGTTGCAGTGTGTCTTGCCTTGTGATTAATAAATAAAGTTCAATACTGCCAATCACTTTCATTAAACTTCACTGCGACAAGATGCATAAAGCACTTTTATACGATTTTATTGAGTTTCATATGGTATTTACTTATTTAAACTAAATAAAAGAAGTACCGACCGAACTCTAAATGCTCTCTTCAGATACTCTTTTCGCCGCTCGACGGGAACCGGCGGCGGCACCAAGGGTGGGTTGGGGTAACTGACCCTTAAACCAAAAAAAGTCGGTGTATTTTTTTTATCATCTTTTGAAAATTTTATCACTAATATGTATTAACTGACCTGCTAAAATTTTAAAATATTGACCATTGACCCGTATCTACACTTGGAAATTTAAAGTTAATGTATTAAAAACTTATAATAGGATGTGTTATTCTTGAACCTTGACCCGTATCACAAAAATCCTGCAGCCGCCCCTGACGGGAACGTTTGGCTATACCCTTCTCTTCATGAATTGATGTGCCATGCCTATGCTATAAGGTGTGTCAATCAATGATTGAAGGTGCCCATGTTTCGGACGATGAATTAATGATGTATTTCGCCCCTGGAGAAGATTGGCCTTTAATCCAAAAGATGCTGGGAAAACGAGGATATAATGCTCGTCAGAGGTGCGAAGCCACTCTAAAGAGGAGGGTATAGCACCAATGCCGCTTAATTACACGCTATGGAAATGGCTTTATCTTTAGTTGTTCTATCTAACTGCATCAAACTCTTCCTGCTTAGGGATAGAGCATATTACCTCCTACTTATTCCATACCACCCTAAAATGCCAGACTGATGAGCTCGAATGAAGTCCATAAGTGGAGCATGTATCGGTAGCATTCACAGCTGAGTCAACAAGACTTTAGTTTTCCTTTCTGCTGCCTTCTTCTTATCTTGAGCGGACCTCAGCCCTCGGAAGAAGGTGTACAGTACCCCAGTGGTACTATAGAAACTATGTCAATTAACGGTTGTTATATCCTGTGCACTAATGGTTAGCAGATCTACTGTGTACTATCCCTCAAGATGGTACGTTTGATCAAACTAAACCACTGGACCTGCTAGGGGGGGTTTCTGATATAGTCGATTCAGTAGCCTTGAAGTCAGCGACTGATCGCTGGCCTCTTGTTCTAATGTTTAATTGAACTTATGCAGTCCGTGTTTGGTACCTCTTCGTATCTGTCTTTCCCTTCCATTTTCCCTTGTATGCTGCCCCATTCTGTTTACCTGATGCTGTGGTTAACTGTCTTATTGCATTCAGCAAATTGTATATTAATGCGGTTGCCTTTCCTTGGATCCTCAGCATCTCGCCGTGCTCGTATTACCGGTTCAACGTCTTCATCCAAGGTACGTTTGTGCTGTTTGTTTGTTTGTTTTCTTCCGGTGGTTGTATGAAATGTTAACTCTTACAATTTTATTCACACATTAACAGGGCCAATGTCTAGGCCATTGTTTGACGCACTTGCTATTGACGGAGACACACAAAATTGGACCGTGTTGATACAGGTTCTTGAAAGGCATCCACCAAAAGACAGCCACACAGATGGTGGTAACCGTAATAGTATATGCTACCGCAACTATCTTGTCACAGACATGAAGGTATACATCGCCTGTCCACTTTGGCATATGCATTTTCTTTGGTCTTGGGAAGAATCGGCACATGTTTTCTCCTCTTGATTTTCGACATCTACTGCAAACCTTCGCCTTTTGATAATGGAAATCAATTCATACACTAATGGAACAAAACGTTCTGGGATCTTCTGTGCCTTGTACCATTACGATGGGCATTGAAAAGATTCTCATACTCTTTAGCCTTCGAATTAGCTTTTACGGTTATATGTAATTTAATTTCCATTAATAAATATTCGGCTACACCTATGTACGGTTCATATAATTTTCACGCCCACCATAACCTCCTAAACAGGGGACCAAAATTGGCGTAGCGACTTACGTGGGAAACATCAACTTATTCGAGGACACTCTCATACCATACAAAAGGTATTACATTTCTAATGTTGGTGTGACACAGTGTGCTGACAGTACCGAGTAGATCCGTACCATATGACACAATGTACTCCTGGAACCTTTACGAGACAACTCCAGTAGAACCATATGAAGAAGACGCGATACCACGATTCCCATGCACATTTGACGTGACCAAGTTCTTCTACTCACACGCTGACCATGACGAGCCAATAAGTATATATGTACTTCATTCTCATTAACTATGCTTAATTACATGAGTAATATAGACACACCACCGCCTATGCTCTAGTGTGCTTGATACATGATGATGCCCCTTCAGCTGTGACAGCAGAAAGACGGCATCATAAGGAACTGACATATACATACTACATTTTAATCTCTGACGAGTAACCATTTATTGCATAATACGAATTTCGACAGATCCTAACTCTTTTCACAAATAGGAAACTTCCAATAATCTTCCGCATTTGGAATAACCCAATCAAACAACACAACATACAACTTTGGCGAATGCTCCCTCAACCGTTGTTGATTGTCGCAAGGAATGTAAAAGTCACGACTTACCATGGTACCGAACAAACTATAATGGCCGCTTCAATTTGTTACAACATTTAAGTTCGCGACAGTAACTAGCTGCCTATTTGCCCAATGGCAGGTCTGTCTTTGAGCACACGGTACAACACCTACGTTTTACAAGATCCTCCCTTGATTGATGAGCATTTGTGGAAATCCTGGTACGTTTTAGCGTTTCGACAATTCATCTTGCTACTTCTCATTGTAATAGATTATATATATAGATCCACAACTATGTACAAACCATTTACCACCATGCTTTATTTCACATGTTCTAATATTCACTCGTGTGCTACATTTCCCTCTGGTGTTGTATGCTTTTTTCTTATTTAGCCTATGTGTTTACCTGAACTTGTATTAAGAATTAGCATTATAAAAGTCTGCTGTTCAAGTTTTTGCTAGGACCTGGTAGTAGTTAGATTGAAAATGATTTACTGTTATCTGACTTCATTCTGAATAGTTAGTTATAAGGAAAAAATGCCTTTAGTAGTACATCATAATCAGAATATATAAATATTACGCCAACGTGTTGATTTCTAAGGCTTCTTCTTGTTGATATATTTAAAGAACAAAATGTGCAAGGATTACATATTAGTTTAGCAGAACACAAGGCATTATGCTCGTTCTGTTTATTAGCCTATTCCATTGCTACCAAAAGCACAAACATGAAACAAGAATGTAGTGGTCATGTTAATCGGTGCAACAAGCACACGACTCCTCTGACAACAATTTCCGGCAAACACATTACGGATACCTGTGACCTGAAGTATTAAACAGAAGAACATCCCAATTGCAACTATTTTCAGAATGGTAACTATTTTGGTTAACTTTTTTGTGTCCCTTAAAAAAAGATTTTCCCATGGACATTATGCTCCTTTCTTATTAATGACAAGTTCAATCCTGTCACAATTGAAAACAGAGGCAAGTGTGTGTTTTATGGGGCAAAATACTTCACACAGAAGAGAATAAAGCTCAAATGAAACACACGACACTGGGGAGATCTACAAGCCAAAGCAATATGCATAGAAAACCTACAGTGGTAAGTTCAACCCTACCACCTTTGAAAGCAGGGGCATGTTTCAACATAAATCTGTGTTTTAGGGGAAAAAAATACATCACATAAATCTGTGAAAACTAATCGTTCTGAAGGGACATTCTACAACAAGACAACAACAGCAACCCCCTGAGCTTCTACCACAGGAACAGATCCACTGACGGTTCTGCTATTGAGTATTGATTGTCGTATAACTATTGCTTGACATCATCTTGTTTTCTTTTCTAGGAATTATCCTCCGGCTATTGATTGATAGATGTGTTAAGAAATCCAAAAACAGGGCATAAATTTTTAACCAGAAAACAGGGTATACATTAAGGGAACTTTTATTCATGTCATTCTCTATTTTATGGATTAAAAAACCACTTTTATCCATTTTATAAAATCTCTACCATGTCGTTATCCAAGTAGCCCCACTTCCACAAACAAGGGTTTTACCACTAAGGGATGCAACTCTACCCAATGATAAATTAAAATAAAAAAGACACTAAAAACATTAGTTGGTGTGTGAGCAATTACTATTACTATTACTATTACTATTACTACTATAATAAAAAAGCGGGTGTGTTTCCTCCATCAAGTGTTTCCCCCTTTAAAATTGTTTTTTCCTTAATTAATTTATTTAATTAAATATATTCAATGTTAAAAATCAAATTAATTGTACGTAGTAAAGTTCAATCACAAAAGTGCCAAATTAATTGATTTCCTGGGCTTAAGAAAAAAATCCAACTAAAAGAATATGAACACAAACAAGTTACCATATTAACATCAAATCAAATATGGTAAAATAAATGTATCTTAAATAAATTGATTGTATGTCCATATTTAGTGATTTAATCAATCATTATCATTATCATAATAATACGTAAAAAAAAGGGGAATGAGGGAGAAGGACAGAAATATTTTTCATCAATTGAGTAGAAGGATAGTTTTTTGAAATTTTTGCATAAAGGACAAAACTATTTATTCATTGTCGAAATTCACTTGTGTTCGAAATTCATTTGTTTAAATTCATCGCCGAAATTCATTTGTCGAAATTCACTAATTTTCGAAATTCATCGTCGAAATTCACTGTCGAAATTCATTGATTTCGGGATTCACTGGGGAGATTCACTGATTTTCGGGATTCACTGTTTGTCCTTCTCGCTATAAAAATTATGCAGTTGTCCTTTCCCTATAAAAAAATATGTAGCTGTCATGTTACTTAAAAATATTTCAGATTGTGTCATTATCCCTAATTTTCCATAATGATTGATTGGTTTATTTACGATTGTCATTGATTTGGTATTATTAATGGTTGAAATTATATATTGATCATTATAACCGTAAATTAATGCACGCGGTTCCTTTGTCTAACGTATAATGATGTGAATGTAGTGTAGACTAAAAGTAATTGCATCATTGTGTCATTAAACAATAGATCCATTTTCAATTAATTAAATGTTAATTGTCTTGTTGATGCAACAAACCTTCTTGGGAGAGGTTTTTACCTCTGGTGTTCGACACTACCCCAAATAATTAATTTCAAGTAATTTTTTAGAGATACCTTGCGAGAACAAAAAAAATTATTAATAGCTTTTTTATTTTTACTATGTCGATGTTTAACTTGAATATGCCTTTATCCTTGAAAAAAAAAACTTGAACACTTTCAACTTTAAATTTTGTAAGGGGAAATTTTATGTTTATTAAAATACTGTGACATGTTTGTTACGCATGAATGAAATAGAATTGAGGAAAATAAGGTGGAATGGAATAAAATGGAATAATTTTTTTACGTTACTGTGTATGGAATGTGAAAGAACGAAATAAAACAAATTATAGAAAATATGACAAATTGTGTGGTCATGAGTAGGAAACTGTAGTGGATTAAGGTAGGGTGTGGTATGGTATGGTAAGGTTCATAATGTATGATAGGGCAGAAGAGGTGGGGTTAGGTGAGGTGAGGTGGGATGGGGTGGGGTTGTTAGGAAATCAAACGAATAGCGCGGCGAAAAATAAAATTTGATTTCCGATCCAAGGATCGACTTCGTTTAAACAATAAACATATAACAAGGAGGACAAAGATTATACATTTATTGATCTTAAAGATCGAAGCTTTGACCGTCCGGTAGAAGCATATGTAGGCAAGCCGTCCAAGCATCCGGTCTCTATCAGTTATCCACACGAACACCTCGCCGGAATCCTCCCGGATTGCTATTAGAAAACACGAACACCTCGCCGGAATCCTCCCGGATTGCTATTAGAAAAACTCGACTGCTAGGTCGATCTTTTTCTCCCTCACAATACTCTCTCTAAGAAGCTCTCTTATTTTTCAAGAACAATTAGCTTTTGGAATAATGATGTACAAAAGAGCTAGCCAACCCATTTCTTTTATAGATGAAAGTGACGCCCCATATTGTCCCAATATGATTGGGAGAATCTTCCTAGTAGATTCATGAGGGAGAAAAATATTTTTCCTAATAAAATAAGGAAAATCACTATAATTGATTTATCTCTTTTATTTTAATATCTCATACTAAATAAATCTAGCTATTACCAATATCTTATATTGTATATCTTTATCTTATTACCATAATTCTATTTTTCCAAAAATCAATTAATATCTAATATTAATATTATGGTAATCTTATTAATTAAATTGCACAATCCAAGTGTATCATATACAACTAGAAGTGGCGCCCCTTTATTCCAAATATTGGCATCCGAATAATTCTTTAATTAATCAATATGATTAATATCTTGTATTTAATTTATTCATAATAAATAAATACCACCATATTAATTTGGGGGAATGAGGGAGAAGGACAAAAATATTTCATCAATTGAGTAGAAGGACAGTCTTTTGAAACTTTTGCATAAAGGACAAAACTATTTATCCACTATCGAAATTCACTTGTGTTCGAAATTCACTGTTTAAATTCACTGCCGAAATTCACTGTCGAAATTCACTAATTTTCAAAATTCATTGTCGGGATTCACCGATTTTCGGGATTCACCGTCAAAATTCACTATCGAAATTCACCGATTTCGGGATTCACTAGGGAGATTCACCGATTTTCGGGATTCTTGTTTGTCCTTCTCGCTATAAAAATTATGCAGTTGTCCTTCTCCCTATAAAAAATATGTAGTTGTCCTGTTGCTTAATAATATTTCAGATTGTGTCCTTATCCCTAATTTCCCATATTAATTTACCACTATAACCTTTATAGTCTTGAGATAAAACTTTCCTTATTTGGTCATCAACTATAACCGCATTTTAATCCGACTCGATATATATTCATATGTGTGTGACCCGATAGGCTTCCGAATATGTTGGCCGTAGACATAAGGTGCAATTACTGATAACGTCGAAATTATCACAGGTGTTCAGCGGTTGTTTAGTGGTGAATATCTGGCTGTAATAGTGGTGTAAATGTGGTGGTGAGCGGTGGCTCTGTGTACTCTGTGATGAGAATGGTGGTGGTGCAATGCAACAGTAAGAGAGTAGTGAATTTGGTTGAGTTTTGCCTTCTTTTATAAATTAGCAGCTTATCCTTTAGATTACATTTGGAGCCCTATTTATAGGGTAGGAACCGACTAAGTTCAATATAATTACAACTAAGGACATAGTACAACTAAATCTATGGTGATTAGTTCGGCCGCTACATGGTGATGGCGGCACGGATCCATCGACTTGCGTTGTATGTCTCAGTCGGTTGGTTCTTCAGTTCGGGGTGATCTCTAGCAGATCCATCAGTCTTGTATTTGAGTGTGCTTTGCATCTAACTCGGTCATTCTGGTTGTGGGCTGCCGACTAGGCTCTGTGCGGTGGTGGGCTTATCCTCCTCTCTGACCATTAATTTGGTCATGTATGGGCTCTCAGGCCGCCATCTTGACTCCTATCTCCGGGTTTCAGTCGACCCGGGTATGAGTCTTCAGGTCGGAGGCGGAGCTGACCTATCAATGGCCCCCTACTCCGTACCTGTGACACCTTGAGGTGTCAGGTAGGGAGTAATTGTCACTTGGCATGCTACTCTGTGTGTCAATTTGGGGTGACTTGGCGGATCGGATAGCCTTCACGTGATTCGGCTTGCTAGGGGCTCTATGCCCCTGGGCCGTTTTGAAGTTGTAATTTGGCGGATAGCCTCAGCTTCATGTGATTTGGCTTGTCCGGGCCTTTTAGCCTCTTGCCGGTGTGAAGTTGTAGGGTTGGCGGATAGCCTCAACTTCATAGGATTTGGCATTTCGGGACCTTTGGTCCTTAGCCGATTTAAAGCCATAATTCGGCGGATAGCCTTGACTTCTTATGATTTGGCTCATTTAGGGTCTTTGATCCCTTGCTGATTTGAAGTCGCAATTTGACGGGTAGCCTTGACTTCATAGGATTCGGCTTTTCGGGACCTTTGGTCCCTATCCGATTTGAAGTCGCAATTTGGCGGATAGCCTTGACTTCATAGGATTTGGCTTTTCGGGACCTTTGGTCCCTAGCCGGTCTGAGTGGCAGCCTCGAATCGGCCCCCTTGCCTACGTGTCGGTCACGTGTCTGTTTCAGGTGGTCTTTTCCAGCCGCAATTGATGCGACAGCTGACGTGATCCACCATATGCTCTGATTGGCTGTGGTCCTTTCGTCATTCATGCCGTAATGATGGTGATTTCGAAATTCAAAACTTGGAATTCCTGCTATTGATTTTATCCGTTAGATCATTGTCATCACAGCCGTTGATTCTGTATCTTAGTGCCTATAAAAGGGGGACGGATTCCTGACCTAAATACTTTCGAATTTCCTCCTTCTTCGGCAATCGGCTATCGGCAATTTTCATTGGGACCTCTCTGGCAATGCGATTTTCTGGTGATGTTTGAAGAGCTCGATTCATTTCTCTCCATTTCTCCGTCTTCCCCATCTATTATCAAGTAATATTGCCTTCTTTTTCTTAATTTCTGATGCTTTCGTAGGTTGTTTTGAATGTGTTTTTGATCGGGGTCAATCAGGTTATAATATACTTGACCACCATAAACCAATACTAGCAAGAGGACTAGGCCCATCGTAGTATAGCTATAGTGAATCAAGGTCGATCCCACAGGGAACCAATTGTGGATCATCTTATATACAAACAATTAATTAAACATGTCAAGGACATGAGGCGGTCTACGACCAACATAAGACAAGAAAGGTAAAGACACGACTCGACACAACGTAATTAACCTCCCCAATTATAGTCTTTATCGTTTGGACCTAGATAATTTATATAATAAATCGAACTTATTAACTCGTCAATCGTTTGTATCTATCTTAGATTGGCTACGGGAGTCATCCTCTTTAACTTGACTTAGCACCGGTAAGTCACTAAATCACTGTGATATTGTTACGTGACTTCGCCTTTTAGTGCCTCCATCTCATATAACTCACACGCTTACGACTCTAAGGATGCCGATATTAATCGTACACCTCGTCTAGGCAACATTCCTGTGGTTAGGCGTACTTCCTAAACGATCACTCAAACTCTCGTCCAACTAACAATTACCAAGTTATAGTCTCATGCTAGTTTACGATCTACGTATAACAAGGTGCGCGCAATTCCCCAATATAAACCTACCTAGATAACGCTGAACGTCCGAAGATCAATTCATGAGCCTACCTAAGAGTTTTATATCGGTATTTCCTTCTTACACATTTTAATTAAACTAAGCGAGTAACGTAGCCATAGCCATACCTACTGAGATAATAAATTCTATTAAGTTAACCTAACCATAAAGACATGGCTATTTAACGGATGAAAACAGGGCTCGGTCGACCGAATACAGACACTCGGTCGACCGAATGGTCCTTTCCCCCAGATTGCATCCTTGAATATATCTCTCAGCGTTTCATCATACACAACGGATTAAACAGTAATTCGTAAAGCATTCATATAAACTAACTTAGATACACATTAATTAAACAATGCAGATTAATGGATGAAAACTAAGTAGATGACGTAGGTTATGGGATCCTCATAGACAAGGTATCGCCACCTCCCTAACGTCATAGCCTAGATCTACATCATCTAGCTATGATTAACTAATTCAAACGATAAAGCATAATTGGGAGGGATTAATTACTTAAAAGAAAGAAACAGAAAATAAAGGCTTACATATTGAAGCCCCTTAAATTGCTGGAAACCCTCAAATTATTCTACATTGTATCAAAGTTATATTGTGAATTGTAAGATTGAAGAAAGAATAAAGGGATTCAAGGTATGATTTACAATTTCTCGTAGCTGCTGCTTATATAGGAGTTTCGCCGACTTATGAAGGATCTAGAAGATATACACGCAAAAATCCCATAAGTGACCGAACCGACACACTCGGTCGACCGAATGATAGGGCTCGGTCGACCGAGCCCTTTTTCTGCACGTGTTAAACGTTTCTCTCGTCTATCTTGTTCCCCACTGCACGCTTGCGTGTTGATCTGATTAATCTTTCATTTAATGCTCCGATTTTCTTCCTCTATTATCTTGAGACCATTGATTGAATGACATTAATCCTCTCGATTTGTCGTGATCTACAAAATCAGCATTTGTCGCACAATAAATTGATCTTTTAATAATAAAAACAGCTAAATACCAAATATCATATTAATACTCACTTAACATTAAATAATAAATATAAATTAGTGATTTGATATGAAATATACATTATTAATCTCGATTTAAGGATAATGTTGATGACATTTACGGGTATAATTTGACCGTCATCAACTACCCCCCACTTAGACTTTGATCGTCCCGAACAAAGAATCAATAAGTCATTCCCCAAGACAACATTTTCTATGGTCAAATCATACTTATACAAGAAACTCAAGTCAACTCATACTAGTCATGCTCATAAGATATCCATTGTTCACTACTTACTATGAATCGAAGTGATGTGTGCATGTGCATTTAGTTTTATATATCCGTGGCAAGATTAGAGTTTATGTTAACTTCGCAATCTCAACCTACCAACCTCAGCATTCATACTTCTTATGCCTCGCAATGGTTAAAGCACTAGAACAATATGCAAGAGCGTATCTATGGGTTTTTGGACTTGGAGACCGAGTACTACTCAAAGCCTCTTAAAGAGTTGAATATTCTTTTCATATCTTCATATTTTTCAAATACTATCAATCTTAAGGAAGAAAACTTTTTAGAGTATCCCCCTATCTTAGATCATGTATAGCATCGAATATTACCACAAGCGCGGGGCTACTTTGGTAATGTTACTACAAGCCCAAAGTGTCTAACATTTTGCTAAAACACAGAACGTCTCAAGCTTATTACTCCGCTTTTGTTGGCAAGAAGATAAGAATACATCAGCCAATAAGTATCGACACTAAGTCTACATAACCAATCATCTATGCAATGTACACATAATTTCTTCAGTTATTATGATTTGCGCGGTATACTTGATTCACAGATTGAGTAATTGAATAATAAATAACTACTTGCAAAAACGAGCATGAATATCCTTAAATTTACTTAACATAAATATAAAATGATCACGTACTCATGAAACTTGGTTCCTTTCCTATCAATTCTTAGCTAGGAACTCACAATTCTAAGGGTACGAGATACCTAATATGGTATTTATTCAATTTTTTCAATTTGTACCGTTTCATTCAATTTTCAATTATAACATAACATGGCTAAGTCTCCTACCCCCCACTTAAACATGGCATTGTCCTCAATGACAAAAATAAATGAGAATTTAAGAAAAAGACTTAGCTCGGAACGGGTCCAAGTAAAGGAAAAAGATCGGAGTAAATTTCAAAGACGTCGTGGAAAAGCAAGTGAAAACTCGTATAAGCGAGACAAACTCCACGAAACCGTCAAATACCATGTCTATGGAAGTCATAAAATAATGTGGCAGTAATGAGGTATAAATACCTAAAAACAGTTTAAGCCACTTTATTTTATACAACCAATGACAAGGGAAACCAAAAAGAAAAATACTAAATAGAAATAAACAAGCAACTAAAGATGGTGGTCTTCATCTACAACCTCCACCGCCTAAATATTCTTAAAACCGGGTGGAGAAGACAAAGATCAAAAAGCATTACCCGACGTGGGAAAACACGAGGGTGACTGGCTCACTATGTATTCAGTCCAGTATAAAAGAGAAACTTGGTAAGGTATAACAGATTCAATGCGACCTATTGGCTAAAGATAAAATCAAATACTTAGCGCAGAAACTTCTCGCTTGCATTGGATATCAACAACTTAGGGAGATGTAGCTACTCCTCGAAATTACTAATAACCCAATGTATCACATAAAAGTCATAACCGTCATCAACAAGGTCGGATCGGTGAGATAATGTAGAACAAAACGGATCATCTAGAAATGCCGGAATAGACGGAAAAATTGTGAAATTTAAAACTTCCGGTAGAAAGATAAGTTGTACTTTGATCGAACCAAAAACCTTTAAAATATAGCTAGGGTCAGAGCTACACTTCCCCCAACTAGGATGATAAAAGATAATCATTAAAGCTTAGCAATATTTCAAATTCCGCAACACATAGGTAATGCGTAAACAAAATGGAGGTTGATACTATGCTGGGTTTAGAAAAAGATACACATAAGGATGGGAAGAAAAGATAAAGGACGGGTAAGAAATTGTGTTTATGGGATTGAGAATTGTTTAAAGGAATGGGATTGGGTGGGAGAGTGAAACGGATGGAAAGAAAGAGAGGCGATGAAAGAATGGTTAGAAATGTGAACTGTTGGGGCAGATTGGTGAGAGGATCGAAAAGTTTGAAGGTGACAAAGTGTAAAGGGAAAGATAAGGATAGTTGCAGAATGAATTGCACATCACTTTGGATTTTCACTTGGATCACCATTCTAAAAGGTTTTGGAAGTTGACCAAAATTGTTCTTGTTCGCACCAATCATTCTCTGTTACATTTTCAATAATTCTCAAGCTCTCTTAATGCTTCCATCTTAAGGTTGTTTGCTAAATTTCCTTTTCTTTAGCAATTTTTCGACTCTCCTACGGAACTCTATTTCACGTGGCCTATATTGAGTAAAAAAGTTTTGCACATCCTTAGCCCAATAGCCATCAGAACACGGCAAAATAAAAAACCTCAACATATGTCACGTTACTTTTATTGGACTCAAAGAAAGAAAAACCTAAAATCCTAAAAAGAAATCCTAAGGGTTTTAAAGAAGTAGTTCTGAGTTTAAAGTCCTCAGCTCGACTTTCCAAAAAGTATCCTTGTCAGTTATCATTCTTGGATCGCCAGACTTTGACCCTTCGCGCACTATAAGAGGTGGGCTTGTTGCTTTTGCGGATTAATACCCTTCCCTTGGTTGTGAGACCTAGGAAACGACATTTATCCATACCATTTATCCAAAGCTCTTACCTCGGCTCTCGTTTTAGGAATTAGTGAATTTGGTTAAAATTACGGTTTTGGCCTTGACAATAAGAAACAATGAATCAAAGTACTCTGAATAAGGTATGTTATGTAGGCAAGCCTACGCCGTCTTATTCGTTGGAACATATGTGACAGTTCAGGCCAATCCGTCAAGATTAAGCCCCGTTTAGCCCGAAGGCTTATCGGCTATGCTAAGTCTTGTGGAACTGCTGTAACGTACATCACACGTGGAGGGGAGTCGATTGAGCCGAGGCTCGGTTAAACTCGCCCGCCCATGGTTAGACCATTTCCGAACCAATGTACTAAGAGTCTCCGATTTCTAAATTGTCACCCAAAGCGTAATCTCGTTTCGTTTAAGGTGGGTTCACCGAGAAGCCATCACCATAAAACTCAACGAAAGTAGAAGATGGTGTTCTCTCAAAACTCAACGTCTTCTTTAGATTGTGAATGCTTAAACTACACAATTTGTTGCTCCCCTGGCCAGTAGAAGCAATCTCATGCATAGGACAATGAGATTTTAACAGAACTACGATGAACTCTTTATTGACTGCTTCCTTTCAACGACTACATGTTTCCTTACACCCTCTAGATGAGACAAATTTGGAGCAGAACCTTCGACACTAATAAAATTATTCTTACAAACCAACTCCGGGCTAAGATTCATACTAAGGTTCATGTATAGGATAACTTATGCTAAAAAAAAACAAAAGGTAGTAAAACATAAGCAAAAAAGGTAGTACCTTGCCTTCAACATTGTACCATGAAGAATTTAAGCCTTTTAAAAAAAAAATTCGGAGCCATCTTTGTGCTTTAAAGGTATTGCTTCCATCGCTTTTCCCATCGCATTCGTAGCTCCACATGTTGTTGGGTTATTTCCTCGCCGCCCTTGAAAAATTACCGACTCGATTATTGCTTCCCCCGGTTTCGCAAACAGAAGAAAAACAAAACAGACCGTAGATCGATTTTAACATGGTTTCCCATGTCGCTATCGACTTACGGATTAAACATACGGGGATAAACAGACACGCGAAATTCCAGACTCGAAAAACACAAATCAGAAACCGTGTAAACAGAACAGAACAAGAACAAAACAAAAATAAATTCTCGGTCGACCGAATAAAAAAAATTTCTATATTTTTTTTTAATTTTTTTTTTTAGAATCCGGAATTTTCAGACAGAGCAGACAACCAGAGGGACTCAAACGTAAAAACTGACTCTAAAACAGAAAACTTGACATGAATAAAAAATTATTTATATATAAAATTGACCGTTGGCTCCCCGGCAACGGCGCCAAAAACTTGATCGGGGTCAATCAGGTTATAATATACTTGACCACCATAAACCAATACTAGCAAGAGGACTAGGCCCATCGTAGTATAGCTATAGTGAATCAAGGTCGATCCCACAGGGAACCAATTGTGGATCATCTTATATACAAACAATTAATTAAACATGTCAAGGACATAGAGGCGGTCTACGACCAACATAAGACAAGAAAGGTAAAGACACGACTCGACACAACGTAATTAACCTCCCCAATTATAGTCTTTATCGTTTGGACCTAGATAATTTATATAATAAACCGAACTTATTAACTCGTCAATCGGTTTGTATCTATCTTAGATTGGCTACGGGAGTCATCCTCTTTAACTTGACTTAGCACCGGTAAGTCACTAAATCACTGTGATATTGTTACGTGACTTCGCCTTTTAGTGCCTCCATCTCATATAACTCACACGCTTACGACTCTAAGGATGCCGATATTAATCGTACACCTCGTCTAGGCAACATTCCTGTGGTTAGGTGTACTTCCTAAACGATCACTCAAACTCTCGTCCAACTAACAATTACCAAGTTATAGTCTCATGCTAGTTTACGATCTACGTATAACAAGGTGCGCGCAATTCCCTAATATAAACCTACCTAGATAACGCTGAACGTCCGAAGATCAATTCATGAGCCTACCTAAGAGTTTTATATCGGTATTTCCTTCTTACACATTTTAATTAAACTAAGCGAGTAACGTAGCCATAGCCATACCTACTGAGATAATAAATTCTATTAAGTTAACCTAACCATAAAGACATGGCTATTTAACGGATGAAAACAGGGCTCGGTCGACCGAATACAGACACTCGGTCGACCGAATGGTCCTTTCCCCCAGATTGCATCCCTGAATATATCTCTCAGCGTTTCATCATACACAACGGATTAAACAGTAATTCGTAAAGCATTCATATAAACTAACTTAGATACACATTAATTAAACAATGCAGATTCATGGATAGAAACTAAGTAGATGGCGTAGGTTATGGGATCCTCATAGACAAGGTATCGCCACCTCCCTAACGTCATAGCCTAGATCTACATCATCTAGCTATGATTAACTAATTCAAACGATAAAGCATAATTGGGAGGGATTAATTACTTAAAAGAAAGAAACAGAAAATAAAGGCTTACATATTGAAGCCCCTAAATTGCTGGAAACCCTCAAATTATTCTACATTGTATCAAAGTTATATTGTGAATTGTAAGATTGAAGAAAGAATAAAGGGATTCAAGGTATGATTTACAATTTCTCGTAGCTGCTGCTTATATAGGAGTTTCTGCCGACTTATGAAGGATCTAGAAGATATACACGCAAAAATCCCATAAGTGACCGAACCGACACACTCGGTCGACCGAATGATAGGGCTCGGTCGACCGAGCCCTTTTTCTGCACGTGTTAAACGTTTCTCTCGTCTATCTTGTTCCCCACTGCACGCTTGCGTGTTGATCTGATTAATCTTTCATTTAATGCTCCGATTTTCTTCCTCTATTATCTTGAGACCATTGATTGAATGACATTAATCCTCTCGATTTGTCGTGATCTACAAAATCAGCATTTATCGCACAATAAATCGATCTTTTAATAATAAAAACAGCTAAATACCAAATATCATATTAATAATCACTTAACATTAAATAATAAATATAAATGAGTGATTTGATATGAAATATACATTATTAATCTCGATTTAAGGATAATGTTGATGACATTTACGGGTATAATTTGACCGTCATTAGTTTTCATTGTCTTTTGAGAGTGTGATACGCCCAGATCTTTTTCGAGTCTGAGTTGGTAGATAAACTCGTTGCCTTCGTCCCCGTTATTGTGGCCTTTGATTTTTCCCTTGTGTCGTGATTATCTGGTTTTGGACGTTTTTCGGTGCCTTTATCCCTAGTTTTTTTGAGGGTTTTATGTATCTGAATGTGAGATGAAAAGACGGGGTGTCGAGATGGGGTGGCACAGCTCGACCTGACCTCAATTGTCCTGGGTGATGGCATATCCGCCTCATCCTTTTCTCTTTGTAGGATGCCTGGTAGTGATAGATATGAGAGTAACGACAATGACGATGACCATGGCTACGCCTCTGGGGAGGCTGAAGAGGTGAGCACTAGTTCTGGTGAGGGTGACGAGGGTGAGAGCACTGATGATGACATGGTGTTGGCTCACCTAACCCCGGGCCAATCTGACCGTCCGAAGGCTGTTGTTTTTAAGGTGCCTAAAGGCCATTTTGTTCCTTCTGCGGTGGCTCCCGTAAAATCTAAAAAAGCGTTTGGGAAGGAGGCCGCTAGGGCTAAGGGTTCTTCCTCAAATGTCGTTGTCCGTACACACAAAGGGTGGAAGAGGAAGAATAAAACCGAGGAGGATGTCACGGAGCCAAAAGATAGTAACAAGACACCTAAGCCGAACAATCTTGAGGCAGCCAATGAGGACAAGGAGATCGATGCCCTTGACAGGCAAGTTGAAGCGGATTTGGCAGAAATTCGATCCCATCCCGGCGACCCTAAACTCTTCTCCAAATTCAACATATCATCCGATTACCTGTTCTCCGTCTTCAAATAGGTAGCTAATCGAGCCGGCTAGAGGTTAAAGAAAGATGGCCCGGTTCTTTTTTATGAACATTTTATCGCTGGTCTTATGCCACATTTTGAGCCCTTCTTCGTCGAGGTGATGTGGAGGTTAGCAGCCTTTCCTTGTGACTTTACCCCTGGGGTAGTTAGGGTAGTGATGGCCTATAATGTTCTCTGTCGAATCCTTGGCTATGAGCCCTCCCTTAGAGTTTTCTTGAAGTTCTATACTTTCAGGAAAGTGGCTACAAATAAGGCGGACTCAAGCAACTTCTTGGCGACTAGAGCGAGGAAGTGTCGTCTATTTTACTGGACTTCGAATAAGGTCCGTGGTTGGAATACGAGGGCCATGATGGTAGAGTCTGTATCGGGGTGGCCGTTTCCAAAATTTGAGGTGCGTCCGAAGGACAGGCTGAACACGATCGTCGTATCTAAGGTACTCAAGCCTGTCGAACTGAAACTTCTTAGCACTCTTCATGAGCTTCTGGGTTGGGATGAGAAGAGTGAAACCCAGAAATGGACTTTCAGTTGAAGGAGCTTGCTTGATCTTAAAGCCCCTTTCTTTTGTGTGGCCGGGATTCCCGAACCGATAAAAACGCTCAGCCCATAGTGAAGACATTTAAGCTGGGACCTATGAAGATTGGCATGCGGAATGCCACCTCAAGAAGTGTTTTCCTTCTAAGTGTCCCATGTACAAAGGGATAGAGGCATCGCGGTTTCTTTATCTTGATTTTATCTCTGATAGTTGTTTCATATTTTATCATGCGGCTCTGACCATTTTTACATGCAGGCACAATGGTACTCGGCAATAAAGATAGAAATACCATCATGTCTCAATTGAAGGAAGAGAGGAAGGCCCGCAAAGCATTGTTGGCGGCTAGTTAACCCATGGCTCCTCATTCTTCAGTGAGCATGGAAAATTCTTTGTCAGCCGATGCGGCCTCCTCAGCGGTTCCCTTTAACACCATGGCCGCCGGAGGTGATGTTTCTGTTGTGGGGGTTAAAAGGCCTATTGAGGTCAACAAATCCAAGAGGAAGAGACCCGTCGGGAGAAGAATACCGGCTTGATAGATGAAACTGATGAGCTATTCGAGGCAAGTGATGTGGCATCGCCCAAAAGGTATAAAGCCGATGGCAGCCAGGGCGCGAGTGTTGTTGTTTCTAATCCCTCGAAAGTGATTGAGGATGTCCGAGCTCCCCAGAGGGTCAAGACCCTCGGCGCTGCTATTGATCTGACTGGGAGCCTTATTAAGGAGGCTGCTGGCAAAGGTGAGGAAACGGTCACCGAATCGGCCTCAAAAAGGACTAGCAAGAAGAAAGTTCCCGTTGGGCCAACCTCTCACTCTGAAGACAGCCGGGGAGTTATCCGCCTCGATTGCCAATGTGGTACATCTGCAGAATCTCAACTAAAATTGCTTGATGCCTCGTAGTTGCTGGTCGGTCAGGGAATCGTTAATCGGATAGCTCAAGCCGACGTGGTGGCCTCGACAGCCTCCGGGGCCTTTCAGCAGACTGCAACTCTTGTCCGAAGCTCTTGGTCTATATACGGATATGTTTCCTGTTTTTGGTATTTTTCTTTCTATCGAGTGTTCGGCTCTAAATTCTTTTCTTTTTAGGTTGCCACTAAATTCAAGCAGGTCGAGTGGGCTTGCAATGAAGAAGTGAAACAGATGGTGAACCAACTTGCCGAGATGCGGGAGAAGTTGACTGTTGAAGCTGGCCGGGCTGCTGCGGCTGAAAAGAGGGAGAAAGCTCTTTTGGCCGAAGTTAGCCAGTTTCTTTTGAGAGTTCTGACCTTTCCAAGAGAGTTCAGTCAGCTGTAGATCTGCAGAAATCTATAGAGTCGGAAAGAGACAGGGCCCTTGCTAGGGTGTCAGAGATCAAGGAGTTCGCTGATAGACTTAAAAGCGAGCTAGATGATGCTGAGGCCGATGCTGATGATGACTCTGGCAAGGTTAAGGATGCTTCGCTGGATGGGTTCGACCAGGGTTTTTACCACCTGGCGAGGTGCCTTAAGGCATTTTGCGAAGATGGGTCCAGATCTTGAGACCCTGCATGATTGGTTGACGACAGATCAAAATGATCCCGTGCTGAGAGTGTTTCACTCTGATCTTCCTTACACTGCCAATCACTTGGAGGATTTCCGAACTGGCTGTTTAAGGAAAGGTAAGCCGATTTGGGCTCCCAGTCAATGAGGTCAACCTTCGTGCTATGATGAAGGACTGGATGAAACAGGCTGTTGAACTTGCTAAGAGAAAAGCTGAAGCCGTTGAAGCCATTGTGGAGGTTGCGCGACTAGTGTTGCTAGCGAGGAGAAAAGTCCTGAGCAAGAGGGCGATCAATATCTGAACTTGTCTGGTGCCCATATGAAGACTCCTCCCTCGGACAAGTGAAGTTGATTTGTTTATCTGTGATTTGTCATTACTGTAACTTTGTATTCTTTGTTGGCTTCAGCCCTCGAACTATTTCATTTGTATCTCTATCTTGTAAAAACTTTTGCCAAATCGTTGGTCGTTGATTTGGCCTCTTCTCCTGAAAGTAAATTGACACAAAGTATTATAGTAGTTCAGGGTGGTGTAATCCCTTAATCCACTCTTCTCATATGATAATTGGAGGAATTCACTATTGTTTTCACAGATACAATAGATAGATTGTCCTTGGCTACATAAGCTTCACAATCTTTAAGACTATCACTCCCTGGCTTCAAAAGCTTCAGTGACTCGGTCTCTATCACTGCTCATTGAGAACAAATCTTTCAGCAGTTATCACAAAGGTTGCAACTCCTTCTCAGATTCCTCTGATTCAATTGCTTCAGATTGGTGTGAATTGGATTCACAGATTTGTTGATCAATCTCACTGCTTGATGTGGTATTAAAGTTCTGATTACTGAGTTGATCTCTAGATTTATTCTTTAAGTTCAGATAGAAGGCTTTTCAAATTTATAGAGTTTATGCTTGTTTCTTCTCAGATTCAATCGTTTTTCTCTTGTCTGTCGATGTCTTCTATTTATAGCCTTAATAATCCTTGATTTGAATTTTCGTCCGTTGGCTATTTAATGTGGGGAATAATCCTTGATTTAATTCTTGATTCCCCCTTAATTGTATTCTCCTTGATTTCAGTGCTCGGATTTTTCTTCAAACGTCTATCACAAAATCCGTCTTTGATTGATCCTCAATTGATTATGCATTGAATGCTTGATCCTATGAATCTTCTTCATTCTTCATAATCTGAATAAGTAAAGTTTACTTGGCCGTTCCCTGAACGGTTAAGTGATCCTTTTGACTTGGCTGTTTAGTTCTTCCTTCACTGCTTTGTCTTTACTCAGCCGATAGTCAGTTCACTCTGTCGGTTTACTGCATTTTTATTTTCTTTGATCTTTCAGGTACTTCTTGTACTTCACTGATCCTTGATTTGGGTGAGATCAATGTACACCATATTTGACAATGTATTCCATCATTTGAATTATAACATAGACTTATCCAAGGTCATCACAAACTTCCCTGGTTATAAGTCAGACCATCTGTCTCTTATGCTTCTCTGCTGGTACTAGGCTGGCTTTACTCTGCCGGATTTCTGTTTTACTTCGCCATCCTACGAACTAGTACATTACTTGTTTGACTCAACTTATACAACATGTCAGACTCTAAGTAAAGACTTATACAGAGATTTCTAACTTATTTCAGGCTTGCTATAACAGCTGGTATGGCCATCATCAAAAGATAATAAAATGTTCCTAACAAGTTCCCAAGTCTGATTCTTCAATAATGACTCAATTTCATCTCTCATGGCCACATGCCATTGAGATGCTTCAGATCATGTCACTGCTTCCCTGTAAGTAGAAGGTTCAAAACCATCCACTTCTTCTGTAACTTGAAGTGCATATCCAACCATATCATCAAAACTATACCTCTTGGGAGGTATCCCAACATTTGATCTTCTAGCACTGCTGATGGCTATACTCTGCTGACCAATGTTCCCTGTTTGATGCTCTGCTGATCCTTGTTCAGGAGACTGGCTTGGATTAGACTCTGGTTCTACAACCAAATCAGATGAGTGCTAACTTGGATCAGCTGATTGTTGCATATCAGCTGACTCCACTTGAAGCTCCACCTATTTCTCAGCCCTCTTAGATTCATCACTGGTTTCAGATTCAGTAGACCTCCCCACTGATGAGTTTATCATAGAATTTTCATCGACGACCACATCTCTACTGAGTATGACCCTGGACTCTGCTGATGACCAAATTCTATATCCTTTAACTCCATCACCATACCCCACAAACACTCTCTTCTTGGCCCTTGGTTCTAGCTTCCCTTCATTGATATGATAGTAAACTGTGCTTCCAAAAACCCTTAGAACTGTGCAGTCAGTAGGCTTACCTGACCACATCTCAAATGGTGTCTTGAGATTGATCCCTATGTGAGGACTCATGTCGGTTAAGTAGCATGATGTGGTTACAGCCTCTGCCCAAAATCTCCTTGATAAAACAGCATTAGAGAGCATACATCTTGCCCTCTCCATAAGAGTTTGATTCATCCTTTCAGCTATACTATTCTGCTGAGGTGTATTCCTGACTGTACGATGTCTGGTAATACCCTAATCTTTGCATAATGTATCAAACTCTGACCAGCAGAATTCTAGACAAAATTATCTATTCTGAGCCTTTTGATTTTCTTGCCTGTCTGATTTTCCACTAGAGCCTTCCACTGCTTGAAACTGTTGAATGCGTCACTTTTGTGTTTCATCATCCCCACCCTAGTCATTCTTGAGTAGTCATCTATGAATGACATAAAATATCTGTGACCACCCAATGATTCCACCTTTGATGGACCCCAACAATTAGAATGGATATAATCAAGTGATGCCTTTGTACTGTGTATGACTGCTGATAACTTGCGTCTATGTAGCTTCCCAAACACACAGTGCTCACAAAAGTCCAGAATTTTGACCTTATATCCCCTAAGAAAACCTGCTGAAGAAAGGACTTGCATTCCTCTTTCACCCATGTGACCAAGTCTCATATGCCACAACTGAGTCTGCTGTGACTGATGAACTGCTGAGGATGCCACATCAGCAGAGCCAGATACGTAGAGCCTTGTAATATGTACAAGGTTCCCTTATTGATACCTTTGAAGACCACAGCTGAATCTTTGTAGACATTCAGCTCTCCACCTTCTCCCTTGAAATTGAACCCCTTGTTGTCCAGTAGACTAAGAGATACCAAATTCTTGGTCATTTGGGGAACATGTCTAACATCTTTCAGTGTGCAGAATCTACCATCCTCTGTCCTCAACTTGACTGAGCCAATTCCTACTATCTTGCAGACCTTGGTGTTTGTCATAGAAATATGACCACCATCTATCTGCTCATAAGTAGAAAACCACTCCTAGTAGGGACAAATATGATAGGATGCTCCAGAATCTAAGATCCAAACATCATCATGATGTGTTGAATCTCCAACAACTAGAACCAGATCCTCATCAGAATGCTCAGCAGCCACAAGCTGCTGTACCATAATTGCCCTCCTGCTTCCTTTTCTTCTTTGGGCAATTGGACTTCTAATGTCCCTGCACTTTACAGTAATTACTGACATATGTGGCTTTAGGACCTTTAAAACTACCCTTCTTGGATTTCTTTTTCCCTGCTGTCCATATCCTTTCCACTGCTGCTGACTACTAGTCCAGCACCCTGATATTCTGTCCCTGCTGCCTTGTGTCTCAGCTCCCTAGCATGTAAGACTGCCCTTACATCCTCTAAAACCACTGTATTCTTCCCAGCTGTGAAGGACTGTACAAAATTTTCATATGAACTTGGTAATGATACCAGCAGGATTAGGGCTGCATCTTCATCTTTAATTTTAACATCAATATTCCTGAGATCAAGTAATATTGTGTTCAGCTGATCCAGATGTTCCCTCAACATACCTCCTTCATGCATCCTCAGACTAAACAGTCTCTGATTCAGCAGCAACTTGTTGGTTAATGACTTAGTCATATACAAGCTTACAAGCTTTGCCCACAACTTGGCAGCTGTGTCTTCTTCAGCAACTTCAGTGATAACATCATCAGATAAGCACAATATGATGGTTGAATGTGCTTTCTCTTCCAGACTGGCAGAATATGCTGAACTGGCATCTCCTTTACAAGATAAAGAAGTCCATGCCCGCATCTTGATTTGCCACAGACTAAAATTGTTTCTTCCTGTAAATTTGTCGATTTTTACATTAACTGCAGACATCTTTCTTGCCAAAGAACAGAGCTTTTATCACAGAAGCCTAGCACCGGTGATGGTCTTGGTGAAGATAAAATCCGTTCGTACAAATGATTCCTGGAACCTCTCTCTGATACCAATTTGTTATAACAGGATAGGGAATCCAGATGCAAAATAGATAATTAACAGATGCAATCTAACAGTAAACAATCACACAGAGATAGAGAAACAAGAAGAACACAAGATTTAACGTGGTTTCCGACGTTGTGCCAACTACTCCACGGTCAGAAAGAGTTATTTTATTATGCACTTAATTTCAGACGGATTACACACTCTACAATGACCAATACATTTGGTATTTATAGGCACATATCCCTAAACCCTAACCGCCAAGAATCTTTGTCGGATTTCCATAAATGCCCCAGATGTTGTGTCACTCTACTGACATAACTCAGCTGATCATTGCCCCGATGTAGAACTCGGCTGTACCCAAACAGATCCCTAAACCCTAACCGCCAAGAATCTTTGTCGGATTGCCATAAATGCCCCAGATGTTGTGTCACTCTGCTGACACAACTCAACTGATCATTGCCCCGATGCAGAACTCAGCTGTACCCAAAACACTCTATTGATCCCCAGCAGACGGCTGACACTAGAAGAAACTCAACAGACTTCCCAGCTGACTTTCACAGACTTAGATACACTTATCAGCTGGCCATCACTCAGTTGAATACCAGATTAGTTCCACCAGATGTAAAGTTTAAGTCACTTTGCCGACAATATTGATGTGAGGTATCATTTTCTAAGGAATTAGAAGGGGTTGTAGTGAAGAGATCAGCACCAAAGAGAACCCTGCTGATATGGTCACTAAACCAGTTCAGCAGAGCAAGTTTCAGTTGTGTCTGGGCTTGCTGAATATTCAAAGCTTATAATCTGGAAATCAAGAAACTCGGCTGAGGGCGGGTCGGCTGAGTGGATTCTGAGGGGTAATCTGGTATAGTACATCTGGAATTGACGAATGCATATAGTACAAGTACATCTGTTTTTGCAATCTGGTTGACTGTGAATGAGAGTTCAAGTCAAGGTGGAGATTTGTCAGCAAAGTGACTTAAACTCTACATCTGGTGGGACTAATCTGGGAATCAGCTGAGTGATGGACAGCTGAGAAGTGTATCCAAGTCTGTGAAAGTCAGCTGGGGAGTCTGCTGAGCTTTCTTCTAGTGTCGCAACTGGCTTTGGAGGTCGGTCGTCGGAAGACGATCGCCGGAGGTCAGCAGAGTGTTTTGGATACAGCTGGGTTCTACATCTGGGCAATGATCAGCAGAGTGGGATCAGCAGAGTGATCCAACATCTGGGCATTTATAGCATTCCGACAAAGATTCTTGGCGGTTAGGGTTTAGGGATCTGTGCCTATACAACTATATTGATCATTGTAAAGTGTGTAATTCATCTGAAATTCAATGCATAAAAAAATATCTCTTTTCTGTCCGTGGAGTAGTCGGCACAACACCGGAAACCACGTTAAATCCTGTGTTCTTCTTGTTTCTGTTCCTTTGTGTGATTGTTTATGTTAGATTGCTTCTGTGTTTATCTTAATGCATCTGGATTCTCTCTATCCTGTTATAACATGAGTAATTGTTGAACATAAGGCCAAATACTAGTGTGATTGGTTCGTGTCCGCAAAGCTTCTCTTCGTGCGGAATCAGTGTCCGTAAAGTATGCTTAACTATAAAATTGTGTTTTTTGAAAATTATTTTTTTGAACTTGCTTCATGTACTTTATTTATATGCTTAATGAAGATAGGTATGAGAGTTAGTATTTGTTGTGGCTTCTTGTGTGATCATGTAGGATTGTATGTTGAAACTAAATAGTATGTGCTCTTACGTGTTCCTATGTGTTTTTCTGTTTTCCCGGATATTCTCGGTGAGATATATATATAGTTTTTAAACCTCAATGTGAACGAAGTATCATAACTCAAGCATCATGATACTTGTTGTATTACCAAGTTGTTAATACTATATATTGAACGGAATACGTAATTTAAACATCATGTTGGATGTAAATCTAGTTATGTTACTTATATTGCATTATGCCTTCATGAAATGTGGTATCATGTGTTGTAGTGTTAAGTATTTGCTTAACTATGATTGCAAACGCATCAGGTAAGAGGGAGTGTGTTTGAGACCATAAGTGTGTATGTAGGTTAGACGATATGACGAGTAATTCAAGCAACATGACAAATATGTTAAACATGACCGGTAGATTAAATAACTTAGAGTATGTGCAACAAGATAAATAATAAGATGTTGGGATTAAAGTAGTAAAATGAACCTCAACATGTTTTATGCATTGTCAAGCAAGTGTATCAAGTAGTCTCATATGTTTTATTATTTAAACTGTTTTGTAAAGTGGAAAAGGAATTCATGTTTTGTCTCCCGACTTATGATAAACATTAATTCTTCATTCTTATCTTGTACTGTTTACTGAGCAATACAAAGTGTGTTCACTCATTCCTTATTGATTGAGAAGGATTGCGAGTTTTGAGGAACATGTCTGCATTTTCGAAGAGAAAACTTAAGATGGACTGTTGTTGTTGTTGGTGTTCATTTATGCTTTTTAGATAGTGATTTTGCTTCCTTTCGGTATGGCCTGCGAGCCAAGTTTTATGTTTAGTTTTGTTGGTAGTTTGGATTTATTCTTTCTGAGGTTGTAGTACCGTTTCTAGTATTTATGATAATAGTTAGCGACAATGATCATTCTGTAGTGTTTCTGCACTTTGATTGTGTAGCTAGCTCGCGTCCATGACCCGCTGAGACCCGGATGGTTTTTCTTTTTCTCGGGTCATTCATGTTTGTATTGCCTTTGTGTATCGTTTTCTCTCTTATATAACGTCAGACTTAGATAGTTTTTGAGATTTATATTAATACAATCGTGGTATGAATGTTGTATAAAGTGATTATAGTATTCAATTTTATCTTTTATTCAAATAGTAGATGTGCATTACGTGAAACATGATAAATATAAAAGGCTATTCCAATATTTTTGTATAACCTTAGTACATCGGTGGTATCATAAAAACCCCGATCATGTGGAGGAGTGTGGGGTGGAGGGATGGGGGTGGGAAGAGGGGGTTTTGTGTGTTTGGGGGTGGGAAGTTACAAGAAGAGGGGTGGGGGGATGATGGGGAGAGGGGGTTTTATGTGTTTTTGGGGTGGGAAGTAACGAAACTCTGAAGGGCGCTTCTTAGTCAACGAGTCAAAAGCCCAATGTTATTTGTGGTCTTTATGTGCAGCAACACTCACGTTGAAATAGCTTTTGGTCATGTCTTGCTTCTGGCTAAGAGTCAACTCTGAAAACATGATCCGGACCAAACTTCGGATTAATCGAACCAGTGGATTTCGGATACCGGGGACTTTAGCAACAAAAAAAAAAAAAAAAAAAAAAAGTTTTGGGGGCTAATTTCTGGTCAATCCAGACAAAATATATTGTCTGTCAAATTACCACTTTAGCTAATAATTTGTGATATTTTTCATACTTACAAATCATAATGGCCCATGCAATATTCACATTACTTAAATTTAACCTTAGAGATTTCAAATGACTACTTTGTAAAAAAAATAAAAAAATAAAAAAATCTTAACCATTTCAGGATCATTAAGCGTAGTAGTTGTGATATAACTTCTACATTATGTCAACACCAAACGGGGAATTTATTTCTTTATCTACAGAAATGATAAGTTTATGTTTAAAATCCCAGTACCGGAATGAAATTAACCATTCCACTGCTGAAAAGTTCATCGAACTGTGTTTCAATAATAATATAAAAAAAAAGTGCATCGAACTTATGAAGAACACACATTTAAAAAAAGAGTACATTCTTTCCCAAAAAAAAAAAAAAAAAAAAAGAAAGAAAGAGAGAGAGAGATAGTACAAAATAACAATGGGGAATAATTGTAAAAGTGTTCAAAACAAGGAAATAAATGAGTATTCAAAAGGCTAACCCAATGAGTTTTACCTAAATGGTTAAGCTGAGGTCCCACAACCAAACGGTCTTAGATTCGAGTCTCACCGTATGAAGGAAAAAAAAAATCAAATCAAGTCAAAAAAAAATACACGTACTTTTCATATCATATTAATGAGGCATATGCAACATGCCATTTTGCTGAGACACTGACTAGTTAACATTAACTAATTCAATTCTTAGACCACTCAATTGTTAATTAATTACAAGCAGCTCGATCGTGGAGTTAATTCTAAGATAATTGAAATGCAATCCAAGCCAATGCATTCTCTTACCTTGGGCATGCAACTTCTGAGGGGAAGTTGAATGCATGGCATTATAGGTAATTAATGTAACACATGAAATGTAATGATTATTGTATCTGCTTCAAGATTTTTAGATACACAACTAAGAATATTGAGATAAACTATCATATAGTTTGTGATTAATTAAGTAGCCAATGCGATGTTGAAACTTGTGTGAATCTCTACGAATTGAAGGATCAATCAACATATCTTTTTTCATCCGTACCTATTTATCCGAAGCGATTCTGCAAAAAAAGTTTCCAAGTGTGCATGCAGTACATTTAATTAACAACTAATCTTGAATTAAAAAGTGTCTAGATTCATTCAATAAATTTATGTATGAATTTTGGCAACTGTTTCAGATAAATAGGTACGGAGGGAGTAACAAATTAAACCACATGATGCTCCAATGTTTCAAATTAAGACTATTGCAAAGTTCAAAAAGTTCGATCTATTTATACTCTTACATCAAACTCTAAACACACTCCAATGTGATTCCTACAAAACCACATATATATAAACATATTTTGTTGACTTAGCTGACTGTGACAACTTCTTTTTCCTCTTTACATTTTTGTGTCCCTTGCTAACCATCTTGAATTTCTAGTCCATTGGTATCCACTGCACAACCGGACCCAATATTATTGTTTTTAACATCATTTTTTATGTGGGTCCAATTTAATAATCTTATTTCTCATTATATCATACGTTGAAAAAGTAGAATAAATATTATCATGATATAAAGTTACGACATAATGAAATTTGTAATTATGATGAACCCATTTTAAGTCAAACGAGTTCGATGGACATAAAAAAGTTTATTGAATTCATTACACGTCTAACGTCACTAACTCTGAGTTATGAGGTATTACATAATTGATCATCGTCGCTTAATGGCATATACATAACCAAGGAGACTGACACTTGGTCAAAGCGAATTCAACATACCCGTTGATTTTTTTCTCTCTCTATATATTTTGAAATATATCAAGTATTAAGTCTTATCTCTAATGTTTTTCTTTTTTCGAATTTGTCAATGCGCTTAGTTGTCGTTTATAAAGCGAATATCTTTTTCACACATATTTTTTTTTCCGTATTTTATTCTTCAAATTTTCACAAATATTTATTCTGACCAAAATTTAATTTAGGCACAATGTTGAATTTTTCTGTCCGAATTTGGGTCAGAATGTATGAAATAAGTTTTCTGACTAGTATTGGGTTTAGAAAACACCTAAATTCTGATTGAAATTAAGTTAGAATAATAAAAAACATTCTGATTTATGTTGAGTCAAAATAGTATCTCTGGTGTGAAATGACGCTCTTCATAAATGAAGTCAATTGTATTATACCTTTCATGTGACTAATTTCGTTTGTGTTGATAGAGAATGATTAGTAGTTGACTAAAACACATTAAAAATCTGTTGAAATTATTCATGGTTTGGTGTCCTACAATTCACCATCTTAGTTTAAGACAGTACTACCTCCGTCTCATAATGTAAGTTCATTTAGGCTTTTTTACACATATTATAAAAGTTAGTTAAATTTGTTATTTGTCATTAGTTTTGATCAACAAGACTAAAATGACCTTTCATTGGTATTAATGCAAAGTAGTAAAAAGTGGTTGAGTATATAATAAATGAGGGGGTCGAAGGAGAAAAATATAATAAATGCTTTATTGATTTTCTAAATGGACTTACATTTTGTGACGAAACTAAAAAGCTAAATTGACTTATAATTTTGGACGGAGGTAGTACTACTTTTGTCGTATTTAAGAAAAACATACAAATTAAAAAAATAAGTAATTGCATTGCCTTTCATTATAAAGTATTTAAATTTTTTGAAAAGTGTAGTGATGTATTGAATATGAAATATTGACTGGTTAAATAAGCCTAGAAAGTTGAAAAGTAATGAAAAACGAAAGAGTATTAAAATATGTATTAGAAATGTAACTACGGACATATGAAAAGGAAAGTTTGATTCTGGCAACTGCGACAATTAAATAGAAACGGAAAGAATACTGGTCAAAGAGTAAATTTATTACTACCTCCGGTCCAAAATATATGTCATACTACACTTTTCTACTTGTCCCACAATATAAGTCATTCTACATTACCAATTCAACATTTATTGCTCTAACTCCTAGTATGACATATTTTGGACCGGAGGTAGTATGTAATTATTCAATGTTACACTCCAAGTGGGACTTGAAAAAAACATCAAATAATAACAAGACGCATACCATGAGGTGGGACCAAGAATATTTTGATTTCTACACAGATACCTATAACCGTTACTAACCGCTATCACACTTCCAAGCGCTAAGAATATATATATTGCTCATCTTTCGTCTTTCAGAAAGCTCCGTTTGTTGAGGTATTCGTACTGTGTGAAGGTTCGCCTTCTTGAATTTGAATTCATTGCAGGTAACCTTTAAATCTTGTTTATCTGCCATGGATTCTTATTAGTGTTTTGTTTTTCGATGAGATTTTACGGTTTCGTTGCGTTTTAATCTGGCATTGTTATCAGCGTTTTGATTTCAATCGGTTGTTCTTGTTCGGGATTTTACACCCGGGCGCCGGCGCCGATGCCCGGTACTTACCTTTTTGTCTTTGGATAAAGCCTTATGCAGTGCATAGATCTATCAGATTGGAAAAATTGCTTCCACGGATCTTGATTCACTTGATTGAGGGGGATTGTTGTACTTGTTCTGGCTCCACGCGCAGGAGATCATCCAATCTTCGTTTAAATTTCTTTCCAGTTGATATTTTGCATTTTGACTAAACCGGTACTTATGTCTTTAATCTTCTGTTTTTATTTGTGAAGTTTCCATGGTATTTTATTTTGATTTGGGGGGATTGTTTTACTTCTTAATTGCTATGTTTGTCAAGGTTTTTCTCAACTTTACATTTACAAGAGCATGAAACAACTTTACTTTACTAAAAGCAACAAAAGAAGAAGATAAAAAAGCGACGGCTAACTTTTTTTTTTTTTTTTTTGGTTAGCTCAAATCTTTGAGCTCCCTCGCATTCCATATTGCCTGGGACATAAATACCGTCTTTGGTGGTCTTCAGACACCCGTATGATTTACTTCTTGGTTACGTCAATACCACACACTTATAATGATCTCGCGGAAAGGAATCTCCATTCTCCATTACATAAAATCTCATTCCCTCAATATAAAATTCCATTTGTTGTTCTAAAACCTTTCACATATATTTTTAAAGCTTCTGGATTTTTTAAAAATTCCATTTAACCTTAAAAAACACCATCAACACTTATAAAATCAATCTTCCACTATCTTTATATCTTCCGATATTCCTAAAGCCAATTATCACAATGGTGAAATTAGTCTTGCCGTAAAGGAGGGAAGTGCAATCGAGACTGGGGCCTCACCTTCTTCTCATGTACTTTGTATGCGTCTTAAATTTGAATAAATTTTATCTAGGAAAATTTAGAGGCATAAAAACAACTATGTCAGTGTAAAGTCCCACATCGATAAAATAAGAGAATACTCACCCTCATATAAGTGTGAGACATAAAGGTCTTGTCAACTCGGGTTAGCTCTTTTAGAGCAAGCGAGGATGGCGGTCTAAGCAGTTGACCGGACATTTATGACTCATTTAGCGCTACCAGGCCCGGGGTCTAGGGGCGTTAGTTGATGGGAGTCAACTTTACATGATTCCGGTGCACCTTTTACCACACTTGGAGGCATTTTCTGGACTTGTGGTCTTCATAAAAGTTGTAGAGGATTGAAAGAGCTTTCCAACGCATGTTGAATCACCTCATTTGGAGCCCTAGAAGTGAAGTTATAAGCAAAAGACTGGAGCTGGGTTCTGGACTGGCGTCCAGAAATATGAACTGGCGTCCAGGGTGCCTTTTTTTATGCAGAGAGTTGAGACTTCAAGTGGACGAGCGTCCGGAAAAGTGGACGAGCGTCCGGGGATGTGGACGGGCGTCCAAGATGTGCAAACGGGCGTCCAAAATGCCAAATTTGATTCAGAGAGTTGAGATCTTCAGTGGACGGGCGTCCAAGCGATTCAAAGCAGAACCAGTCACTTCATGGGCATTTTGGTCACACTTGGAGGCATTTTCAGGGAACGTTGTCTTGATGAAAGTTGTAGAGGAGTGAATCAGCTTTCCAATGCATCTTGAATCATCTCATTTGGATCCCTAGAAGTGAAGTTATGGTGGAAATACTGAAGGCCATTCTGGACGAGCGTCCACTCAAGAACAAGCTTCCATTTCTTGCATTTCTCAGGTGGACTGGCGTCCACAGGGCGTCCAACTGGCGTCCAGGGCCAAATTCTGCGATTTTTTCTGCTGCACTATAAATGCCCCTCACTTCCATTTCAAGGAAGAACTTCTCCTCTTCTCCAAACCCTAGCCCCCTTCTTGCTCGATTTTTGTAGTAGTTTGTAACACATTCTCTTAGCATAAATTAGCATAAACATAACTCGATTATTCCATTTCTTAGCTTAGATTTCAATTCCAAACAACAAGTCACCTCCTTTTTGGTGAATCTCCATTGTTGTACTTTTTGGAGCTCAACTCGAATTTCTGCAATTAATGGTGAATTTCTTCTCTCTTATGCTTGTTATGTCTCTTATTTACTACTTCCATTGCATTTTAACTAGTATAATGAGTAGCTAAATCCTCTTCATAGCCGGGTCATGTGAAATTTGGTGAAATCACCCTTTGGGTGATGAAATTGGGAGTGGGTAGTGCTTTTTATTGTTGTTTCTTGCATTTTTCACGTCTTAGAACTTGTTATAACGGATTTGGACTAGATTGATCACCTAGGTCAAAAATCACACACATCACTCTTGAGAGTTGTTCAGAGAGAGGGGTGTGGGAAAAGGGTTCTAAGATTGCGGTGTAGTCTCGTTTTAGTTGTTAAATCGAGCTCAACGTGAGGTTACTCGTTTTTACGTTTAAGCGGCTCTAGTGCAAGACATGCCTTGTTAGTGAATTTTCCTTAGGAAAGGGTAGTTAACATAACATAAGGTGTTAGGAGAGAGTTGTTCAGACACTAACACCGGGTTTAGGAGTTTGCACCCGTGAAATTGAATGCAAGAGTTCGTTTGTTATATTGCACACTCCCGATTTTGTCTATCCTTGGGGTTGAGATTAGCCATATTGATCGTGGTTCGGCTATGTCCCTTTCTCCCTTTAGACTTGTTAGTTTAAATTACTTTAGTTTAATTGAAGTGTACAAACATTCCAACAACTTGTTTGCCTAGACTAAGCAATAAGTTCACTTTGGTACTTACAAGCACATCTTCTCTCGTGGGATCGACCTCGGACTCCCGTAGCTTTACTCGCAATCAACCCGGTACACTGCCGGTTAGAGAGCTTGTTTAGTCACCGTTGTCTTGAGTATTTTATAAATTTGTTTGGTGAAAATAACGCTCATCAAAATGGCGCCGTTGCCGGGGAAGATGTGTGCTATTTGTGATATCTTGCAAGTGAACCGAAGGCTTGGGCCTAGGTTTTATTTTATTGTTTTCTTGTTGTTTGGTGTTTTGTAGTGCATTGCCCGGAGTTTTTGAGAACCGCTTGAACCTTACATTGCTAGAATGGAGACCTTTGCTAAACAAAGAGGAAGGGGCCTTCTAGTTGGGAATTTGATTGCTAGATTTGAAGGTTTGAGTCCGGAACAAACGGAAATGGACCAAGACACTAATCAAGTTGGTCGTGGAGGCCAAGTTTTTGTGGAACATCCTTCTATCGGGGGAGGTCAAGGAGTTACTAATCGAGCTCAAGACCAATCCTTATGTAACAATGTTCAAAAAGGGGCAAACCGTCAATGGAAAGGACAAGGTGGAGCAATGCCACCGATGGACCCGAATGCTATGAATTGGCTCATGAATCAAGTACAAGAGCAATTTCAAGCATTAATGCAAGCTCATATGCAAACTCCCAATCCGGCACCGAATCAAGGAGATGTGCGGACTTGTAGAGATTTGGTCATGCCACGGCCCGATTTGGTGGGGCATAGTCCGATAAGGTTGCCCCCGATCACCGCCAACACTATGAGTATTGGGCAAAATATTATCAATATGATTAGGGACAACTTAACCTTTAGAGGGACGGCAATCGAAAATCCTTACTTCTTCTTGGATCATTATCTCGAGGTGTGTCGGACTATAAGGATGGACGGTGTTAGTGAAGAGGCAATCAAGCTACTTTTGTTCCCGTTCACTCTAAAAGACCAAGCAAGAGCGTGGTATGACTCCTTAAGGCATGACTCCCTACACACTTGGACCGAGGTGGTGCGCACATTTTTGCTTAAATACTATCCACCGGGAAAAGTTTTTGATTTGAAAGAGGCAATCATGACCTTTGATGCTTATGAAGACGAGTCACTACTCGAGGCATGGGAACGGTATAAGGCCTTGTTGCGCCAATGTCCCGTACATGGAGTCACTCTTGGGGACCAAGTCCATTGTTTCTTGAGGGGACTTGATCAAGATATGCAAAACCGACTTCATGCTTCAAGCGGCGGTGATTTAATGATGCTACAACCTGATCGAGCGTTTAACCAAATTGAACGGATTGCGGAAGCTACAAGACTTTATGATTCCGAGACAAGAAGAGGGCCAAGACACAAGAAACCGAGTGAGATGAAGTCGGTAGGGAAAAAGATTGAGGATGCATATCATGAGAAATTGTTGGACCAACAAGAGGAATCTTTGCAAAATCTTGAAGATCGAGTAGTGCAACTAAATGAAAAGAGGAGGTTTGAGAAAGAAGAAGAAACAAGAAAGGAGCTAGAAGCCGTGGGAAAAGAGCGAGAAGAGGCTCATTCAAGGAAAACGGAGAGAGAGGATGATGATTTTTATCTAGATGAAGCGTTTTCCGAGCTGTAGAGATTGAGTTGGGATCGCCCATGTCACTAGAGTCTCCTCTTGTGGAGTTTGACCGTGGTAGGTTTCACGTTCTTCCAATTACACCCTCACTTCCCGATGAGAACATTGATGATGCCTTGGTGGAATGTATGGTGGAACCAACCATTGTTGAGACTCAACATGAAATCTTTGGTGATGAAAGTAGCTCATTTTGGGATGAAGAAGAGATGGAAGAGGTGCAATGTTTGTCTATTACACCGCCCTCCGAAGAAATGCAAGACGATGACTTGGAGGAGTGTATGGTAGATTTGAGCGCACTTTTTGAAGAACCGGATTCTGGGTTTGAAGAGAAGACGGGATCTCCCATTTCACCATCACTCCCGATTGAAGTGTATGATGATGCAATTTTGGAGTGTGTGATGAAATCTCATGAGCTTGGTATGACATCCGTGGTTGAGCTACCGGAAGAGTTGGAGGTTATTAGCATACCGATCCCGGACTACTACATTCTTTACTCTCCGGTAGACAAAGCTCACAAGATTTATGAAAGGGAACAACTACCATGGGATGGTAATTTCAAGAAGAGGATGATGGCGGATTTCAACGAAAGGGGATTCCCAAGAGCCATGCGCGGTAAGTTCCTAGTGAACTCGTTTTCCCCTATGCTTGCTATGCTCATTCTCCTTGAATTGTTGATATTCTTGAGTTCGGATTTCGGTTGATAGTCCGTGGTGATTTTTGATTGAAATAAAAATGTTGTCTTGAGTTGGTTTGAGTCCTTTGTGGTTTGAGTCCGTTTTGGTGCCACTTGGTCGAGCCAACGACGTAAAACAAAGGCGCTTTGTGGGAGGCAACCCACCTTTTTGGTAATAATTTTGTTTTTGAAGTGGTTTTTGGGTGCAAAGAGGGAGAGTTTTGTCTCACAAGAGAGTTTGGGGTGAGATTTTCTTTTTGATTCTTGCTCTTGTACGTAGACGGGGATGTTTTTATGTGAGCCTCTCGTGGCCTTATTTTATGCGTGGATGCTCTCGTGTTTCTTTTGATTATCTTTACATCCAAGGCACTTCCCGTCTAGTATGGTTGATATGCTTTGATACCTTGATTGTGGCATGGCTTCTATTTTTATATATCTCGTATCTATCACCATCTTTTGGCACGTGGATTTTTTCCCATGCATGTGTTTGCCTTGTTTTCTCGTCTACATGGTGTTCGGTGTACTCGAGATGGAGCTTACTAGAAGATGTCACGTGGGCTAAAGTGCGCCTTTCGCCGGGTTTTGGTCAAACGGCTAAGTCTTTTACTCTTTTTATCTCTCACACACCGAGGACGTTGTTTCGTTTAAGTGTGGGGTGGGAGACTTAATATTTCGTTTTCTTGTTTTCGTTGTTAAATGTGCTATAAATGTGGTATGCTTAGCCTATGATCGGGCTCGAGTCGATTTTTGGGTAATTTTTAAAATTTTTCAAGGGTCTTAACACCGTGTTGTATGTGTTATTTTCACATTTGAGTGGTGATCACCTTAGTCGGGATCCCGAACATGTACATTGTGGTTTGATATTATCTTGAGAATGGAGTCTTATTAATTTCACGAAAGCTACACTTTGTGCACAATTTGATTGCTACCACCTCTCATATCACTAGTCTCGAGGCGAAATGTTTAAGGTTCACCTAAGTAGGACACGGGATGACGGTTCTGGCGTTCTTTTTGACCCTACCTTGGCCAAATAAGCCTAAGCCGAACATTTTCCCTTCGTTGCCCATCTCAGCCTTGGTAGAATGGTCTGACCACCATTCGCTTATAGCCGTTTTGTTACTTAGTCAGAAACCTACCCTTGAACCTTATTTATGGTCACATTTCCTTCATTTTATACCCTACGAGTGAACTTAATCCTTTGTTAGACCACACTTGCTAAGGCAAGTGTGGGGTGGGGAGATGATGTTTTTGATTGGGTTGTTGTTTCTCGTTTTGAGCTATAAGGTGTTGAGGAACGTATGTAGGCTTGGTGTTCAGTGTTGAGCCAAAAGAAAAGAAAATCTCTTCTTCTATCTTTTCTCAAAAAAAAAAAAAAAAAAAAAAAAAAAAAAAAAAACAAACACGAACAATGGATGTATATAGAAATAAAGGTTGGAGTCAAAAGTGTTGAGCTCAAAAGTAACTTTCGTGATGTTAGAGTTGGGATAGTGAGATAGGTGCTAGTGTGCTTGAACTCACCTCACGACACTTGAAACATAGTCGAGTTTGGCAATGAGTTCGGGTGCACTGGTAACCTATGGTTCCCAAAATGTCAAAGTTGATCAAAAAGGAGTTTTGGGTGGTTTGCATGATAAAGATGAGTTGGTACTTGGTTGATTAGGTTCACTCGTACTTTTTCTCCAGTTCCCAAAATACCCCTTTCGACTAACCGAAATCACCCTAGCCTAACGTTATAACCGCTCAAGTCCTGCCCGATCGTGTCCAAACTTAGTAAACTAGATTGGTGGAGAGGCTCGTGATTATGAAACGGTTGGTAGACTTTTGGTTGGGATTCAAGCCCCGACAATCATTTTGAGCATTTGGTTTTAGCTTGGCACCACACACACTCCATTTTCTTGATAATGTTGTACCAATGTGTTTATGTTCGTGTTTCTTACTTTGGGGCCACCTCGAGAGTGTGAGTAGTAGCACCTACATCATAAAGTTGAATCCCTTGGTTTGTTTTAAAACGCCTACTTTACTCGAGGACGAGCAAAGGCTAAGTGTGGGGTGGTTGATGGGAGTCAACTTTACATGATTCCGGTGCATCTTTTACCCCCGTTTATCCCACTTTTAGCACGTTTCTTGGTGATTTAGACCGTTTTTGGGTAATATCGTGAGTTTATAGCACGGGGAGTAAATCCGTCGCTTTGATGGTTTACTACCTCTTTTTAGTGATATTAACCTCATTCCGAGCACCTTTACCCTCCGGAATGGTTTGTGTGTCTTGTTCGTTTATGATGTTGTAGGGCCTAGGTGACTCGAGGACCCGGAAGGCGATGTTTTGGACAAAGGGACATGTTCGTAGCACAAGAGTGGAGTGAAGAATCATCGACGAAACCGGAACCAGTCACTTCATGGGCATTTTAGCCACACTTGGAGGCATTTTCTGGACTTGTGGTCTTCATAAAAGTTGTAGAGGATTGAAAGAGCTTTCCAACGCATGTTGAATCACCTCATTTGGAGCCCTAGAAGTGAAGTTATGAGCAAAAGACTGGAGCTGGGTTCTGGACTGGCGTCCAGAAATATGAACTGGCGTCCAGGGTGCCTTTTTTTATGCAGAGAGTTGAGACTTCAAGTGGACGAGCGTCCGGAAAAGTGGACGAGCGTCCGGGGATGTGGACGGGCGTCCAAGATGTGCAAACGGGCGTCCAAAATGCCAAATTTGATTCAGAGAGTTGAGATCTTCAGTGGACGGGCGTCCAAGCGATTCAAAGCAGAACCAGTCACTTCATGGGCATTTTGGTCACACTTGGAGGCATTTTCAGGGAACTTTGTCTTGATGAAAGTTGTAGAGGAGTGAATCAGCTTTCCAATGCATCTTGAATCATCTCATTTGGATCCCTAGAAGTGAAGTTATGGTGGAAATACTGAAGGCCATTCTGGACGAGCGTCCACTCAAGAACAAGCTTCCATTTCTTGCATTTCTCAGGTGGACTGGCGTCCAGAGGGCGTCCAACTGGCGTACAGGGCCAAATTCTGCGATTTTTTCTACTGCACTATAAATACCCCTCACTTCCATTTCAAGGAAGAACTTCTCCTCTTCTCCAAACCCTAGCCCCCTTCTTGCTCGATTTTTGTAGTAGTTTGTAACACATTCTCTTAGCATAAATTAGCATAAACATAACTCGATTATTCCATTTCTTAGCTTAGATTTCAATTCCAAACAACAAGTCACCTCCTTTTTGGTGAATCTCCATTGTTGTACTTTTTGGAGCTCAACTCGAATTTCTGCAATTAATGGTGAATTTCTTCTCTCTTATGCTTGTTATGTCTCTTATTTACTACTTCCATTGCATTTTAACTAGTATAATGAGTAGCTAAATCCTCTTCATAGCCGGGTCATGTGAAATTTGGTGAAATCACCCTTTGGGTGATGAAATTGGGAGTGGGTAGTGCTTTTTATTGTTGTTTCTTGCATTTTTCACGTCTTAGAACTTGTTATAACGGATTTGGACTAGATTGATCACCTAGGTCAAAAATCACACACATCACTCTTGAGAGTTGTTCGAGAGAGGGGTGTGGGAAAAGGGTTCTAAGATTGCGGTGTAGTCTCGTTTTAGTTGTTAAATCGAGTTCAACGTGAGGTTACTCGTTTTTACGTTTAAGCGGCTCTAGTGCAAGACATGCCTTGTTAGTGAATTTTCCTTAGGAAAGGGTAGTTAACATAACATAAGGTGTTAGGAGAGAGTTGTTCAGACAATAACACCGGGTTTAGGAGTTTGCACCCGTGAAATTGAATGCAAGAGTTCGTTTGTTATATTGCACACTCCCGATTTTGTCTATCCTTGGGGTTGAGATTAGCCATATTGATCGTGGTTCGGCTATGTCCCTTTCTCCCTTTAGACTTGTTAGTTTAAATTACTTTAGTTTAATTGAAGTGTACAAACATTCCAACAACTTGTTTGCCTAGACTAAGCAATAAGTTCACTTTGGTACTTACAAGCACATCTTCTCTCGTGGGATCGACCTCGGACTCCTGTAGCTTTACTCGCAATCGACCCGGTACACTGCCGGTTAGAGAGCTTGTTTAGTCACCGTTGTCTTGAGTATTTTATAAATTTGTTTGGTGAAAATAACGCTCATCATTAGTTACCTTTGGTAGGAACGATCCAAGACCAGTCTTGGCTGTCCTGACGAGGACGCCCAGGTTAGCTCTTTTAGAGCAAGCGAGGATGGCGATCTAAGCAGTTGACCGGACATTTATGACTCATTTAGCGCTACCAGGCCCGGGGTCTGGGGGCGTTAGTTACCTTTGGTAGGAACGATCCAGGACCAGTTTTGGCTGTCCTGACGAGGACGCCCCTCCCTTATAAGGGGAGGAGAATGTAAAGTCCAACATCGGTAAATTAAGTGAATGCTCACCCCCATATAAATGTGAGATATAAATGTCTTGTCAACTCGGGTTAGCCCAAGCCCATATAAGAGGAGGGGCCTCATCCCCAAAACCTAGGTTGTGAGGTGAGGGAAGTCCATCTCTTAATATGGTGGGTGAAACAACCACAAGCTCCCAATGTGGGACACTTGAACACGCCCCCTCAAGTGTGGGCCGGGCACACAAGGCCAACAAATAGGCCCAACACTTACACAATAAAGGGTGGCTCTGATATCATGTGGAAAACATAGTAAGCCCAAACCCATATAAGATGAGGGGCTTCATCTTAGTTTTTTGATTTACTTTTCACTATGAAACCTTTTAGTTTTTTGATTGCTTATTTTTTTACTTTTCACTATGAAACATCTGTAATGATTTTTTTTCACAAAAGATGTAATGAGTATTAAGAAACTTGTTCATCAAAACAAGTTTTCCTTTCTAGGTAATGAGTATAAACATGCCATTGTATTTTAGTTAACACTATAAAGTGGACTCATTCCAAAATTTTCTGGCAAAATTCCTGTGGAAGGAGCAGTATATATATAGATCTTTTATTAAATACACAAGAGACAGATCCAAGTGCAAAAGGTAGCATGCACCAGTAAGGCCTTTTTTTTAGGTGTATCTGTTTATCGGCTACTCCACGAATGCATTTAAAGCTAGACATGGATTCTTTATGCTTTGGGATTCCAAAGTTTCACTAATATGTAAGACCACAGTCTCAAATAGACAGCATCGTGACTTTGTTGCAATTGGCCAGTTGGTACATTGTACAAATATGTACATTTCACAATTCAATTTTATTATCAATGATTGTGATGAAACTAATAGTAATGAATTGGTTCTACACTTTAATCAATGTGAAAATGTGTATCGAGGGAAATGTATCGGCTTAACCATTTAACGCACAAATCATTGTTTTAATTGTTTCCGGTTAGATCATAAGGGCATGAGGGGTGATAATGTCAGCAAAAAAAAGATGTCATTGGGATCAAATGTTCGATTGCGGGGTCATTTTGGCTGTGTTGGTGTCTTTGGTCCATTTCACAAAAAAACAACAAATTATTTGGGGCTCATAGTAGAAGCCCTTGTCTATGAGTGTCTAGTGTTGTGGATGAGATAAGTCATTTCTTGCTTGGTTTATGTCCGAACAGAAGTCCATCATTACTACTTGTGCTATAGACAATTAACCATTTTTTTTTAGCTTATTGTGTTTTGGCTTTTGCCCTGACGAAGAACTAAATTTGAGATACTTTTCAATCTTTAAGCTATCATCATATATCAAACATGCCGCCTTAATCTCTAATGAATTGATGTAAATGTTAAACTTTACTTTTTCAGAGTACTTACTGTTGGAGAAATTGAGGGAAAAAAGAGAAAATGGTTTTTCAATCATTCAATTCGGATATCGGGTGAATGAGAAATTAAAGCTTGAAATTGGTTAGTTGAAAAAGTTGAAGTGTTGAAACTTGGAAGTTGAAGAGTTCAACTTCCTTAATTCCACATTGGGAATTGTGCTAATCATCTATCAATATTTAAGTGGAGGAGTTTAGTCAATGGTATAAACTCCAAGGAAAAGGAGAGAGTTCAAAATGGTTTAGTTAGACGATGTTCTGCTAAAACTGTCATGCGCGTGTCGCCCGCCCGTGCCCGAGACCATTGACCTTGGGCTGGAAGTTACAGCCGGCCGTTAGTGGAAACTGGTGGAGTAGCCCTATTAGTGGAGCTCCGCCCGTGCCCGAGACCATTGACCCTAATGGAGTAGCCCTATTAGTGGAGCTCCGCCCGTGCCCGAGACCATTGACCTTGGGCTGGAAGTTACAGGCTGGCTGTTAGTGGAAACTGATGGAGTAGCCCTATTAGTGGAGCTCCTTCAATACATTGCAGGGCATTCCCTCCCTATAAAAGGATGAGCTCCTTCTATACTTTGCAGGGCATTCCCTCCCTATAAAAGGATCATCTACTACAATGGAAATAGACACAAATATCATTCTATCTGCATAACAAATAGTTGCAGAGTTTTTTTTTTGAAGCACTCTCAGAGTTTGACGTTGTTCAGGAGTTGAAGTACCTCCCTCTTGAATATCATTTTCGCATAACAAATAGTTGTCGAGAGTTTGAAGCACTCGTCGAGTTTGACGTTGTTCAGAGTTGAAGTACCTCCTCTTGTTTTCGAAGCACCGTAGTTTGACGAGTACGTTGTTCGGAGGGAGACAATTGCATAATCCGTGGGTACAAGCCGGAGCAAATTTGTCTTAAGGACAGGGTTCATCTCGCCTCAGTCCTTATATCATTTTTTGTTTAGTTGTTCTTCTCTTTTTCATTATTGTAATTGTAATATCTTTTCAGATTAATAAAGAAACTGTTCTTCTTCTTTCTGCTTGTTTATTTTATTTTGTATACAATACTAAGGGTATAACACTTACATATCTATTTGAAGTCTAGTTATGAATGATGTTTCAATGCTGATTATAACTTATATGATTAGTTTATGTAACTATAGCTTCATGAAAATAGTGAGTAAACGTCCACGATTGTTCCTAAATTGTTTCTCAATGATACATGTCTATGACAAATTTTCAGGTCTTATGGTTTAGGTCCTTGCTTGGTTTGTTTGATGATCTGATATGTAACCTGTCCAGACTGTTTATGCCTTTAACTTTCTTGAAAAATGTGCTTATACGAGCCCTAATAATGGTTTGATAACAAGTTTAGCAGCCTGTTAAGTTGTCTTCAAAACAGTCAGTTCAGGTGTCTTGTTAATTAAGCAAAAAAGTTGTGTTATCAATCTGCTTTAAAGCTTTATTAACCTACTGGCCTTTATGTTAGTGTGCAGAGCTTGGTTTGCTTGTCACTCTATTTTTGCGCGTGTTTATATGCATGGTAATTTGCTTTTTAGCTCTATTTTGGTCTTGTTTAAGTTCAGATTTTCAGGAGTCTTTGCCTGCCTGCCTGTATCTTGAACCGAGCCTTAAACCTGCTTGCAATCTGTTCACATTTTCAGGAGTTTTACTTTACCCTTTTTAAAACTAAGGGGACCTATATATGTACAATTTAGGGACAATTGCCCTCCTTCATCCGAAAAAAAAATACTAATATATATACTATATACTATGTATTTTGTTTGTCCCTTAATTTTTATTTTGTCGTTTTAAAAGTTCATTGCCCCGAGATGCTGCGTCGCGTCCGCCATTGGCCCCTCTTATTGATCGAGGAGGATCCCTGCCTTCATTTGTAAATGAATTTTTATATTCTTGTGTAATAATCAATTTTATAAAGTTAAGAGCGCTTATATTTTTTTAATGTTACGCGTTTTGTTTTTCAACAAGTCTAACTAAAATTTAATAAAACCACTTTCTTTTCATAATGTTACACGTTTTAGACAAGACGCGTTAAGTTACGCGTGCGTCTTATGAGTTTCTTTTTCTTTTATTCGGTGCATGGACAATGTCCTTACGCATCTTTTGGCTACTCATGTTTTGTCTATTTCAGTAGAGACTTCCTGAGGTAGTTCACCTTCTAGGGATGTTTTAGCCGTTTGTTTGGCGGATGTTAATTAATAAATTAAACCACTTTATTCCAAAAAAAAAAAACAAAAAAACAAAAATTTAATAACAAGTCATAAGCATAAACAAATGATAATTCGAATGATAGGTGGGCTGATGTACACAGTTTGTTGAAATAAAATTTCATATAGATAGATTACTAGTAGTTAAGTGAAGGACGGAGGCAATAAGATAATCAAAGGGGGCCAATTAAGCCCAGCCTAAACAAAAATAATTGATGTAAAAAACATAAGGGGAATGAGGGAGAAGGACATAAATATTTCATAAATATTTCATCAAAAAAAAAAAAATTAAGTAGAAGGACAGTTTTTGAAACTTTTTTTGCATGAAGGACAAAACTATTTATTCATTTGTCGAAATTCATTTGTGTTCGAAATTCATTTGTTTAAATTCATCGACGAAATTCAATTGTCGAAATTCACTAATTTTCAAAATTCATCGTCGAAATTCACTAATTTTCGGGATTCACTGTCGAAATTCACTGATTTCGGGATTCACTGGGGAGATTCACTGATTTTCGTGATTCACTGTTTGTCCTTCTCGCTATAAAAATTATGCAGTTGTCCTTCTCCCTATAAAAAATATGTAGCTGTCATGTTACTTAAAAATATTTCAGATTGTGTCATTATCCTTAATTTTCCAAAAACATAATCCAACCTAATCTTTTACTACTATTTATTTATTCTAAAAAAAGATGTATTATTTATTGATCAATCAGATAATCAATAAATTAAGTCTGAAAAACAATGTACTATTTTTCGAAGATAAAATCAGATGGTCCGCGGGACAAATCCTATTTGAAATGGATGGTGTGACTTTGTCAAATGCTCGACACACAATAAAAGATTTTTTTGCGTGAATTTTTTTATTTCCCCTTAGTTTCTTCATCAACACACTTTTTATTACATTTACTAGAAAAAATTTGCTTAGGAGTGTTTTCGAAGATGATCTCAAATCACATTTCATCAATCTTTTCGATTAATGTCGGCCTTCCTTCTGTTTAATAATTCCTTTATTGGTTTTTTTGTCAGCGTAAATTACGTTATTTCGCAATCATTCGAACTCATACGAGACTTATTGAATCATAAAGTTGTTACGTCCTATTATCGGTCATTCATACAACCTGACTTTGTTACAATGTTGTATGATGTTATTATTTTTTCCTACTAATTAGTAGGTATGAAATTGTCGGATTTAATGAGATATTTAGGTGGTCTGATATGATGTTATTATTTTTTTCTTACTAATTAGCGAATGGTATAATGATTGATTGGTTTTTTTATACTTGTTTTAATGAGATTCTTTTGGATGATGTTATTATTATTTTTTTATTAATAAGCGATTATTATAATGATATGATTGACTGATTTATTTACGATTGTCATGTGAAATTATATATTTATCATTAAAAACATAAATGCACGTGTTACTTTGTCTAACTCATAATCTTTCATTTTCTCAAAAAAAAAATTATAATCTTTCATTTGATGTCTACAATAAGTCATCGCGGTACACAAAATGGTTCCCATATTTGGTGTCCAATACCTCGAATGATTAGTTTCAAGAAATTGTGTAAGAATACGTTACGTAAGGAAAAAAGAAAGTTGTTTTTTTTAGTATTTATTATGTGTGAGCAAATAAAAAACCACTCAATCAATCCCAGCCAAAAATCAGACCAATCTAAACCAAAATAAATTACAATTACTGAATTACAATTGATTGGTTGTAGAGTATTTTTATTTGGGAAATTAGGGATAAGGACAATGTGGAATATTTTTAAGTAACATGACAGCTATATATTTTTATAGGGAGAAGGACAACTGCGTAATTTTTATAGCGAGAATGACAAACCGTGAATTCCGAAAATCAGTGAATCCCGAAATCAATGAATTTCGACAGTGAATCCCGAAAATCAGTGAATTTCGACAATGAATTTTGAAAATTAGTGAATTTCCACAGTGAATTTCGGCAGTGAATTTAAACAGTAAATTTCGAACACAAATGAATTTCGACAGTGAATAAATAGTTTTGTCCTTTATGCAGAAGTTTCAAAAGACTGTCCTTCTACTCAATTGATGAAATATTTCTGTCATTCTCCTCATTCCCCCATTTTTATTCTATTTCAACCAAACCCGAACAGTTTGTTTAACCATACATGAAACGACGTAATTTTGATTAAAAATTTATAATTATTTTTTTGGTTGGCTATGATAGTTTTGTGAAACCACTTTCGTGTGATATGTTTTCGAAATTTGCATGGGTTTTGATTAAGCCAAGTTGATGACCGACGATGATAGATTTCCATTTATATTATCACTCTCGATATTGCTAGGTTTCATGTTTGCGTTTACTATTTAAATATTCTTTTTTTTCTGGAAAAAAAAAATGATATCAGATATACATTATCAAAAACTATACATCAAGTGTACTATATATGTAACGCCCCGTTCCCGGACACCGAGTCCTTATCCGGAAAAGGAACGTTCGGCACGTATAAAATAAAAACAAATCCACTTTATACGTAAGCCTCTACTACGTCGTATCAAAAATAAGCAAACGGAAGCAAAAGACTCGGGTATGAAAAAATTCCAAACGTCCAAGAATAGAAACATGAAATATAAAGATGGAAATATAACTTATTACATTTAAGGAAAATACGAAATCCAAAAGAAACGTACGATATTCTCAAAAGAAACGTAAAAAAGATTACTGAGTCTCGAAAGACAAAAGTCTAACACGATCTAAAGAAGAATAGTAAAAGAATAGAAGTAAAGTCTTCAATGAGGCGTCTTCAAACGTCATCATCGAACTCCTCCTCGTAAACATTATCGACATGTTCGTCTTCTCATCCCCAAACACATAGAAAATATGCATTTGAGGTAAGTACAACGTACTTAATAAGAAAGAGAAGCTATGACAACAATTATCTATATATAATATATAGAGGAGGGGATTTAACCCAATTACCCGCAATTTTGCCCCAAACCCGCACTTTGACCCGCCTCAGACCCGTCAAGAAAACAACTATACAATATAAAAACATCTTTAAATACATTTGCAATAAATAAGGAATCAGCTTTAAATACAAATTTTTTTTCCCAATAAATGCGAAATTTTCTATTGCCTTCATACCCACTCCGGAATAGCTACGATTTTTTTTCGCAGTAACTAGGAATCAACTTTAAATGTGAATTTTTTTTGCAATAAATACGATTTTTTTAACGCCAAATCACTATTAAAATACGGAATCATGCGAATTTTTTTCCAATATACAATAAAAAAACATCTTTAAATACATTTACAATAAATACGGAATCAGCTTTAATTACGGAATTTTTTTCAATAAATGCGAAATTTTCTATTGCCTTCATATCCACTAAAAGAATAGCTACGATTTTTTTTTGGCAATAACTAGGAATCAACTTTTTTTTAGGGAAGGAATCAGCTTTAAATGCGATTTTTTTGCAATAAATACGAATTTTTTTAAACCACAAATCACTATTAAAATACGGAAATAAATACGGAATCAGCTTTAAATGCGATTTTTTTTGCAATAAATACGATTTTTTTTAAAATACGGAATATTATTTTGTTTCGAAAATACTCAACCCACTACTTATACCACTACTTACACGACTATATATACATATTAACATGATATCATTCATTTGCACAATTACAATCCACATGTACTGTCATTTTTTTAGTCCGGATTTTTCTTCCCTTTGTGATTTATTCCTCGATTATTTTTTGCCATGAGTTCACAAGATTGTAATTTATTCCCCGATTATTTTTTTCCATGAGTTCACAAGATTGTTATTTACGGTTTATCTGTTTTGAGTTGTATTCATTAGGCTTCATGAGACGAATCGTACCATAGCTATAATTTTCCATTCATCATCAGATCAAGGGTGGTGAGAAGAAGGTGTTGAAGAATTTTTTTAGTTAATTATATGTTTTTGATGATTACGAATTTTTTTCCTTTTTTGAAGGGATGATTACGAATTTAACAGTGGTATTATTTTTAGGTCTTTCCTGCAGGCATGCTACTTACGAACGAGAATTGTTATTAAGCGCAACACGCTACACGAAAAGGTAAATAATATATTATTTGACACTAAAAAATTGTTGTCTAGATTATACTCTATATATGGTTTGTGTTGAATAATTAAAAAAAGATTTAAAGATTAAAAAAATAAAAAATGTTAAATTTTTTGCAATTGTTATACGGAATTTTTTTCAACAAATCCGGAAACATCTTTAAATGCCAATTTTTTTGCAATAAATACAAAAAATTTCTATTGCTTTCATACCCACTAAGAAAACAGCAATACAATAAAATGCCGAACATGATAAATACGGAATCATCTTTAAATACGATTTTTTTCCAATAAATACGGAATCAGGTTTAAATGCGATTTTTTTTGCAATAAATACGAATTTTTTTAAACGCCAAATCACTTTAAAAATATGGAAATAAATACGGTATCAACTTTAAATGCACAATTCCAATACAATCTACATATACTCTGATTTTTTTTAGTCCGACCAAGGTATTGAATTTTTTTTAATTAATTATATATTTTTATGTTTACGAATTTAATAGTGGTATTATTTTGTTGTCTTTGCTACATGCACGCTACTTACAAACGAGAATTGTTATTAAACGCAACTCGCTACACGAAAAGGTAAATAATATATTATCTGATATTAAAAAAAGTGTTGTCTAGATTATACCATATACGGTTTCTGGTGAATAATAAAAAATTATTTGGAAGAATAAAAAAATAAAAAAGCGAAATTTTTTTGTAATTGTTTTACGGAATTTTTCACAATAAATACGGAATCAGCTTTAAATGTGAAATTTTTTTGCAATAAATACGAATTTTCTTTCCAATAAATACAAAAACTTTCTATTGCATTCATATATACCCACTAAAAAAATAGCTATACAATAAAATGCAGAACATAATAAAAAAATTCGACACACATAATAATTACAGATTCAGCTTTTAATACGGAATTGTTTTGCAATAAATACAGAATCAATTTTAAATGCAAAATTTTTGTCAATAAATACGAAATTTTTTTCCTATAAAACACAATTAAAGTGCGGAAATAAATATGGAATCAGTTTAAAATGAACACTTCCAATACAATCTACATATACTGTGATTTTTTTAGTCCGACTAAGGTATTGAATTTTTTTAATTAATTATATACTTTTTGGTATTACGAATTTAATAGTGGTATTATTTTGATGTTTTTGATGTAGGCACGCTGCTTACGAACGAGAATTGTTATTAAGTGCAACATGAAAGATAAATAATATATTATTTGACACTAAAAAATTGTTGTCTAGATTTTTTTTTACTATATTTAATTCTAATATTATTTTTTTATACCGTCAAACCAAACAACATTTGAGTTTTTTACTATATAAAAAAGGTAATGGTTGTTCTATTTTAATTTTTTTTTACTATTTACATTAGATAATCGCTACAAATTCTTTATCATATTATTTTATGCTTCTTTCTTGATGATAACTAATGCAGATCAATATTCTTCCAAAAAAGAGAAAAGAACTAAAAAAAAATGCAAATGAATAATAAAGAAGAAAATATGTTTTCAATACGGAATTTTTTTAGTTCCAAAGACCAATAATACACCATTTATATCTTTTTATAAGTACAAAAAATCCAGAAAAAAATAATATTTCAAAATACAGAATCACCATAATAACACCATTAATATACAATTTATATTTTTGATCTCTACGATAATTAGCGAAATTTGGAAGAATTAAAAACATATATACGGAATCAATATAGGACAATAATATCCTTTTTTAAAAACAGAATTTTTTTTGTTCCAAGAACCATGATACACCATTTATATTTAGGAGTTCTGATGTAATAAAAAAATTGGGAAGAATAAAAAAACAAAAATATGAAATCACTTTAACACAATAATATCTTTTATTTAAACACGGAATTTTTTTGTTCCAAAGACCATTACTACACCATTTATATTTTATTATCTCTAACATATTAAAAAAATTTAAAAGAATAAAAAACAAAAATACAGAATCGCTATAACACAACAATGTCTTTTTTTTAATACTAAATTTGTTTCGACGAAAAAGACGGAATAATATAAAAAAGAGTTGTTTTAACCTAATTACCAGTAATTTTGACCCAAATCCGTACAATGACCACTTCATACCCGCTGAAAAATGAAAAAACATAATAAATACGGAATCGGCTTTAAATACGAAATTGTTTTGCGAATAATTTTTTCCCCCATACCATAAATACCATTTATATTTGATGACCTCTAACATAATAAAAAAAGATAAGGAAGAATAAAATAAATAAATACACGGAATCAGTGTAACACACTAAGATCTTTTCTTAAAGTATAACACAATAAAATCTTTTTTTAATACGAAATCCCCCCCCCCCCCACCCCCCACCCCCCCGAAATATGGAATTTTCTGGGGCAAAAAATATGGAATCAATATTTTCTGTGATCACCGTTCCAAATACCATTAATATGAAATTATATTTTATGATCTCTAAAATAATAATAAAAAGATTTGTCCAAATCTTTTTTTATTATTTTAGATTTGGGGGTAAGATAGGGTTGGTAGGGTGGTGTAGGGTAGAGTATGGTATGATGGTTGGGGGGTAATGTAAGGTAGGGTGGTGTGGTGGGTAAGATAGGGTAGAGTGGAATAGTGGATAGGGTAGGGTTGGATGGTGGATAGGCTAGGGTAGGGAAGGGTGGGGTAGTGGGTATGGTACGGTGGTATGGTGGGTAGGGTAGGGGTGGGAGATTGTGGAGTAGAGTAGGTAATGGGTAAGATAGGTAGGATGTCGAAGGTAAGATATGGTGATATTGGGTAGGGTAGGATAGAGTGGTGGGTAGGGTATGGTAGCGGTGAGTAGGGCTGCTGGGTGGGAATAGAGGTAGGGTGCAACGGGGTAATGCATAGGGCTACCCCACCCATTCGTATATCCTACCTTATTAACCATATCATACCCTACTCCAGCCAACATTAGTTCACTACCCTGCTCTACTCACCACTCAATGTGTCATCTTTTATAAAATTTGTTTCATTCTAATCTTGCATATTCCAAACGCAGTAATATAATTAATTTATTCCATTACATTCCATTTCGTTTCTTTTATATTATTTCATTCAATTTCATTCCTGTGTAACAAACATGCCAATAAAATCTTCTTTTCAATCTTCTTCTTCTTTTAAAATATATGTTCTCCCGTGCAATGCTAAAAGCAGAAATATAACCACAATTATTGGCATCAGTATAACTTTTGGACAAGTTGTGTTGTCTGTTTTGACTCTATTTGACGTCAGAAACGAGTACTAATCTTAAATAAAAGAATTTTAATAACTAGCATTACAATAAGTTTCAAGGGTTTTAGTTTTGTAATACATATATGCATATTAATTGAATATAATCACATTATTATACGTCCCCGTGCAATGCACGAGTTATTGACTAGTAATTTATAAAGAAAAGATATTTAGAAGTTTAGTTGTTTATATGTGACCGACTCAATCTGGGGTTCATTTCATGTCCATCAACATGAATTGACTAAACGTTTCTACTTAACTTATCTATGTTACAACAGCACTCAAGGGCACTACGCGTATCCACTTTTGGGACACTCTTGGCAACATATTAGTGGATCACACCAATATCCACGAAGTCTAGAATAGGTAGACTCTGATAGCACGCGCGTCTCAGTGGGGTCCCTCCGTACTTAGGGTTTTTTTGACCTACGGAGTTCTTCCACCTTCAGAGGTAGCACACACATCGCGATATAGACTGGTGCCTATCCAAGAGAGACATGTTGTTTAATCTTTTACTAGTCAAGTACGTATTTATTAGGATGATTAACTAACCACCTAAGTGTTTTCAATTAATCTCCCTCACTTTGACTACTCTCTTCTTAGACTACTAGACACAGACAAAGCCTAGCAAGTACACAGACATTGATGAATGCTAATTCATCAAAGCACAAGCCTATCATGCTCTTCTGACGGATCCGAACTTCAACTCTCTTTAAGAGTACATTCGGTGTTTTAACTGAACGAATCAGAAGCTCAATTCAGGCTTGTTTATGTTTAATTAAGGTTAACATATCATGATCAAGGGTTTAAACAGTGTAAACACGAATATGAAGCCGAAAACCAAGCTGAAATGCTAAAACGGTAAAAACAAGGTAAAACACGTCAAACGCCCGTTTGACATCCTATGAACGCCCGTTCGACATCGAACGCCCGTCCATTAACCCCAAACGCCCGTCCGTCAAAAAAGGCTACATCCTGAATCAAAAGTCTAACCTCAAACGCCCGTCTGCCTTGTGCAAACGCCCGTTTGAGCTGCTATGATCGCAAACGCCCGTTTGCCTAGTGCAAACGCCCGTCTGCCTGGGTTTTTCCCAAAACGCTAAAATCTTCAAAACGCGATTTCTAAGACGTTTCTAACCTAATTAACATCGATTTCAACACAGTAAAACGTAGAAAAACATATCTAAACATTCCAAAACATCTATGATCCTTTGATCAACAAAAAACACATCTTTCTTGCATCTACGCATCTTAAAACATGATCTAAACTTTACGAATCATAATCGAGATCATAGGAAGAGTCTCTTACCTATTTGTAGCCGAAAACTAATCCAAACAGCCCTGAAAAGTCCGCTGCGCTTCACACGAACTGATATCCAAATGTTGCCCTTCTCACAACGATTCCAAATCTCTCGTCTGATCTGAAAACGGTTAAGCTTTCTCTTAGAATTTGTGAAAATCGTCCAAGCCCTATTTCTTCCTCTCAAAAATTGCGCAGAGAAGGAACGTGAAACTGATTTTCTGATTAGTGTGTAGGTTATGGGATTAATCTGAGTTAATTTTCCTTAAATACCAATTCCCAATTAATCCCCTTTTTCCTTAATTGCCCTTAATTACCAAATAATCAGATTTTCCCTTTAATTAAATACACATAATTCGAAAATTATACATATATAATTAATACAACACTTAACTCCAATAAAAGAAAAGAAATAATAATATTTCGTTTTCGCAAAATGACATGTCTGTCATTTCCCGAAAATCGGAATATTACAATATATTATATAACAAATGAGAAACAAAATTAACCTACCAAAAGGTTAGCCCTATTCTACCAAAACGATTACATTTCATGAGCTATCAAAAAAGATTTAATACAAATAATAATAGCTAGAGTATTTTCGACGGTTCTTACAAAAGCAAATATATATATATAGTGGAAAGAAACAGTCTGATCATATATATTCCAATCGAGAAGAGCCAAAAGACGATAGTATCATATTTCAAATTTGTCTTTAAATGAAATTATGAGTTAAACGTGGATTTTTTTTTTTTCGTTCGCAAGATATTCTCAAATAATTGTCTGAAACTAATCATTCAAGTTATTGTCGAGTATCAAAGGAGGGGACTTCTCCTAATAATGTTTGCTTCATCCGTAAGGGCTCGAATCCGAAACATTTTGCTTAAGCGACTGGAGTCCTTTTATAAATCAATAAAAGATAAAACTATAGATAAATATTATTTAAAGTGAATTATTGGAGACTTCTCCCAATAATGTTTGCTTCATCCGTAAGGGTTCGAATCTGAAACATTTTACTTAAGCGACTGGAGTCCTTTTATAAATCAATAAAAGATAAAACTATAAATAAATGGGCTAATTATTTAAAAGGACTGATTTTCAACTTATTAGGGGTAATAGGACACTCCAAAATCTTATTTAGTTATAAGGACATTCTAATTTTAAAAGGAAACTTATTTAGTTATAAGGACGTTAATTTTAAGTGGATAAAGAGGAAGAAGGGAAAAAAAAGGAAGAAAGGGAAAAAAAAGAAGCTCTCAAAGGAAAAAAAAAAAAAAAAAAAGCACCACACGTTCAAAGCAGTTTTTTTTTTTATTTTTTTTAATTCACCATATGTCTAAACGTCATATATTTTGATCTAAAACTCGGATCATCATAATTTTTTCACTAAAATTCATATTTTTTCGTCTTCTTTATTCTAAAATCAAATTTTATATTTTTCCGAATACATTTCAAAAATCAATTTTTTTTCTTCATAAAAATCGACGTGGCGTATTGATCACCGTCATACATTGACAACCGACATCCATTAACCACCCCGATGCAATGACCGCTGCGATTCATTGAATACCATGACGTATTGACCGCCGCGATCCATTGACAACTTTGATCAGTGGCATCTCATTGTATAAGTCATCAATGTCACTGCATCTGACATCAATGTCACTGCATCTGACATCAATGTCACTGCATAAGTCAACAATGTCACTGCATCAGACATCAATGTCATTTGCGTAAGTCATCAATGTCACTTTGCATAATCAAGAATGTCCTTTCACATCGCATAAAAAAAAAAAGAAAAAAGGAAAAAAGGAACGACAGGTTTTTATTTTATTTTTATTTTTAAATTCATCATATTTATAAACGTCATATATTTTGATCTAAAACTCGGATCATCATAATTTTTTTCACTAAAATTCATATTTTTCGTCTTCTTTATTCTAAAATCAAATTTGATATTTTTCCGAATAAATTTCATAAATCAATTTTTTTCTTATTAAATAAATATTATTTAAAGTGAATTATTTCAACTAAACTATATGTTATCTCTCGTTTAATATCATATTTATCTCATTAAATTTATCTCCTCTAATATCTTTCATCAACCTTTGTTGGTAGTTAAACGTGGTTTTCGTTAGAGAGAAAAATAATATATTCGGATAGGATTCATCATTCGTTGTTTCTTCTTTGGACATATCTAGAACCCTGTCAACCAAGGATAGAGAAAGTGAATTTGATATATATATATATATATATATATCATTTTTTTTCAGAATTTCTTCATTCGTTGTTTCTTCTTTGGACGTATCTAGGACCCCGTCAACAAAAGGCTAGAAACATGACCGTGAGAAAGGGGAAGGGAAAAAAAAAACAAAAATGTTAGAGCAATTTGGCATTAAACATTCTTTTCTGAACGGAAGAAAGTAATTTTATGGTTGATGATGCTGAATTAAGCTCCTCCTACTTAACAGGGCTACGTGTAATCTAAGGGTGAGTCAAGAAGAATATGCACGGCTCGAACTGTAGTAAATATGGTGTTTTTTTAGTGTTTTATGGCAGAGTCCAAGAATGTATCTTGGATTGCCTACGTATCCTGTATCTTATCCAGGAATCAAGCCTTATGTAGTTCCTGGAGTAGTGTATTTATAGGCATAAGTCCACCTTCTGCCCTAAAACTTAGGGCGGTGTTGTCTATTGACGTAAATAACCCTTATTGGGCCTTACCTCTTGCCCAAGTAACCCCCTGGATATTGGGCTTAGGAATCTGGGCTGGAACCCTGGTCTCGACTCGTATAACACTGACATGGGTGCTCGAGATGGGACACTTGCAAGATCTGCAGGCTGCTGTGGTCTTCATTGGCACGTCTCTTATTCGACCAGATGTGTATATCAGAGGCTCGGACTTCCCCACACGCCAGCTGGACTATTTAGATAACTCCACGTGGAGGGGTGAAATCTCGTATCGTCATAAGCCCCCCAAATCGGAGTGAAGCCTATCTCGTATGATGAAGTCGGATCTGAAAATTTGAATTATCTTTCAATACGTGGCCTTCTTTAGGCGGGAATACAGTTGTCTTCTAGATCAATGTAGGCTGTCGTAGGGTGACGTCACGTTGTATCAGCAATAATGGGTGCAGGAAACGAAGCGTTCCTATTGGTCCACACGGGGTTTCTACCCTTGATTATCGCGCTTACAACTCTATAACTGCCCTCAATCTTGTCTTTTCAAATCACTTAGAAGATTTTGCTACATAAAAGGAGTCCAAGATTCCGGAGTCTCTCATCTGCCATTTCAAAAACCCTGCTTTTATCCGAAAATACAAGTAAGGCTTTTTTTACTTAGATTCTTCCTTCGTTCATTATTTCCTTCATCTTTCGTAAATCCCATGTCTATGAGTGAAAGCGACTCTCAAAATAGGGAGGAACTGGTTGAGGTAGAAGAAGAATCGGCGGAGAGGACAGTTTCTGAGCAACCGCTTGCTTCCGGTGAGAGAGTAGCCGAAGAAGAAGAAGGGGGAGGAGAAGAGGAATCGACTTCTCGACCTGCTGCCGTTAAACGCAAAACCAAGATGAAAGGCCAAGGGCCCTATGGTTGTATATCCAACCTAACCCAAGAAAAAGCTAAGGCCGCCTGTCTAAAGTATGGCATCCCATACTCTTCTGAAAACATCAAAGTGTCTCACGGTCGATTTCAATACGCTTGTGACCCTCCCCCTGGGTTCTGTGCCATATACGAGGCACAACTGAAAGAGGGATTAAGGTTTCCCTTCGACCCGGCCCTCATAGAAATCCTCCGCCACTCTCAGATCAGCGTCACACAACTCGCTCCAAATGGAATTAGGAGCGTTATGGGTTTCGTATTGGCGTGTCGAATAGCCAAAATCGAATTCATGGTCCGGCTGTTCAGACAGTACTATTCGATCCAAGCCCTGCAAGATGCGGGATAGTACACTTTCCAGAGGCTTCCCCTAGTCTCGGAATTTGTAAGAAGGGTGACCTCGTCTCAGGGCGAGTGGAAGCCCCACTTTTTCTTCATACGTCACGGGTTAGAAGACGTCGATATCCACACTTGGTATAAAAGACCTAGAAAATGGCATGATAAGCTGGACTCTGATGCCCCCAAAGAATGTAAGATTCTCGAGAGAATTAGTCCCGATGTCGCAACTCGAAACCTACATTCTTTATACCCTTTCGCTGACATCGAGACGGCGGGTCCGGGGGCTTATTTGGAACTCGATAAGGACGTTCGAATATTGCGTAGGATCTTTATTTACTCTGTCGAGCTGTTACACTTTTGCATTCTTTCTTTTTTCTATACTTACTTCTGTATTTGCTGTATATTGATGTCGATTTTCCTCTATTTGCAGTGGATTTCTTCTCAAAGTTGGAGGAGGTGGGCAAAGTGCCTAACCCTAAGCGGGTAGATCCCAAGGAGATCCAGCGACTAGCTGGTATAGGATCGAAGAGGCCCGTGTCGGGCACAATCATCTTTGGGGGTCAAAAGACTCTGGCCCGATCTTCTACTACTGTGTCGACATCCGACATCTTGAGAGAGCAACCGACGAGGCCCGGGAGACTGAGCGCTCGAGGGGAGTCTCGTCCCGAGAAAGCGTCAGAAGACCATGGAGGTGAGACATGGAGCTGGAAAGGAAGCTCGCAATCTCCCTCCTCAAGGCTCGAATTCTATCGAAACGATCCATGGAGTAAGTCTTGCCGAGATGGAGGCCATGGCTCCTAAGGAGCTGAGTGATTATTTTTCAAAAATCATCCGAGCTGTAAGTCTTCACTTCATTCTTTTGATTTTGTGATTTTTTGTCTATTCCATGAATTACCATCAATCCCTTTGCAGGCTCGGCTAACGGCTAAAGTGGCTATAAACCGGATCGAGTCCCCTTCTGCTATCCTCGAGGAACAAAAAGAGACGATAAACCGGCTGAATTCGGAGATCGAGAAGCAGAAATCTATGGTGAAAAAGTTGGATGGTCGGCGTCTCAGACTTGAAGCCGACCTGGTAACCTCTCAGGACGAATTGTCCAAAGCGCATAAGGATTTATCCGACAGGGATGCTGAGTTGGCGAAGGTGAGATCGGAGTTGGACGAAGCAAAGGCTGAACTGGCAGGATCTCGAAAAGCCCGAGACGATCTCCAATATGAGGTCGATAGTTATGCAGCTCGTCTGGACTCTGCCAAGAAAGATCATTAGCCGGACCTATCATGGGTAGGTGTAGGAATCTGTTGAGAATACCAGGTGTAATGACTACTTCTCTCCCAAAGATTGAGCTTTTTATGCAGTCGGCATCAGTCTTCTTTGTGCAGGGCACAAACTTTGCATTTTTCCAGAATGCAATCAAATTTTCATAACAAATTCCGGTTATTGGGGGTTTTAGAAAATTCATTAACCCCATATTTGTACAGCAATCAACCAAGCATTGAGCTTGTGCATCGTTATCACAAAAGGACAGATAATGTTCAGGCCTAAAGAATGATCCAGTGATGATGGATTTTTCAAAGAATCGCTCTGTGGGGGATAATGAGGATGTTGAAGCCATTGATATGTGATTGATGTTTGAAAAGGAACGCTTCGAGTTTTCAGAAGGAATCCAAAGTAGGGTTTGTAATTTGCAAAAGAGTGTAAAGATTTCTGAAAATCTCTAAGTATTGTTTATATAGGATGAATTGGGTAGTGTGAACGTGGTTTGAATATGGGAGGATTTTATGACATAATGGCGTGATTTTGTGTATGTAAATCACGATATTTAAGTGAATTGGGGGAGTGGATTAAGGTAAGTAATGATAGAGTCCGGGAATCGAGGCGTTTGTAATTCGAAAGATAATATGGTTATCTCTATGATTATAAGTTGATCTCCACGTGTGTAATCATCCTCAGAATAATCTTCCATAACTCCCTTATTCTCCACGTGTATAAAAATTGATTTTGTTCACACTTTAATTTTCCCACGATTTCAATCTTTATTTCGGTGAAGTGCCTTGGCTGGTCACTTAGCCGATGTAGTGACTATTTCACTAAGCTGCTTTATTTGCCTGTTCCTAACAATCAGTTAAGTCAACTTCGCTGGATACCAGTGCCTTACCTGCTACATCCCCTGTAACGGCAAAGGTTTAAACAGCTGATGAAGTTACTTAACCGATTACTCCAGTTAGCCGCTCTTTGGTACTTAGTCAATTTCAATCATTCCTAACTCAGTTCTCAACATGCTAAATCTTTCATAACTGAGTGGTTTAGTGAAGATGTCAGCTAATTGATCTTCAGTGGGTATGTATTTTAGGATGACATCTCCTTTTTCAACATGATCTCTGATAAAATGATGTCTCACATCAATGTGCTTTGTTCTTGAATGCAACACTGGATTTTCAGTAATAGATATTGCACTTGTGTTATCACACATGATTGGGATAGTCTTTTCCTCCAGTCCATAATCCCTTAGCTGTTGTCTAATCCAAATTACTTGTGCACAACAACTGCCTGCTGCTATATATTCTGCTTCAGTTGTTGATGTAGATATGGAGTTTTGCTTTTTACTAAACTATGAAACTAGTCTGCCGCCAAGCATTTGGCAAGTTCCAGAGGTGCTTTTTCTATCTATCTTGCATCCAGCATAGTCAGAGTCTGAAAATGATATCAACTTGAATCCTCCATCTTTTGGATACCAAATTCCAACATTAATAGTGTTTTCAGGTATTTGATTATTCTTTTGGCTGCTAGAAGATGTGATTCTTTTGGTTGAGCTTGAAATCTTGCACATACTCCTACTGCAAATGCTATATCAGGTCTGCTTGCAGTTAAATATAGTAGGGATCCAATGATTCCTCTATAGATTTTCTGATCAACATCCTTTCCAGTTTCATCTTTTCCAAGAATGACTCTTGCACATATTGGTGTATCTGTTGTGCCACTTGTATCCATACCATACTTGTGTATTAGGTCTTTTGTATACTTGGCTTGACTAATGAAAATTCCATCCTTCATTTGCTTTACTTGAAGGCCAAGAAAATAATTTAATTCTCCCATCATGCTCATCTGAAATTTGCTCTTCATCAGGTTTACAAATTTCTCACATAGATTTTCATCCTCTGATCCAAAGATGATGTCATCAACATAGATTTGTACTAGTAATGTGCTTGTTCCTTCCTCTAATTTGAATAGAGTCTTATCTATAGTTCCCTTGTTGAATCCATTCTTGATCAGAAATTGTGATAGTGTTTCATACCAAGCTCTGGGTGCCTGTTTGAGTCCATAGAGAGCCTTCTTTCCTTTTCTTTGTCCATAGTGTTTCATACCAGGCTCTCTGGGTGCCTGTTTGAGTCCATAGAAGGCTCTCTATGGACAAAGTATATGTGGAACAACCTCTTGGTTTCCAAGCTCTGTATACTTTGTCTTTCTTTCCTTTGAGTTGGAAACCAGGAGGTTGTTCCACATATACTTCTTCTTCCAAAAATCGATTCAGAAATGCACTCTTGACATCCATTTGATAGACTTTGAAGTCTTTATGTGCAGCAAAGGCTAGAAAGAGTCTAATTGCTTCCAGTCTTGCTACTGGTGCAAATGTTTCATCATAATCTATTCCTTCTGCTTGAGAGTAGCCTTTTGCAACTAGCCTTGCTTTGTTTCTGATAACTGTTCCTTGATCATCCATCTTGTTTCTGAATACCCATTTTGTTCCCATGATGTTGGCCATATCTGGTCTGTCAACAAGTTCCCAGACTTCATTTCTTTCAAATTCATTTAGTTCTTCTTGCATGGCTATGATTCAATCTGCATCTTGAATTGCATCATCTATTGTCTTGGGTTCCACTTGTGACAGAAAACATGTTAGCATATGCTCCAGTTGTCTTCTGGTTCTAACTCCTGTGTGAATGTCTCCAATAGCTTGTTCTTCAGGATGATCTCTTAGCCAGTTGAGATCAGGTTGAAGTTGTTCTTCACTTGGTGCTTCCACACCTTCATGTTGTGTATGAACTTCAAGTTCTGGTGCTTCTTCTGTTGTATTGATATGTGGCTCATCTTGATTTCCAAAATGATGATTTAGGAGGGAAGTTGGTATAGTTGCATTTGTATATATTTCCCTCTGTGTTGCTTCTTCTTCTTGATCTTGAAGATCTTCACCATTTGTATTTGGTTCATCAAAAATTACATGTATTGATTCTTCAATCACCAATGTTCTTTTGTTGAGTACTCTGAATGCTTTGTTGGTGTCTGAGTATCCCATAAAGATTGCTTCATCAGCCTTTTCATCAAAGGTATGCAGCTGATTCCTGTTCAAAACAAAGCATTTTGATCCAAACATATGCAAATATGAGATATTAGGTTTTCTACCATTCCATATTTCATATGGAGTCTTTCCATGGTGTTTGTTGATGATTGATTTGTTTTGTGTATGGCATGCTGTATTTGCTGCTTCAGCCCAAAACCTCTTTGGTAAGCATGATTCTGCAATCATTGTTCTGACTGCTTCTTTAAGAGTTCTGTTTCTTATTTCTGCTACACCATTTTGTTGTGGAGTTCCTGCTGCAGATAATTGATGTAGTACTAAATTTTCTTCACAATAGGTTCTGATAATTTCATTAAGAAATTCAATGCCTCTATCTGATCTGATCTTGATAATTTTCAGTTCTTTCTCATTTTGGAGTCTTCTCATCAAATCTGGCAGCTTTTTAAGTGTCTCTTTCTTCTTGTTCATGAAAACGGTCCTGGTGTATTTTGAAAAGTCATCCACCACTATTAGGGTGTATTTCTTCCCACTTACACTTACTGGTGTGACTGGTCCAAACAGGTCCATACGTAACAGATGTAGAATTCTTGTTGTTGATTGATAGGGCTTTGACTTGAATGAACTTTTGATTTGTTTCCCTTTCTGACATGCATCACATAGATTTTCTTTCTTGAATGTGATTTCTGGCAGGCCTTCAACTAACTTGTTCTTTGATAATGTGTTGATGGTTTTGAAATTCAGGTGATTTAATATTTTATGCCAGATCCAGCTAGTTGATTGTTTGTTTTTGACAAACAAACATGTTTCTGCTTTGGCTATTTTCCAATCCACCACATACATGTTATCTTTTCTTCTTCCTGCAAGTACTACTGTGTTGGTTTGGGCGTGAATGACTTTGCATCCTTTCTTGTTGAAGTGCACATTGTAGCCTTTGTCACAGAATTGACTGATGCTCATCAGATTGAAGTTAAGTCCCTTAACATATGCTACATTTTGAATCTTCAAATTGTTCTTGAGTATTGTGCCTTCCCCCTTAATCTTGCCAGGGTTTTCTTTGCCTCCAAATGTGACTTTGGGTCCATCAAAAGCTTTGATGTCAGTGAGCCATCTCTTGTTTCCTGTCATATGTCTGGAACATCCACTGTCTATGTACCAGACATCCTACAAAACAAATTAATTAAATTTAGGTACCCAACACCGTTTGGGTCCATACTGTTAGCGATCATGCCTCCCATACCAAGTGTATATCCAAATGATCTTCTTTTTGGATAATTAAAGTCATCAACTTCATATGTATAAGGCATGGCAGAATAGCTTCTAATATTTTTACTGAAGATATTCTGATACTTTTCTCTACTTTTTGGTGCATTTGCATCCTTCTTCACTTTTCAATATGCAGTGGGAAACCTATGTTGCTTCATGTGTTGATGGGAGTCAACTTTACGTGACTTCGGTGCATTGTTTATCCCCGTTTACCACATTTTCAGCACATTTATGGGTGATTTAAACCGTTTTCGGGGTGTTATCGTGAGCTCAAGGCACGGGGAGTGAATCCGTTACTTTGATGGATTATTACCCTTTTCTGTTGATATTAACCCCATTCCCGAGCACTTTTACCCTCCGGAATTGTTTGGATGTTTTTGGTTGTTTGTGATGTTGAAGGGTATTGGTGTCTCGAGGACCCGAGAGGTGATGATTTGTGACAAAAAGCATGATCGGGCAAGAGGAGAGATCAAAGAGGGAAAAAAGTGAAGTTTTGGGGCAACAGGGGTTCAAACACGCGTTTGAACCCCCCAAACGTGCGTTCAAAGGACCACAAGTTGATACAGAGTTCAAGCCTTCCAAACGCGCGTTTGAAACCACCTTAAACGCGCGTTCCAAACTCTTCAAACGTGCGTTTGACCATCCTAAACGTGCGTTCCAAGTCCACCAAACACGCGTTTGAACCTCCTTAAACGCGCGTTCCGGATGAAGATAGTCAAGTCCCTGCCCAGAAATGAAGCGAAACGCACGTTTGCACTAATCCAAACGTGCGTTTGAAGAAGTCAAACGCCAGTCTCAACCTCCCAAACGTGCGTGTGGAGCCAATTCCTGCATATTTTCTCCCACCTATAAATATACCCCCTTAGACTATTTCTTGGATATCAAACATTCTCTTAGCAAAACTCTACCCATTTCTTAGCTCGATTTTTGTAATAGCTTAGAATACTTTCTCTTAGCTTAAATCAATACTATTTTAGCTTAATCTTTCCATTTCTTAGCTTAGATTTCTATTCCAAACACTAAGAGACCATCTTTTAATTAGTTTTCTATTTTGTACTTTTTGGATCTAATCTCGATTTTCTGCAAATTAATGGTAAATTTCTTCTTTCTTTTACTTGTTATGTCTTTCATTTACTATTTTATGCATGTTTTAACTAGTATAATGAGTATCTAATCCCTTTTCATAGTCGAATCATGTGAAATTTAGTGAAATCACCCTTTGGGTGATGAAATTGGGAGTGGGTAGTGCTTTTTGTTGTTTAATCTTGCATGTTTCATGTCTTAGAACTTGTTATAACAGATTTTGGCTAGATTGATCACCTTGGTCAAAACCACACACATCACTCTAAAGAGTTGTTCAGATAGAGGGATGTGGGAAAAGGGGTTCTAAGATCGCGGCGTAGCTCGGTTTAGTTGTTAAGCTTGAGTCCGATGCGAGGTTACTCGTTTTAACGTTTAAGCGGCTCTAGTGCATAACATGTCTTGTTAGTAAATCTTCTTTAGGGAAGGGTAGTAACATGGCATAAGGTGTTAAGAGAGAGTTGTTCAGACCTTAGCACCGGAATTAGGAGTTCGCACCCGTGAGAATGAATGCAAGAGTTCGTCTGTTTAATGCACACTCCGGTTTTGTCTATCCTTAGGGTTGAAACTAGCTAGATGGATCATGGTTCGGCTATGTCCCTTAACCTATCTTTGAATCTAGTAGTTTACTCTTCTTTCTTTCTTTCTTATCTTTAAACTCGTCGGTAGGAGTCATTTTAGTGTCGTTGTGGTTAACAAATACTTTAAAAATATTGATCACTTAAACTAAGCAATACGTTCACTTTGGTACTTGCAAACACTTTTCCTTTGGGTTCGACCTCGTACTCCTGTAGCTATTCTAGCAATCGACCCGGTACACTGCCGGTTAGAGAGTTAGTTTGCCCATAGTTTTGAGTCTTTACAAATTGTTTTTGTTGGGGTGAATTTAGCTCAATCATGTGTCTAGGGACATATCTAGATTGATTTTTATTAAACACATGATGCATATCATTCAATGGTTTCTTCCTGTATTTTGGAGGTGCAACATTCCAATCATCCTCTAAAGGATAAAGTCTTCATTTACCTTTCAGAAGGTTTTTGTTTTTGGTTGACTGGAATGAGGATTTAGTCTGTTGTTTCACTACACTAGGTTTTGACTTCACCGGTGCAGGATGATTGGTTGGAACTATGGTCTGTCCTTTTCTAAATTTTGGTCCATTGTTGGTCTTGAATTTAGAATTGTGTTGACCATTGTTTCTACTTTCATCCTGACTGTTGTAGCCAAGACCAAATCTGGATCCATGCCTTTTTGAGGGTTTGTAAGCTGGTGCATTTAGTGGTGCAGTGGTTATCTTAACTGGTAGGGAGATTTTCTTAACTGATCTGTCAATAACAGATGCATGATCATCTACTGTTTGTTGATCATTTAAGTATGTCTCCTTACTAGTTAGTTCAGCTTTTGCTTTATCCAGTTCTTTCTTTAATCTTTTATTTTCTTTTCTTAGATCCTTGCATTCCTTTTCCAGAGTTTCATGATTCATTTCAATTTCATCAAATTTAGTCATGAGATTTTGGACTAGGTCTGCTGTATCTAATGGGAGAACGAAGATTGTGCGGTGTTAGATGTGGATGCATTAGATGAAGAGTAAGATTTGGATGTTACCTCGGTCATCGATTCTTTGGTCATTAGACATAGACTTGTTTTCTCGGTGTCCGAGCCGTCACATTCATCTTCATCTAATTCTTTGGTCATGAGACATAGACATGCTTTTTCCTTGTCTGAGCTGTCTTCTTCATCACTATCATCTGAGTCATTATCATATGATTCTTCATTCTTTTCACTGTTGGATTCAGCCTTGAGTGCCTTCTTGCTTTTCCTCTTTTCAGATGTTTTGTACTTCTTCTTTTCATCATATTTATTATTTTCTTCAGGACAGTCAGCCTTGAAGTGACATTTCTTGTTGCAGTTGAAGCATCTGTATTCATCATCTTTCTTCTTCATGTCTTTGTTTGACCTCTTGTTTGATGATGAGTTTCCTTTGAATGGCTTCTTTTTGCTAAACCTGTCAAAACTTTTAACTAATAAAGCTCTCTGTTCTTTGAGTTCTTGTGTCTCTTTGTTGATGCAATCGGCAAAGTCACTTTGCTGTGGTGCTATCAGTGCACTGGTTCTTTGTGTCTCTGCCGGAGCACCATCTTCACCGTTCAATTCGAATTCATGAGCTTTTAGTTGGGACATCATGGTCAGGGTGTCAGTGTTTGCAAGATTTGTAGTTCCTCTGATTACTGATGTTATGATCTTCCATCTTTTAGGTAAGCCTCTCAAGATCTTCAAGCATACTTCATTCTAGGAATATGTGTCCAAGCTGTTGCAGTTCACTGATGATGCTTGAGAATCTGTTGTCCATTTGATCAATGGATTCACCAGCCTTCATTTTGAAATTTTCAAATTTCTGTTTTACAACAGATAATTTGTTTTCTTTGACTGCTTCAGATCCTTCATTAATCAGTGCCAGTTTGTCCCACATCTCCTTTGCTGTCTTGCAATCTTTAATTCTCATGAACATGTTGCTATCTAAGGTCTTCAAAATCATATCTTTTGCAACAAAGTCTAAATTTTCTCTTCTTCTGTCATCCTTGGTCCAATCTTTCTTGGGTTTGTCTACTTCCTTTCCTTGATCTGCTCTTGTGGCTACCACAGTCATGATCATGATTGGGCCATCATTAATTACGTCCAGCATCTCCTCATGAGTTGCTGCAAGATGAGACAACATTCTTATTTTATATTCATCAAAATTATTAACATTGAAAACAGGTACTTTTGACATAAAGTTTGAGGAATCCATAAGTGCAAATAAGAGATCTATATGTGAATGTATAGAAAGCTCAAATTTGAAACTACTTTGAAAATTGTGATCTCCTTGTTACCAGAAATTAGATCTGAACAGGTTCTGATACTATGAACACTGCTCCGATACCAATTGTTGGTCCCAGAGAAGGGTAAAACTATAGTCGGAGGGGGGGTGAATGACTATAGTGAAGTTTCAAAAACTTTTCTTATTTTTAAAAGCTTTTGGGCAGCGGATAAGTCCCTTCTTACTATGTTGTTTCAAAGCAGTTTAGACAATCACAGATATAAGTTATGATATATGCAATTTGAATGAGTGCGGTAAAGTAAATTGGAGAAAGTAAGTTGACACAAGGCTTATAGTGGTTCAGGGTGGTGTAATCCCTTAATCCACTCTTCTCCTGTGATGATTGGAGGAATTCACTATTGTTTTCACAGATACAATTGTAAGATTGTCCTTGACTTCCCAAGCTTCACAATCTACAAGACTATCACTCATTGACTGCAACAGCTTCAGTGATTCAGTCTCTCTCATTACTTATTGAGATCAAATCCTTCAGCAGCTATCACAAACACAACTCCTTCTCAGATGGCTTTTGATTCAGTTGCTTCAGTTTGTTGTGAATGAGATTCACAAACTTGCTTGATCAATCTCAGTGCTGAATATGAAATTGGAGTTCTGATGTCGGAGTTGATCTCTAGATAAATCCTTGTAAGTTCAGAGAGAAGGCTTTTCAAATTGACAGAGTTTCTGCTTGTTTTTTCTTTTTCCAATCGTTCATTTTATTTGTCTGTCAATGCCTTCTATTTATAGCCTTGAATATCCTTGATTTGAATTTTCGTCCGTTGGCTATATTAATGAGGGAAATAATCCTTGATTTTATTCTTGATTCCCCCTTAATTATATTTTCCTTGATTTTAGTGATCGGATTTTTCTTCAAATGTTTGGCAGAAAATCCGTCCTTGATTGATCCTCTATTGATTGTGCATTTAATGCATGATCCACTGAATCTTCATCATATTTTAAATCTGATTTGGTAAGGTTTACTTCGCCGTTCCCTGAACGGTTGAGTGATCCATCTGACTTTGCCGTTTGGATCTTCCTTCACTGTTTTGTCTTCACTCAGCCGAAAGTCAGATTACTCTGCCGATTCACTGCTTCCTTCATCACTTCAGTTTAAGGAGAATCTTTGTACTTCACTGATCCTTGATTGGGGTGAGATCAGTGTACACCATATTTAAACATTAAGTTCCATCACTTGAAGCATAACTTAGACTTATCCAAGGTCATCATAGACTTCCTTGGTTATAAGTCAGACCATTAAGTCTTCATTGCATCTCTGCTGGTGCTTGGCTGGCTTTACTCTGCCGAATGTATGTTTTACTTTGCCGTCCTACCAACTAGTACAATACTTGTCTGACTTTAACTTATACAACATGTCAGACTCTAAGTAAAGACTTATACAAAGAATTCTAACTTATTTCAGGCTTGCTATTACAGCTAGTATGGACATCATCAAAACATAATAAAATGTTCCTAACAAAACTGAATACCAGACTCTTGTAAAACAGGGATAAATGACCTAAACTCATCTCCCCAGTCAGTTTGAAGACACTTGATATGAGTATTAAACTGATTTTCAACTTGTTTTTTGAATTGAACAAAAGCATTAAGAGCAGCAGACTTGAGTTTTAAAGGATATATCCAAGTGTACCTAGTACAGTCATCTACAAAATGTATGTAATAGGAATATCCAGCAGTAGAAGTGATGGGCGCAGGCCCCCAAAGATCTGAATGGACAAGTTCAAAAGGCATATCAGTTTTAAAATTAGACACAGGATAAGCAAGAGCATGTTCTTTACCCAAATGACAAGCTTCACAAAAGGAAAGGACTTCATTACTTTTCAAGGAAACATTACAAAGTTTAAGAACTTGATTCAAAACCCTTTCAGAAGGGTGTCCTAACCTTCTATGCCAAACATTGGCAGCAATACCCTTAGATTCATTACAAACAAAGACTTTGGAAAAACTAGAACTAGATTGAACAGGAAACTCGTTCTTGATTAGGGACTGACTGGAAGACTGCTGGGACTGACTGGAAGACTGCTTGTCAGCAAGATCTTTGGAGTGAAGAGAGATCAATGGGATAGGGAGATGCAGCTGATACAAACCATTCTTAAGTGTTCCTTGGAGCAGGATTTTCTTTGTAGCTAGATCCTTCACAAAACAACAATTGGAATGAAATTCAAGAAACATAGGATTATCAGAGGTTAACTTAGAAACACTAAGAAGATTCTTAGTTATACTAGGAACATGAAGAATATGATTCAGAGAAAGAGTGGAGCTGTTATTACCATAAATACTAGACTGACCAATGTGTGAGATAGGTTGGGACTTACCATTACCCACTGTCAGTGCATCTGATCCTTCATATCCTGAACTCAGATGAAGACTATTGAGATCTGAAGTCACATGACTGGTAGCTCCACTATCTGCATACCAACTGGGGTCCATAAAAGTGTCTGCTGCAGCCACATAGGCAGAATTAGGTCTGGATCCTGAGTTTTGAAAAGGTGAGGTATTTTCAGAATTGTTGATTGGGGCAGGACCAGTGTAAGAAGAGTCATATCTGTGATAACAATTTGCAGCAATGTGACCTGTTCTTGAGCACACCTGACAGATAGGTCTAGGTCCAGAATTACCTCTTCCAACTCTACATCTTCCTCTATTGCCTCTTCCCCTGCCTCTGTTTGAATCCTGTGAATTGTTACCACCAGAGGGTCTATAGTTGCTATTTGGACTGTAGTTCCCTGTCCTTTGAGTAGCCAAATGAGCAGCAGGGGAAGGCACATCCAGATTCATAGAGGGATTAAAACGAGCCAATAACCTTTCATGAGTCACAAGTTGAGATTGGACCTCTTGCCAAGAAAGAGAGCCTATTCTGGAAGTTATATTGACTATAACCGACTCATAGTCCTTACCCAGACCACCTAGAGCAGCAAGGATCAATTCAGATGTAGAGATAGGATATCCTGCAGCAGCTAATCCATCAGAATAGGATTTCATAAGAGCCAAGTAATATACCATAGACTTGTTGCCTTTATCTGTTCTTGTAAGTGCCCCTTTGTACTCCAGCATCCTGACTTCAGATCTATTATTGAAAAGAACTTCCAAGGTACTCCAAACTTCAGCAGCTGTATTGCACCCAATAGTTTCAACCAAAGCTTGCTCGGTCATTGAACTGTTCAGCCAACCAACAAGCAGAGAATCCGTAGCTACCCAATCATCATATGCGGGATTAGGAATTGATCCAAACGCAGTGGTAGATCCCAGAAACTGAGGTGGACAGGATGAAGTACCAAACAGATGACCATCTAATCTATGGCCACGAATGATCGGAAGAACAGTGGACTTCCACAACAAATAATTGGACCGGTCAAGCTTAACATTACAAGTTTGAGTAAGAGTTCCACCAAAAGGAGTAGCAGGTCTGACATATGATCTAGCCGAAAGCAGAGATGGAGGTGGTGATGACATGTATGGAGGAAATGAAGGTGCAGGAGTACGACTCAAACCGGAAAACATGACACCTGGACGGAGAAAACCATAATCGGAGAGCGGTGTCAGCTGGATGGTGGTGTTTATGGCAGCTGACGGTGGTGTAGACAGAAAACCTCCAGTTCCTGGTGAAATGGTTGTTGCAGAGACAGAAATTGGGGCGGTAAGAGATCCAATGTTGATGGAGGTGGACCAGGTGGTTGATAGGTCAACAGAAGAACTTGGAACTGGTAGAGAGCTCGCCGGAGATGAACTTCCGGCAGCTGAGGTGGCGTTGGCCATGATAGGCTCCGATACCAAGACAAAATAACAGAATTTATTTATTATCAGCTCATTCAGAAATGTTTACATCAGTCTAGTACATATACTAGATAGGAGAATCTAAGGTAAATTTAGAAGATGCTCCACAGTGTGCCAAGTGTCCATTACAATGATAATTACTAAGTAAGGACATAACTTGTCTAATTACCACATTAGTCCTTACTTTCTAACAAGGTTTGTAAATTGAGCAAATAATAGTTTGAGGTTGAAATTTTGCATAAAGGATAGTTTTAAGGGTGTATTTTGCATTTTTTTCCCTAATAATTAATGGTGCAAAATATAAAGTGTCATTTTATTTTCTTGGAACTACTATTCTTGTTTTAAATTTCCATCGTCCTAAATATATTTTTAGGTTAAAGGTTGTGGATGACTGTTTTTAATCTAAAATGGGAAAAAAAGACAAAAAAAAAAAAAGATACTGATTGCGAAGGACAAAAACGCGTCTACATTACTTACGTATTGTTCTACAGCGCGCGTGTAAAGCAGATGTAGTAACACATATAGTAACATGCGCGTTTTTGTCCTTCTCAACCAATATCTTTTTTTCTTGTCTTTTTTTCTATTTTGTATCTTATTTTGTTCTTCTGTCCCGCCACTCCCATTTTTTTTATTGGTGTGTTATGGTCGCCCTTATCAAATAATTTTCCTATGGTGTCTCTGTTGTTGTGTGCGGAAATATGATTTACACATGCATGCGCCGTAAAACATTTGTGTTTTACGGTTTAATCATGTCACCAAGAAAAATCAACTCCCCCTCCCCTCCCCTCCCCTCCTATAAATTGTACCTAAAGTAGAGCATGTGAATTCACAAATATCAACAGCAACGTAACGACACAAAAGTGCGTGCATGGCTAAGCTTCTCTGTTTTCTTCTGCTTTTGATCATCTTCTCAGGTAATATATATATAATTATTAATATTATGCACTTAATTAGCAATTAAATTACTATATCCCCAATGTTCAAAAATCATTTCGTTTCTAACATCGATCTATATATGTTGCTGTTTTTCTTTTTCTTGTTCTTTTGATCGAAGAACCTTTTTCCTGATAAAAAATCAAAAAATGATTGAATATAAGTTGACTTAATTTTGCAGATGGGAATGAGAATGTGACTATAGCAACTAAAGGATTTAAACGTGGATTAGTCCAGTACTATACCACTAGTACAACTTTCACAAACAAGAAGATGCAATTACACGCACCATGTCCTGAGATTCTCTGCACCGAACCCTGCCCAGATGATTGTTACTGTCCTAGGGGTAACACCTATTGTGACCACTTTTTCGATCCATACGACAAATAATCTATACGTATATATCACTTGGCACGTACGTATCAGATACACATCAATGAAATCATGTATTCATTAATTATATATTATCGCACTTTTTCAGTTTTTCTTCAATAAAACTGAAGGTATAATTAATTGTTTATGCCCAGAGACATGTTTATTTGTAGATCTTTCACAATATGCATATTTCTGCCTGAGTAGTGATAATGCCACAACAAATTAGTCATAACATGTGAACAACACATTTTGAGACAAGTGATTATGATGTAGACCTATTGAAACATATGGGTTTCATATATAAAAATCAATGACTTAAAAGTGTGTTGTGATATTTGTTATGCATATATTCTTGTGGCACAAATATTTCTCTATCTGCATATGAATGAAAAGGAAGTATACTAAGTAAACAAAACACTTGGTAATTAACCATTACATACCTAAAAGTTTGTTTGTGTTTGAAATTATAATAGACATGTATACTCGAAGCCAGAAATACCAAACGTGTGTATGTATGCTTGGATCTTTATATTTTATTTCCTTTTACTTTCTTCTTTTTTTTCTTTCTTTTCTTTTTGGGGGAATTAGGGAGAAGGACAAAAATATTTCATCAATTGAGTAGAAGGACAGTCTTTTGAAACTTTTGCATAAAGGACAAAACTATTTATTCACTGTCGAAATTCACTTGTGTTCGAAATTCATTTGTTTAAATTCATTTGTCGAAATTCACTAATTTTCAAAATTTATTGTCGAAATTCACTAATTTTCGGGATTATTTGTCAAAATTCTTTGTCGAAATTCACCGATTTCGGGATTCACCTGGGGAGATTCACCGATTTTCGGGATTCATTTGTTTGTCCTTCTCGCTATAAAAATTAGGGGGAATGAGGGAGAAGGACGAAATATTTCATCAATTGAGTAGAAGGACGAGTTTTTGAAACTTTTGCATAAAGGACAAAACTATTTATTCACCGTCGAAATTCACTTGTGTTCGAAATTCATTTCGTTTAAATTCACCGACGAAATTCATTTGTCGAAATTCACTAATTTTCAAAATTCATCGTCGAAATTCACTAATTTTCGGGATTCATTTGTCGAAATTCACCGTCGAAATTCACCGATTTCGGGATTCATTTGGGGAGATTCACCGATTTTCGGGATTCATTGTTTGTCCTTCTCGCTATAAAAATTATGCAGTTGTCCTTCTCCCTATAAAAAATATGAAAAATTAGGGATAAGGACACAATCTGAAATATTATTAAGCAACAGGACAACTACATATTTTTTATAGGGAGAAGGACAACTGCATAATTTTTATAGCGAGAAGGACAAACAGTGAATCCCGAAAATCGGTGAATCTCCCTAGTGAATCCCGAAATCAGTGAATTTCGATAGTGAATTTTGACAGTGAATCCCGAAAATCAGTGAATCCCGACAATGAATTTTGAAAATTAGTGAATTTCGACAGTGAATTTCGGCAGTGAATTTAAAAAGTGAATTTCGAACACAAGTGAATTTCGATAGTGGATAAATAGTTTTGTCCTTTATGCAAAAGTTTCAAAAGACTGTCCTTCTACTTAATTGATGAAATATTTTTGTCCTTCTCCCTCATTCCCCCTAATAAATATGTAGCTGTCCTGTTACTTAAAAATATTTCAGATTGTGTCCTTATCCCTAATTTTCCATAAAAAATATGCAGTTGTCCTTCTCCCTATAAAAAATATGTAGTTGTCCTGTTACTTAAAAATATTCCAGATTGTGTCCTTATCCCTAATTTTCCATTTCTTTTTTTCCTTTTTTTCCTTTTTTTGAGTGGAAGCTTTTACTTTCTCACAAATGAGTTGTGTTTTCTGTTGTGTGTAATAAAGTGTTGGAGGTTGTGAAATGTAGCGCTTGTGAACTACATTTGTTGTGTAATATAAGTGTTTTTGTATTATAATAATATAAATCAAATTTTCTTCTATTGTCTTGTAATATATGTATTTTTTTATATTTAAAGGCATACTTTTATATATAAGATGATAAAAAATTGTACATTAAAAAGCAATCACCACAGCATACAAAATTGTAATTGTGTGATTAAGGAGTTGATTCTCAAGAGATCTAGTACGAGTTGTGATCATAGTTTTAAGAAAATGAGGACTCGGAAGAGTCATTAAATGAGAATGACAAACTTATTTCTCCAATGCATGTCACGCGCAAGCAATTGCCTTTCTAAAACCAAACTTCCACTCTAGATCTTCATCATCATCCATAATGCATTGAGAAATGTAAAAATCCAGCCAACTGGCGATTCTTGAGTAGCCAAAAAAACAAAGATGCCATCTCTGGGGAAGAATTTGACACCACACGTCCCTAATCCAAGGGCAATCACATAGAGAATGAAGACTAGACTCCAAATAAGAGTGACAAATGGCACACGTTAAAAATCGATTGACTTTACTGAAAATGAAGTTGCATAAACGAAGAAAATGAAGAACTCAACCAACTTTTGAATTCTAGAAAAGGCGGGAAACCCGATATGAATTTGTTTCATAAAAAATTGATGATTACAGAATGAAATTAGAGTTCCTAATTGCCTAATGGCGGTTTAAATAGGCTAGAGAGGTCCTTTCTATGTGGTAACCGACTGTAAGCTTTGTAATCACCTCCAACATGTAGGTGTTTGATGAAATGTCTCAATGAAAAAAAAAAATCTTCCCTTGCTTACTCAGGCTTCAACACCCCTCAAGCTGAACATGGCAATGAGCCAAGGGCAGCTTGCAAAAAACCATCTCTCCTTGCTTGCTTAGGCTTGATACACATCATTCAAAGGGTATGCTTGAATGAGCATGTTAAGAGTGAGCATATCCACAGGTTTGATAAAATATAGAATTATTGGAATCATCAAACCGGTCTGGAACATCATGCTGTGACATGGGCAAAGGTAAACGCAATGCATCATCAGATTAAGGATTAGTATTATCAGAAAATAGGAAAGAATATTCATGAAATACAACATCCCTTGAAACAGAAATGTTTATATTGGTAAGATTCAAAACCTTATATCCTTTGATATGTAGTTCTTATCCCAGGAAAACAGAGTTGTCACTTCTGTTCTCAAATTTGCCTCTACCTTGTGAATGGGAAGACACAAAACACATACATCCAAAAATATTCAAATTATCATAACTAAGAGACTGACCATAAAAACATGATGAGGAGTTTGAATAATGAGTATTGGAGTAGGAGTGATGTTCATCAAATAACACAATAGCGCCAATATTTTAATGGCACATTTGACTGCATTCTTAAGGCTCTTTCAATATTTAGAATGTGCTCGTGCTTTCTTTCAATTAAACCAATTTGTTGAGGGGTTCTAACACAAGATTTTTTATGACCAATACCTGACGGAGGTCGGGTTAGCCTCGGCCACGTGTCATCCCATAGACGGCTAAGTAATAAGTTAAAGAAGAGAAGGTGAACGCGTAGGGGGCCAGGTTCCCCAGTTAATACCTAGTTTAAGAATCTTTGTCTCTAGAAGACAAGTCTACCTAGTCTGCCGAATAGCATTTATAGTCCAACGCAGCTCGGGCCAGGACATAGTTTGAAGCTCTCCGCAGGTTGGATAGAGCTGGGCACAGTTATATCCCACGTGGTATATATGAATGATAAGTATGGAAAGAATACCCAATGATAACAGATCTGATCCTATCATTTAAAATGACGTGTTTATCTCCTATGATCACGGAGTTTGATTCATATAAATCTGCAATCGGTTACAAACTAGAGTCCATGAGGGACACGGCATGATGACAGCCTAGGGCAAAAAGGTTCCCTATATAAACAACCCTTAGAACTATGACAGACTTGATTCCTGAACTATTCTAGGATACGTGGGCAACTTGAAAATAAGAATTCTCAAGCTCAGTCTATATCTAAACACAAACACCCCTTGTTTTATTGATTATTCGCATTTCTTGGATCTTGATCATTGTCTCTAGAAGATTTGCCCCGGATTAATCCATTGACGATATCCAGTGTCTTCAATACCCTTTGTTCCGTACAACATTTTCATATTAAATTCAACACCATGATCAGATCTTATTGTTTTAATACACCTATCATATTGAGTATGCACAAAATTGCAGAATTTTTGCAGCAATTAATGCATTGGCTTCTGCTTTAGTTTTCATCAAAAACAACCAAGTGTATCTACTATAATCATCAACAATGGAAAGAAAATAACATTCACCATCCACAATGGGTACTCTGTTTGGACCTCAAATATCAATATGAATAAGATCAAAACATAATAAAGTGACATAATTACTGACAAGAAATTTTGGTTTCTTTTGCTTTGCTAAGGGGAAAACAATACATTCATGCAGGGGAATTTAGATGTTATCATCAAATGCTTTTAAGGACTTCATTGTCTCTAGAGAAGGATGCCCTAGCCTAAAATGCCACAGCAAAGTATCAGATTTAGTGCAGGCTTTGCAGACATTACTAGAAAGATGTACATGAGGCTTCTCAGACTCAACAACTATTATGTAGAGGCCATCTTGATGCTTAGTTGAACCAATCTTCTTCATAGTTTGTAGGTCCTACACAACAAAACTGTTAGGGCAAAAGAAACAAGTTGCTATCAGAGGCCAATTTTCTAACAGATATCAGATTGTATTTGAAGGAAGGAATACAAAACACTTTATCCAAAGTTAAAAAGGCATTAATATGAACTTTCACTGTATGAGTGACTATCACAGAAGTACAATTAGGTAACATAACAAATAGATTTTTACATATTTTTTTCACATCAAACATATGGTATAAAGAAGAAGAGATATGATCAGTTGCCCCTGAATCCATGATCCAGTGGACATAATTGTCACAAATACTTTGTCCCTGAGAAGTAGAACCTGCAGCCATGACTATAGAGTTGCACTGATTATATGGTGCCTTCAAGCTCTGGATTGAAAAAAGTATGTTCTCATATTGAGAATTATTCATAACATTAGAACCACCAAATTGTTGCCCCTGAGAATCAAATTGCAAAGACTTGATATCTTGATCACCATTATCTTGATCCAGACTAACATTATTTGCCATGAAGCCTCCCCCTTTACGAAATTTGGGAGGAATTTTTCGTAGCATTTGTCCAGTGTATGCCCTTCTACCACAATAAGTACGTACATTGAGGTTTCCTGGTATTTCCCTGACCTCTGCCAAAACCTTTACCCTGATCTCTGCTTTGACCTTGGCCAGGACCCCTTGATTGCACAACATCATTAGAACTATTGTTAACTTGAGTCCTACTATCAGATTGAGAATCAAGATCCAGTGAATCAATTGCAGCATTAGTGTAGTTTAATTCGTGCTCATGATTTAAAGCCATGACAAAGGCAGTTCTTACATCTTGTAAAGGCTGGGTCATAAGAACTTGCGATTTAAAATTGCTGAAATTGCCATTTAAGTCTTTCAAGAATCTGGTTGTGTAAGCATTGGCATAGTATTCTGTAATGATCTGCAATGCAGCACATGTGCAGGGAGGAGTAGACCTCAAAACCAAGTATTGGTCTCATAAAGTCTTCAATTTAGTGAAGTAATCAGTCACTGATAATGAACCTTGCTTCACCTTCTCAATTTCTTCTTCAAGATTCGACAACCTATAAGCATCCAACCTTCCAAACATCTCCTGGAGATCAACCCAAATCTCTCTTGCAATGTCAAAGTAAATAAAAAAAAAGGAATGTAAATCAAAACCCCAAGAAAATACTAAAAAAATAGAGTTTTTACTAATTTTCCCATAATTATTTTTGTTTTGAATTATTAGTAAATAATAACTTGGTGACCGTTTGTTCGATCTGAAGTGTGAAATCTGAAAATTTAAAGTCGAAAATCTGAAAATAATAAGAACTAAAATCTGAAAATAATCAGACCGTTAGATAACTTTATGTATCTAAAATCTGAAAATGCTTATATTTACTAGTTTACCCTTACAACATATTTACACATATATATACACACACATTACTAAAGTAAATACACTAATAAAATAATTACATAAACTTTATGCAAATTGATGTATTGCCATATGCGATGGTTATGTGTCAATCTAAATTAAAGGTCCAATTATACTGACGTTAAATATCATTGTTCGTTCAAAAAACAAAAATCATTGTTAAAAAAAAAAAAAAAAAATAATAATAATAATAATAATAATAATAATAAAAAGAGCTGATGCATCAGATGATTTTTTTTTTTTTTTTTTTTTTTTTGGCGGGAAACGAAAGATTTTAATTAAACTACGGGGAGAATCGAACCCGGGTCCTTCCACTAGAGGCCAGGGTAAACCCCAAACGGTGACCACTAAGGTATGGGTCTTGCTCCATCAGATGAATCAAAGTTATGCATACACATTCTCGCGAAAACTAGGAGAGAAGTAGGGGTGGTAGAAAGAGAAAAAAAAATTAGGGTTGGTAAATTTTCCGATAATCCCAACCCGTCCCGAATCTCATTCCGATTCCGTTCCTGAAAAATCTTGATCCCGAAATTTTGGGGTTTTTCCCGGCCTGAAAAATGCAGGAAAGGGATCGGGTATAAAACTCAATCACGTCGGGTTTCCGATCCCGGCCCGAATACATACATATATACATATACATATAACCGATATAAATACTCACAACCCTAAATACTAAAAACGTAAACTTATTACACTTTCTGCTTCTGTCGTTTCTCACTTTCTCTGCACATCTTCTGCTCTATAATATTCCAGAGTGTTCTTCCTCACAAAATCCATCCGCCTCCACCGGTCGTCGATTCTGTTGCCGTTATCTCATTTATCCGCCCCCACATTTTGAACTATTTTTTTGATCAAGTAATTGTTATCAATTTTTTTATATTAATAGGAATATTTCTTAACATCATATGTTCGGGGTATTCATTCCCGACCCGACGGGACCGAACATTCGGGTATCCCGATTGTCGGGAGCCGACGCTTATCGGGTACGGGCTCAGGAAGAAAAATAGATCTCGAATCTTGTCGGGACGAGTTTCGGATAGAAGGTTTACGGGTCGCGTCCCGACCCGATGCCACCATTCGAGCGCTGAAAATTGGAAGAGTAAAATTAAGAGCCTACCCTCAAAAAAACAAAACAAAAAAGAGCCGCTTAATTAATTTAGACCTTTTTTTTACAAGGTATCCCAAACACATCTAAAGTTAACCACCACGTAAACATTTTCTCTTCTCCCGTTAGAGAAACTCTCATTACCGAGAGTATTAACTTAAAATAAATAAATAAATAAAATAAAAAAAAACCGAGAATATTCCAATACCAATTCATTACAATTTGCGACCTTTACTAGAAATTTACCAGAAATTCGATCATTCCCATTTCAGTGCTTTCACTTCCTCGTTTGAAAGGCAGGTAACTCATGTATTTGCTTAACTTTTTTTTGTTCAGTCCTTTTTTCGTTGTTTTCTTCTTCCTTGTTGATGTTTCCTAAAATGGTTTCTGTGTTTTCGACCTAAGCTTCCATTATTGTGCTTGATCTTACGATTCGGGCTATTGAATTTGTAATTGTGTTATGTTTTTTCACTATTTTGTATTTCAAAATGCTATGGGTGACTGGCAGATGGATTCCATTTAGTGGAGACGTGTTCGTGAATTAAATTGTGTATGTGTTTGCTTGACAGTTAAATCTTTGGGGAATCGTGTGGTAACTTATGAAAATTTTATCTTTGCATGATTTATTTTTGATTCTACCGTTTTATCAAGCTGCTTGTGATGGAAAGAATTCCTCTGTCCCTTCAAATTGATGCCTGCTAACTGTGTTCTAATGTTATTGTTTGTGTAATCCTGGATAAGAGATATGTACCTAAAGATTACAGGATAGGTAAATTTGTAAGGAGTTCTGATTTTAAGCCTTCTTCTTCATGGGCTTTCTGTGGGCTGCAGGGTATATTTGGAGCTTTTGAGCTCTAAACATGGCCTGTGGTTTTGGTGATTCAACGAGTAGAGTCCCAATCTGTTTTTAAGAGTCTGTCTTAGAGTTTTTGTAATCTGGTTTGTTGAGATTCTGTTTTAACTTCTAAGCCCCTGTTTTAATTTTTTTTTTTTAAGGAAATTGTTATACTTTCTGAATTCTTTTGCCCCGTGAAACCCTTCAACTACAGAACTAGTCCTTTGTTCTTTTCCTTTCGCTTGCACGTTATCATCACTGTTCTGCCGAAGCAGTTCAATAACCTAATTAATTATCATCACTGTTCTGCTGAAGCTGTTTGATAACCTAATTTTGGAACATTGAGATTTGAGATGGACGCTCTTGACTCGCCTCATTCAATGGGAACCACCATCATTGGTGTCACATACAATGGCGGCGTCGTACTCGGTGCCGATTCTCGGACCAGCACTGGTAACTTGTAGTTTACTTTTCAGTTTTCACCCTAATTATTTTACCATTAAATTGAAGTGTATTCGTGAGATTTCTGAGTTTTTGGTGTTTGTCTTATCTGTTAATGTGTTCGTTTATTTATTGGGCAGGAATGTATGTTGCAAACAGGGCTTCGGATAAAATTACCCAGCTGACCAATAATGTCTATTTGTGCCGCTCTGGATCGGTATATTTTCTAATTTCTGATTTATTTTTCCCTAGGGTTCTACATTTCTGGGCGTAGTCCAAAATTATGGCTATTAATTATAATTTTGTGCATTTCAAGCTGGGAAAACATGTCGATTTGCCGTTTTTTCAAATTAATTTTGTTTCCATAACTTTTCAGGGCAGTTAAATTTGTTCTTAGATTCTAATGCATGTGTATTAGAATTCAAGGATACACTTCAATAAATTTTTATTTTTTTTGGTCAGTAGTTGTCCTTGTTATTAGATATTTCTTTATTTTGTATTTTAGTCCTGTTATTGAGCTAAAAAAAGTAGAGAAATTGATAGCTTTGAGCTTGATCCTTTTAAATTGATTTGCTCGTGATCTTCTATACCAGGCAGCAGATTCGCAGATTGTTTCAGATTATGTTCGGCACTTTCTACACCAACACACGTATGCAAGTCATTACGTGAAATTGTTCAATTATTTCTGTTTCTTTTTTGTGATTTGCTTAGAAGCATTGTGTTTTATGCAGCATTCAACAGGGTCAGCCTGCAACTGTTAAAGTTGCTGCTAATCTCGTCCGGTTGCTATCCTATAACAACAAGGTCTATATTTTGTATACATTTAATTATTTATTTATTAACCCTTTCTCTGATTGTCCTTTATTTTTATTTTGTTCTTTTTACTTTCTACTGTATAGCCGTAATGTTTGGCCCTCGGAAGTTAAATAGTTCATATACCGCCAGAATATGAACTTGATATGTATGGTCCGATATCATCAACGGTAAAACACTAGTGGTTCAACATTCCGTACGATCTGACCAACTGGTTTATTAGAAGCTTTACTATTACTAGGCCTAAAAATAATTATTACAGCACATTTGAACATTCTGTATCCATGTTAATATTATTTGCCTTATTCTTTCTAAAATGTACATATCTTGTAGGCAGCCTTTGCTATTATTGGTTTTAGCTTCTTTCTTTAGTCTGAGATTTTCAGACACTGTAGGAAATAGTTGATTCCTTGATATGGGTTGTTATTCGTTTCACTAGGTTTGAATGGATGGAACAATAGACGATACAAGTTACAAGTAGGACGAGTAAATAATGGATACCCTTGTGGGAAATTTGATGAAAGTAGTAGTTTTTCTTTCATGGTTTTCATATGATGTGGCTGCTGCAGTTTTGTCTAGCATTGAGTTTCTCAACTTTAGATTTTTGGTCTTGTAAAATTCTCAGAACATGCTACAAACGGGGCTTATTGTTGGGGGCTGGGATAAATATGAAGGTGGGAAGATATATGGAGTACCTCTTGGCGGTACAGTTCTAGAGCAACCTTTTGCCATTGGAGGTATGTTCTCGTCCAAAGGATTCAATATTTTAACAATTTTCTTACAAAATTGTACCTTTTGCCTGATAAAAACATTTCACTGTAATGAATAACCTCATTTTGCCTTGCAAACTCTTACTGTTTTCTTCGATCTGCCTGATTTTGAGATCGGCAATTAACTGTTCATGGCTCTTGCATACAGGGTCTGGTTCTTCATACCTTTATGGATTCTTTGACCAAGCTTGGAAAGAAGGGATGACCAGAGAAGAAGCTGAGGTTTGTTTTATCTTTCTGTATAATCCGTTTCTCCTAATGTACTATCGTCTGATCATGACGGTTTTTAATGCATAAGATGATGGCAAGTATTGCTTAGGTTTTTCTACGTATGTTGAATCAAATATGGTCTTTGATAATTTTTCATATTGATGTTTGATATGGTTGAATCTTTGAACTTTGATGCAGAAACTAGTTGTCACTGCAGTCTCTCTTGCCATTGCTCGAGACGGTGCTAGTGGGGGTGTTGTCCGCATTGTGACTGTGAGTTATTCCTCATTTTTCAAAACCAATTACGCATTGTTGGCTTTTCCGCGTTTAACTGAATTAACCAACCGTATAAAAAATTAGAGTATTTGTTGATTTGCATTGTCATTTTTCGATTCAAATGGTATGCTGTAATGAATGTAAAACAGAACAACACATTGGTTTAGTAATTAATTAACCAAATAAATGTGTAAATCAATAAGTAATGGGTGTGTAATTAATTTGTAGATAAACTCTGAGGGAGTGTCAAGAAAGTTCTATCCTGGTGATACGCTTCCACTGTGGCATGAAGAGCTTGAACCACAAAACTCTCTGATCGATATATTGTCTGCTCCGGTTCCCGTTCCAATGGACAGTTAGTTAAACCCAAGTGTAATTTGGTCATTAGCGTTTAAGCTCTCCCAAATTCTCATTTTCTGTATGCTGCCGACAGCTTTGTATTAGGATTTGATATGTTTAAACTATGTGGAAATTTTAAAAGGGAATTGTGTGCCCTTTTTCGATGTGCTGATGCTGCTCAATTAATTTGTGATAGGGTGTAAATTAAGTTCATGTTTTTGTTTTTGAATTTACCAGTAAACTTTTGGCATCATGAGTGGATTAGTTTTTATTTTAATTTTGGAAGAACCGGATATTTATTAACCAGTAAAGAACAAAACACACTACACATTTACAAGAGCATGAAACAACTTTACTAAGAGCAACAAAACAAGAAGAAAAAAAAACGACGC